>JAJPUD010003393.1:58888-144483 GCA_023553655.1 Myrmecobius fasciatus | reverse complement strand
AAAAACAGAAGTATGGACTAGACAGTCCCTTCCAGAATTCTGTCCTGCGATTTACATTCGCGACAAAGGGAGGACTATTGCTGCATCCTTCTGGCTGTGTTTGGCAATTCGTTACATTTCTAAGAACATCGAAATAAAATATTGGAGCTACACACCTTTCCGACCCTCTCTAGGGTTACCATCTCCTGTATAGCTCTCATCCTCTATGGAGCTTCCTTTCTTTACAAAAAAACAAACGAATGAATAGAATGAATAGAAATTCCACCTGTATTTGGTGCCTTCGCTTCTCTTCTTACGTTTATAATTTGACTTCTGATCACATCATTCCCTTGAAATTACACTCTCCAATATAAATGATGATTTTTCTCATATTCTCAATCTTCTTGGTCTTTCTGCATTTTTTGACGCTGTCACTCCCCTCTCTTCTCTGTCTGGATTTTCATGATATCTCTTTCTCTTAGTTCTCTTACCTTTCTGTTTCCCCCCTGATTTATTATACAGGTATTTCTCACGACTAATGTATAGATGTATAATGTATAGACCAACCTCCCGCCCAAGTTCTTTTCTGAAACCTCTTCTCTCTCTTCGCTCTTTGCTTTATAATATAGTTTTAGGTGTGGTACTGCTAAGTCACCATCCTTTGTATTTTTTTTTTATTATTAATTCCTTGATATTCTTAACCTTTTGTTCTTCCAGGTGGATTTTATTATTTTTTCTAGTTCTATAAAATAATTTTTTGGCAGTTTGATTGGTAGCTCCTTACTTCTCCAGAGTATTCCATGTTCTTCTCTTCCATGCCTTTGCCCTGGTTTTTCTCCTATGTCTGGAGTCTTTTCCCACCGTACTTCCATCTCCTGAAATCAGTGCTTTTCTTCAAGACTCACTTCAAATGTCACCTTGTATATGAGGTCTTTCCTTGTCTCTCCATCAGTGTCCAGACCCCAATTTTCAGTGCTTTCTCCTTTATAGTTACTTTGCGATTGACTTGTATAAATCTTTCATATATATGAAGTCTAAAGGAAGCAATTTCTATATAAATATATAGATTGCCTCCTTTACAATGTAAACTCTTCATCTTTGAATTTAGCACAGTGTCTGATATTTTAGTAAGCAGGTAAACCAGAAAGTCAACCTGGGTCCTCTGAAATCTGTTAACAGCTGAAAACTGTCACTATAATTGTTTTTGTTTTGTTTCTATGCTTATTCGCATTATTTTAAACATTTAAAAACATTAATTTGAGAAGGAGGTCTACACTTCCCCAGATTCCCAAATCGATCTGTAATAGGAAGAAAAAGTTTTAAGAATCCCTGACTTTAAAATAGTTTGATTGATTGCTGATTTGCACTCCCACTCCTATACAAACCGAGTTTTCTGTCATACAAACTAATCCCAGAAACATTCAGCAACTCCAACAACAGCATTCTAGGATGGTAATGAAGAACTTCCACTGGAAGAACAGCATTTGGGATTCCTTATCAGAGGCATCATTTTTTTTTTCCTCTGTCATAATCCTCTACCTTTAAGGTCCATCTACTTGAAGACTTCATATTTAGCTTCCCAACCTCCTCAGGTTTGCTTGGGAACTGACCTTGTTTTGTGCCAACATCTACTGGTGGTGTAGATCTCTAACCACCAAAGTATTCCTGTCAGTAATGGTTTACACATTTGTCTGTGGACTGAAATGTTTTTCTTGAATAGAGATTCCAATCTGTCCTATTTTCCGTTATCTCTTTCCCCCCTCCCCCCAGGCAGCTGGGGTTAAGTGACTTGTCCAGGATCATACAACTAGGAAGTGTTAAGTGAATGAGGTCACATTTGAATTCAGGTCCTCCTGACTTCAAGGCTGATATTTTCCGTTATCTCATAAAGACACTTCCCTTGGATAACAGTAAATGGTTGTTCGGTTTTTCACCATGGTTTTTATGAAAGATCCGCCTTGTGCTTTTCCCCCCTTTTTTGGTGAACAAATGGGAAGATCAGGTAAGTATGCCCTCCTGTGCCATCTTGGTTCTCTTCCTTGTTGTCTTCCAATTCTTCCTTTGCAGTTTCCTTGGATGTTGTGGGCAGAAGGCTCACGGCAGATGCTAAGAGAAATGAGGGATCCGGAGCTATCGGAGGGGAAAATTCTTCATATTTTGGAAGAAAAAAGAGGAGGAGGGAAAAAAAAATAAAATATAACCCTTATTGTTACCTTCTTTGCCCACCTCCATCCCCGTCTTTGCTGCATAAATTTTCCAATATAGTCTTCCTTTCTCCCCTACCAACAGAGTTAAGTATTTTTAATGTTGTTGTTGTTGTTGTGGCAATTGGGGTTGTTACTTGCCCGGGGTCACCCAGCTAGGAAAAGTTAAGTGTCTGAGATCAAATTTGAATTCAGGTCCTCCTGCCTTCAGGGCTGGTGCTTTATCCACTGCGCCACCTGGAGTTAAGTATTGTGATTTTATTATTATTATTATTAAAGCTCTCTGATTTTCAAAACATATGTATGGATAATTTTTCAATATTAACCCTTGCAAAACCTTGTGTTCCAATCCCCCCCTTTCCCCATCCCCTTCCCTAGATGGCAAGTAGTCCAAAGTATGTTAAACGTGGTAGAAATATATGTTAAATCAATATATGTATGCATACATACTTATACAATTATTGTGCCGCACAAGAAAAAAAGAGAAGCAAAAGAAAATGCAAGCAAACAACAACAAAAAGAGTGAAAATGCTATATTGTGAACCACACTCAATTTCCAGTCTTTTCTCGGTGTAGATGGCTCTCTTCATCACTGAACAATTGGAACTGGTTTGAATAATCTCATTATTGAAGAAAGCCATGTCCATCAGAAATTGATCATCATATATTCTTGTTGCCGTGGAACAATAATATTCCATAACATTCATATACCGTAACTTATTTCAGCCATTCTCCAACTGATGAGCATCCACTCAGTTTCCAGTTTCTTGACACTACAAAAAGGGCTGCCACAAACATTTTTGCACATGTGGGTCCCTTTCCCTCCTTTAAGATCTCTTTGGGATATAAACCCAGTAGAAACACTGATGGGTCAAAGGATATGCACAGTTTGATAACTCTTTGGGCATAGTTCCAAATTGCTCTTCAGATTGGTTGGATCACCTTGAGAAATTTTTTAAGGGGGGACGGAAATTAATTATGGAAAATCAATTAGTAAATCATGTGTGTGCGACTATATATATATTAATCTCAACACATAATTAGTGTGAAAGATTACATTTTGTCTTCGATTGGGGTATTAGTTGGGTGGATTTAATGTCCCGAAGATCAATATCTAATGAAGGCTGAAAATACTTGGTCTTTTCCAGGTATTAGTTTTGTCCGAGGTAACTTGGGTTCTTTGATTAAAGGTTAGGTAAGAATTGTGGTACGCCTAGCAAAGTTAGGTTGAAAGAAAAAAAATGACATTCCCTGACCGGGAATCGAACCCGGGCCGCGGCGGTGAAAGCGCCGAATCCTAGCCACTAGACCACCAGGGACAACTGTAAAAGCTTTTCCCAATATTTCTAATGTATTTTTTTTAAATGTTTCTCGGTTCTTTTTCACATTTCTTAAAGAGTAGGTTATTTTTCTTAAGTCTTTTCAGATATATCCTTTCTTCCATCCATTCATCTAGCTAGCCAAACACGCCTTGATTAAAGCGATACCGTATAGGTTAGATACTCCGAATTTAAATCACAAAATCAAACAATCCTTACCCTCCAGGAACTCAAATTTTAGCCCAAAAACAACAGGGACATTCAGAATCACAAGCACAGGCAAGGAAACACCATTTCCATTCTCCCAAGAACCAGACACCTGCAGTCAACGGGATCACAGAACCCCTTCTCCAGTAGTTAAAGTCTCTTACCTCTCCCTCCCCTCCCCAACACCCCCGCAGAACCTGGAGAGTCTAAGGGTCTTGGAGGGGACTTAATCATTCCGAAAACCCCGGAAGAGAGAGCTCTTGGGGATGGCCGCAGAGGGACAAAAACACAACAATGTCACTCTGGAAACAGCCTGCACCTATCTTGAGAGAGGCTTCCGGCTCCTTATACAAACGTGATGTACTGGCGTCTTCAGGAGAGAATGAACACTCTCTCACTCTGCCCTGATATCTAGCTAGGACGCCCGTGGTAGAGAGAAGGAACAGTTGTGAGAGATGTTGTAGAAGTAGAAATTTATTAGATATATGAGATTAGAAAGTGTGAAGAATGGGGATTGATTCTGAATTTGCAAACCTGTACAGCTGGAAGGATGATAGTGCCCTTAGCAGAAATATTAATATTTGGAGGAAAAATATGGGGATGGGCCCCCTATTTGATTATTATTATATTATTATTCCTTCGGCCCGGGAGACAAAGAACAGCTTCCCTTTCAACTAGTTTTTCTTCTTGCTTTCTTTAAGGGTCAGCTCCGAAGCCATCACCTTTGGAAAGACTTTTTGGATCCTCGAGTGATTTAACGCTGCTTCCATCCCAAATTATATTGGGTTGACTTGGTTGGTTCAACATTGCAACCTCCATCCCTCTTTTTAGTTGAAATACTTTTTAATTGAAAGCCCTTGAAGATTCAGGGCCTCCTAGCAAGTAGCACGAATTTTGTGCCTAATAAAATGCTAGCCTGGTGTTAGCATGCTCTCTGGTCCTTAAACACCTTCCTGGACCCTGTCCTTTATAATCTACCCTATTCCAGTCTACGAGGAATTGGGACTGATGAAGACTTTTTTTAATCCTAGATAGCCATCTGGAAGCTTCCCCTAACCTGCTTCAAAGACTGCTCCCCGTTTAAATGGGTCCCACCAGGCTGGAGAAGACTGAGGGACACTTCTGCTTGGGATCTTTCTGCTCAGCGGATCTGATTTCCTCCAGCTCTTCTCTCCAATCTTTTCCAATAATTCCGAAGGAATTTAGAGAAAAGAAGAATGTTAGGTTCTGTTTTGGACATATTGAATTTGTGATACTTCAGGGACATTTCAGGTGGAAATGTCCATGAAACAATTGATGAAATGGTACTGGAGGATGGGAAAAACTGAGACTGGAGAAATACACACACAGACACACAAACAGAGATATATAGATATAGACATAGATATAGATATATGTCTACATCGAGATAATATTTGAACCAATGTTAATTGACGAAGTTCTCAAGAAAAAGAGTAGAGAAAAGAGAGAATAGGACCACTTACAGTTTCTTGGTGTATTCCCACAGTTAGATGGCAGGATAGGAAGGATTACCCAACAAAGGCTACTAGTAGGGTTAATAGTCATTGTTTGGGGATATAGATCTTCATTCCCTTCTCATTACAGTAGAGAGAAAACAAACTATGTCGGCTAGAGGTGTTCTATGTCTGGACCTCAAGGATCCCCAACAAATCCCAAGTATGGTAGAATTTTAATAAATACCATTCCCAAAAGAAGAAATCTAATCAACTCATAGAACCTAGTGGAGGAGAGTTTGTATATATCCTATGTGAAAGTTGCAAAAAAGAATTGAAGATTTCTCTAAGGAACAAAATCTTTCTTCCTGTTCTTACACAAACTGTTTGAAAAAGGCAATTTCATTTGTTGCCTCCCCTTTCCCTTCTTATGCAATCTCCTGAACTCTTCTGCATAGCTTCTGACCATATCACTCACTGAAACTGCAGTTCCCAAAGTCACCAATGATTCATTAATTGTTCAGTATAACCACTATTTCTCAAACTGCCCCAATCAATAGACTCCTATAGCTCCCTATTTGAATCTTTTCACAATTTGCCTTCCTTTTACTTTTCCAGTCTGCTTAGACATTGTGAATTTCCTTCAAAACTCATTTCAGGTGCCACCTTTTGCATAAGGTTCTTCCTTATGTCCTCAGTTACCAGGGTCTTCCCCTCCTAGATCTCCTTGATTTTGATGTTTATGTCTTATCTTTCTAATTTCTAATGCTAATAATGTAAATTAAACTCCAAGATGTATTCACACTTAGAGGGGAGAGCCAAATACGATCAAGCATTTACTAGCACATTCCCATAATATGTTGTCTCTCCTTTAGAATGTAAATTCCCTGAGGACAGGTATTTTAGTCCTTGCCTTTGTTTTCTTAGAATTTGCTACAATGCCTGGAACTTAGTGAGTATTTAAATTAACAATTCCTTACCTAGGGCACCTGAACTATATATTTTTTAAATTAATAACCATATTTCCATTTGTAGTTTCCTTTCTAATATAATGTATCTTATATTGTGTATTTAAAACACTAATTTAATAGGTGATGACCCGTCCAGCGGGTCATCAAACGTGGGTCAGCGAGCAGGATATAAGCCGGGGGAGCAGAGCTCGTAAGGCCGAATGGCCTGGGAAGACACAGAGGTCTGGGAACAGGATCACAGAGAGGAAGGAGACAACTCTAGATCATGGTAGATTATGTCTCGAGTTTATTGAGTTTGCACAGAGTATATATAGGCAGATAACCACAATGCCACGTATGCAGTAAAAGTACATTGAGCAAGAAGACAGATGGGGCAAATATTTTTGTGACATTTTGAAATGAGGGGTTGGGGTCAGGTGTCAAAGGTTAGGGGCCCCAAGGGTGGAGTAGAACAATGATATCTTGTAGTTTCCTGAGGCATGTCGTTCTGCATGCCTGTGCTGGAATGTGCAGTGGTTATTCTCAGAGACTCAGATATTTGTGTCAGGGGGGAAGGGGGAAGGTTAAAAGGGTCATGGTTTTAAGGTTCAGTCTCTGGCAAGGTGATAGATTTCACCTGACTTTCAAAGGGGTCTGTGACATTAAAATAAAATAAAAAGGTTAAGAACTCCTGACTTAAAAGCTTATTCATTGATTGTCGGATTCCTCTACTGCTCCCCAGCAAAATGAATCACATGAGCCAATCCTGAAAGTATTCAGTAACTCTAATATTGGCGTTCTAGGAAAGGTAATCCATACTTTCCGTTGCAGAAGATGTAGGATTCCTGTTCCAGGGCTTGGAAGACCAGTAATTTTTCTCTGCCGTGGCCTTCCGCCTTTAGGGTTGATCTAATCTAGCGAATGCATATTCTAGTAGGACACTTCAGCTTTTACCTCGATCCCTTCCCTACCTCCTCAGGTTTCACTGGGATCTCTCTTCATTTTGTGCTTGAACCACAGCTGCTGCAGATGCACAATCCCCAAGAGTCTTTAAATTCAAACAGTTGACGCTTTTGTCGATGAACTAAAATGTGAGCCTTTCTTAAATACTTTTTACTTTCTCTTTTAAACTTCCATTCAACAACAGCAAATGGTATAGCTATTTTATGTCGTGAACTATTTTTGCGGAGACTTTACCTGTCGCTTTTGTGTGAGTGTATATGTAAATAAATAAGAGAGTGAGGCTAGCATGTCTGCTTTATTCATTGTCTTGTCATCTTATTTCTTTCCCCCTAGTATCTTTCTGCTTTTCTGTACCTGCTTTCTCATTTCGAAGGTGCGAGCAGAAGGTTCAAGGCAGAAGCCAATAGGAATAGGAAACAAACAAACAAACAAATAAAGAAAGGAGGGAGAAAAAAAGAAGCAAAGAAGCAAACAAAGAAGGGAGGGAGAAAGGAAAGAAAGAAGCAAAGAAACAAAGAAGCAAACTAAGAAGGGAGGGAGGGAGGAAAGAAGAAAGAAAGAAGAGGAAGAAGAGAGGGAGAAAACAAGGAAGAGAGAAAGGGACGAAGAGAAGGAGGGACGGAAGGAAGAACAAAAGGAAGAAGGGAGGGAGGGAGAATAATGAAGGAAAGAAGAAAGGAAAAAGAAAGAAAAATAAAGAAATTATTGTTACTTCATATTTTCAAATATATCCCTCCTTTCTCTCCTATTCACCCTCTCCCCACACCTTCCACCCCGGCCCAAGGACAAAAGCAATTCTTGAAAACCAACCAATCTATCAACCATGTTTTGCAATGGATATAATGTTCTATTATTGAACTGATAGTTACTACGTTCCTAATAAGTTAGATAAGAAGTAGAAAAAATCATCATTGACCAAGGAACTTTAGTAACCGACAATCGAGTCCCAGCCTCCTAAAATTCTCGGGAGATTTGCACTAGCCTTACTATTTCTCTCTCTCTCTTTTTTAAATGCTTCGGGTTGGAATGAACTATTTTTTTCTGGTCTTAAATTCTTTGAGGTATTTCTGATCTATCCACCCATCCCTTTGTCTATCTACCTCTATTTAAATCAACTAATATCCATAGATTAAATGCCTACTTTATAAATGGGCCCTCCAGATCCCAAAAAGGAAATCAAACAATTCTCATTTTCAAAGAACTTACATCCCAATCTGAGAAACACCAGGTGCACAGGGAATCATGGGTACAATCAGGGCAACGTAACTCCCCGGGAGGGAAGGGGCAGACATCCGCATGCAGGGGATCACAGAACTTTTTTTTTTTTTTTTTTAAACAGCAAAGCTCCCTCCTCTTCCTTAGTAGAATCCGGCGCTTCAGAAGCTTCTGGAGAGGATCTGAACATTCCAAAAGCTCAGGAAAGCACTTTGGGTGGACTGCAACCTACTATGTGTATTCCTCAATATGGAAATCATATGCAGATTGGAAGCAGCTTCTGTGCTTTCAGATATACCATATATACTGTAGGTGCCCAGAACCTGGGCAAAAAGTCATTTACTTGGTCCCTTGCGCTAATTTTCCTAGACTCTGAAGAGTGCACTCCCAAGTGATGAATGCTACAGTTTTAGAGTTTGTGCTCCTTCATTTTAACGTGCTGTTGTAACAAGGTTTAGTGGAAATCTTTCTACAATTCCTGCCTTTCCCATTTACTACTTTTCTAACCATACACAAAAACATTTCTCTTCCTTGAGCTTCGTTATCTGCAGGTGGAAGATAGGAATGAACAGCGTCTGTGGTATTTAATCTTGGAGGTTCACCTTGAGAACTCTGAAGTTATTTGCAAACTTTAAGCACTATATGAATGCCATTTTTATTATTATTGCTTCTATCAAGAGAGATATTTCATAAGATATTCTTGTAATTCATCTATAAAGTCAGGTAACAGTATTTTTATCATTGAACTTAACAGTGTTGATATGAGGAATAGGATTTGGAAGTAGTTTCTCTATATATATATATATGTACATGTATATATATGTGAGCTATTATTGAAATGCAGGCAGATTTGAGTATCCTACTTGAGGAAACTGTAGGGATTTTTGGGTCTTGTCTCTATTATTTATAGTTCTCACAACCTCTACATGGAACTCCTACCTCACTTTAAAATGTCAACCCATGTTTTTAGCTCCTTACCAAATGGGAATCATCAGGTGATACAATAAAGGCATCCTTGAATTAATGGACTCATAAATGCCTTGGCATCAAATATGCTTTAATGATTTCCTACTGCATGTGGTGCACATAAAACTTGAAAAGACTTAGTGACATTCATTAGGCCTTTAAGAATTATTATTAGTAAATTGTGATCCACCATTCCTCTCCTTGCCTAAGCTCAGATCTCTCCTGGCTTTTCCAAAGTGTCTACCAAGAAAGCTTAGGTGATCCAGCCACTAGTTATCAGAGATTTGAGAAGAACCTTTTTTGGGGCATGTTTTCTTGGCTGGCATGGCACAAAATATTAGTTTGGCAGTGGAGGATAGGAAATAAATCTTGTCTCTGCAGAAGCTGCTTTTATCCCATTCTTAAATGGTTTCTGTTCAAAATCCTTAAAGTAGTGGCAAAAAGAAATTTGGAGAAATGTGGTGTTGAAGAAAAAAAACATTATTGCTATACTCTTTATTGTTGTTTGCCTTCAGAAATGTCTCACTGACAGAAGATATTGGGAGAGGGTGAAGGATAAGATTAAAAAAAAAAAAACAAAAAAAACCTAATATTTTTCTCTCACTACCCCTCACTGAAGAACTTAATCCTCCTCCCCCTCCCCATAGGATCAGCTAAGTGGCAAAGTCGGTGCAGCACCAGTCCTGGAACCAGGGAAACCTGAGTTTAAACGGGATTCAGACATTGATTAATTGTATGACTCTATGGAAATAGCTTAATCTTCAATTGCCTCCCTCAAAACAAAACAAAACAAACAAACAAACAAACAAAAAAACCCAAATCCCCAAAATCCTCAATATGAATACACATAGCCAGAAAAACAAGTTTCCACACTAACTATATTTAAAAAAGTGTTTCTTCTCCCATTTTAAGCTTACCATCTGTCAGGAGGTGAGTGAATGTTTCATTTTCATTCATTGTGTTTTTCAGAGCTCTAAGGCTGTTCAAAGTTATTTAACATATTGTGATCATTGTATAAATTATTCTAGTTCTCATTTTGTTTCAGTTCATAAAGGTCTTCCAGTTTCCTCTGAAATTTTCTATTTCACCATTTTTAATGGCATAATAATATTCCATTACAAACATATACTAAAATTTGCTTCACCATTTCTCAGTAGACGACAATCCCTTAATTTTCATTTCTGGGCTATTGTGAAAAAAGTACTGGTATAAACATTTAGATGCTTTCCCTCTTTCTTTGAGGTAAAGGATATGCACACTTTTGCTAACTTTCTAGGCATAGTTCCAAATTACTTTCCATTAAGGCCTATATTAACAGCCCATCCAATATTTGTTATTCCCTTCTTTTGTCATATTTGTCATTTTATTAGCTATAAATTGGAACTTCAGGGTCACTTTATATTTATCTATTTTTAATATTTTAGAACATTTTTATATTAATAATGATGATTTAGATTTCTTCCTTTAATAAGTACCTGTTCATATCTTTTAGCTATCTGTTGGTTGAATGACTATTAGGCATAAGGAGAGAAATGTATGTCCTAAGTTGAGGTACAGAGATCCATAATTATTGAAGCTTTATGGTAAGAGACAGACTGAGGCACACAACATGCAAAAGAAAGAGAGAGTGGTGCCATGAAAAGTACTCTTTCTTATGTTTCAAAGTAGGATGAATTGAAGAGGAGAGGGAGGTGACATTAGTAGTTTTTATCACTCTAATTATAAGATGCTTTTCTCCATTTCCTTCTGTATGTAAGGTGTATAAACCTTGATACAGACACAAGCATACTTAGTTCCCATATTTGTAAGACCTGAAATGGTTGACTATTCCTAACATTCTACTATTTTCTAATTGTGACTTAAAAATTTGAGACAACAATATTATCCTGGGGAATGTATGTATAATGGCATTTTTCCAAAACACTTACTCATTTGTTACTAGGAGTAATATAGAATTTCTGACTCAGGCTTCAGTGAAAGACTGAGAATACAGATGGGATTGATTTCTTCAAAACTTCCCCCATAATTGCCAAATTTAATGGCTGTTTCTCAATCCCCATATTCCTGGATATCTCTAAAACCTTTGATACTATTAATTACTCTTTTCTTCTTCTCTCTAGGTTTATGTGACATTACTCCATTCTGATTTTCCTTCTAGCTCCTTTTCAGTGTCCTTTGCTGGGTCTTCATCCAAGTCATAGACTAATTGTGGATATCCCATAGGGCTGTACTGGGCCATCTCTCTTCCCTCTATACTCTAAGTTGATGATTTCAACAGCTCCCTAGATTCATTTATTATCTCTATGCTGGTGATAGTCTAATCTACTTTTCCATTGGCCTCAATCTCTCTCCTAAGCTTCAGTTTCCCATCTCCAACAACTTATCACTTATTTATTAATTTATTATTGTGTCCCATAGATATCTTAAATACAAAATGTCCAAAACAGAATTCATTATCTTTTTTCTAGAATCCTGTTTTCCTAACTTCCTTAAGTTTTCACTGTGGAGGACACCACCAATCTTCCAGCTAGCCACGCTAAAATTTAAATGATGTCATCCTTAATTTCTTTCTCTTTCCCCTATATCTGTATCTTGTAATCTGCTAGGATATCAAAACTACTAGATTTGCTGTCCCTCTGGAGGAGATAAAATCCTTCCTAATTGTACAAGGAAAGGCAAGGATAGATGATATATCTTTTGGAGCATGGTATCAGTTAATTTATTGAGGATTAAAGATAACAAGCAAATGTCCTAGGCATCACCTAGGACAAAGATAATAAGTTTACTTTTAATCATACCTTTAAATTAACTTGGAGGGAAAGCTGATTTCCTGAGCTTAACTCAAGAATATAGCAAGGTGGCTTTAGGCAAATGCAAACTCAATTATAAAATGTATACAGCTTAAAATCAATTACATTGTAGGAGAAACATAGTAGAAATCAATACAGAAGAAGCTAAATGTTTTAAATTTGCTTCATTCAAAGAGAAACAATCGTCATTTAACTTTCAGCATGTCCTTGAAGAATTTTTTTTCCCCAAGACCATCTACATTTCTTGGATATATAAGGAATTGATTCCAACTTGTAAGAATGAAAGTTATCCCGAAATTGATAACTGTTCAAGGGAAATGAATAGAAAGTTTTCAAAGAAACTCAATGTACAGTAACTATTTAGAAATGCTCTCGACAACTAATAATAGAAATCCACATTAAAACAACCCTCAGGTTCCATTCCACACTAGTTAGATGGGTAAAGTTGACAAAAAAAAAAAAAGAAAAATGACACATGTTAAAAGGAAAATAAGTACCCTTGTGCATTTTTGGTGGAGCTGTAACCATTATAGAAAATAATTTAGAATTATGCCCAGTTACTAAACTTGTTTATATTCTTTGAATCAATAATACTGTTATCAGATTTATGACCCAAAGTTATCAAAGGAAGAAAAAAAGGATATGTGTGTGTGGGAGGATTATAACAATTCTTTCCAAGGTGATAAAGAATATTTTGTTTGTGTGTGCAGACTCTTCTCACTTCTTTCACAATTTTAATAGCCTTTTGGTTAATCTCTTCAAGTATCTCCTTACTCTAATCTAAACTCCACTTTGAGGTCAAACTGTTTTTCTTAAATTACTAGTATGATCAATAAGCACCCCTCCCCCCAATTGATTTCCTATAGCTTCCAGTATCAAAACAGTTGTTGGCTCTTTAAGCCCTTCACAAACTGAATCCCACCCTTCAATTGTCTGACACTTTACTACCTTCCAGGTACCTTATCCTGATTTTGACTTTCTTGTTCTTCCTCCAACTTCTCACTCCATTTCCTGACTCCACACCTTTTTACTGTCTCCCAAATATTAATGCTTTCCCTCTTCCCCTTCTCCATCTGGCTTTTTTGTTCTACTTCAAGGTTTGCTTAAAATCCCAACTTTTGTATTTTTCGCTTTTCTTCCTCCTACCCTTCCCAGTGTCTCCCTTTTGAGACAACAATTCATTTACATTGTAGATATCTTGTATGTAAATCATTTTACACTTTGTTTCCCCAACTAGAAGGTGAGCTCCTAAAAAGTGAGGATGGAGACTGTTTCTGTCTTTGTATCCCCAGAGCTTAGCAAAGTATTTGGCACTATAGTAAGCACTTAATAAATGCCTATTGGCTGACTGATGAGGTCCTAGGGAGAGACAGAGTGAGACAGAGACAGAAAGACAAACAGAGACAGAGACAGAGAGACAAAGACAAACAGAGACAGAGACAAAGAGGGAGTGAGAGATGAAGGGAGGCGGGAAAGAAAGAGAAACTGTCTTCAAAGAGCTTATCTTCTTTGGGGGAGACAGGGTTGGGCAGAAAACAAAGGGATTCAAATGGTGGAGTACATTTCCCTTCATCCTGGTCTTATAAAATGATTCCAAGAGATCTCTGTGATCAAGAAATGTCATCTTTACGGCTTGTAAGAGAGAGCTTGATTTCCTCAGGGTCAAGAAACCATGAAATAACGCAAGAAATGGATAGACAAGACCTAAGAAGCTCCTTCTAAAATCTCTGTTTAAAAATATTTAATGTCAGGGAATATTATGAAAAACGAAACAATTTTTAAAAATATCTCTATAACTTGAAAGAGAAGAAAATTCTTACTGAAGAAGTTACAATTCGACAGGCGCTCCCGAAGCCTTCTTAGCGCAGTAGGCAGCGCGTCAGTCTCATAATCTGAAGGTCCTGAGTTCGAGCCTCAGAGAGGGCACAACATTTTGAATGTGAGTAAAAGAAAATTTCTTCTCTTCGGCCAAGAAGCATCTCGGCGTTACAGGACAAAGATATTGAATAATGACATTGATTTCCTGTATTATTCCTGATCAGAAGAATAAGGGAAGAAAACACGGGGGTGACATCTCCATGGGCCTCTAGAGTTGCAAGAGGAAAGATCTCAGCTCCAAAAGGAAAGAGGATCTGTGAACAATGGAAATTGTAATTAAAATCTTAGTTCCCATAGAAAAAAACAAAATGCATCTGGATCTTAACTCTTCTATTTCTTTTCAATAACACACTAACAAACCCCCGCCATTCCTTTCTCCACCTTCACCATCACGTACACAAAATGTGCAATTAGGAAAAACAGCCTCATATCCATCCCAAAATGGTTGGAAGAAAAGAATGGAGAAAGCTACCCTTCTACTTTTTTTTCTCCAAGGCAAAAGAAAACATTATCCTGATTCTACTTTGTCCAATATAAGCAAGAACCATTCAGGCTAGACCTCGATCTCTCTTCCCCTGGAGAGAGCAATCACTTCAAATATCTGTTTTAAGGTTTTATAAATCCCCCTCCCCTCCTCCGCTTCCAGAGAAAGAAACTGGTGGGGGAAAGAGGGAGGTAGAGAAAATGCTTCTTTTTCTAAATGGAATTAAACTAATAATGGCTTCTTGTCTGACCTAAGAAAAACAGATTTAAGGCAATTGCTGTCTAATTTAAAGGGAAAGCACCGTCATCTGGTGGACATTTAGGGAAATACAACTATAAAATACTGGGTAAGGATTTGAAGGAATTGCTTGTCTACCCCTGTAAGACAATTGGAACTGGCTAAAAAAACTGGCTAAATAAAAACTGGCTAAAAACACAAGTAATAGGCCTCCAGGATTTCTCAGAAAACTATTTGACCTTAGTCTCCAAAGAATAACAGAAAGAAAGAGAACATGCGAGCACAGATAGAAAAGCAAGAAATCAAATAATAAAATGAGGTGATTGTGTGATTAATAAAAAAATAATAGCTAATATTAATAAAAGCTAAAAACGCTTTACAATTATTATCTCATTTGATTCTCACAGCATTCCTGGAAAGCTGATGCTATTATCCCCATTTTATAGATGAAAGAAACAGTGGTTAAATGATTTGCTCAGAGTGACACATATAGTGTGTGAAGCTGAATTTAAATTCAAGTCTTCTTGATTTTTCCTTCCAGGTCCAACATTCTATCGACTGCAGAGAACTGAACGATCACCTGCCAAGAATGCTGGAGAGGGATTAAGACAAGAACTGGATGATTTTTGAGGCTGTTTTCTCCTGTTATCACTTTATGATTCATGGTTGTGACTTTTTATAAAAACAGGACAAAAGAAAAAAAAACAAAAACAAGTGCTTCCCATGGTGTGCTAGTGATGGCATTGACCTCATTAGTGAAAGTCCTAGACTTGAACCTCAATAAAAAAAAAAAAAAAAAAACTTACTCTTTTTAGTTTCAAAAAAATCAATGTGCTCCCAATTTGTGTGCCAGCTGGATAATCTA
The DNA here is from genome assembly GCA_023553655.1 of Myrmecobius fasciatus. Lineage (NCBI taxonomy): Eukaryota > Metazoa > Chordata > Mammalia > Dasyuromorphia > Myrmecobiidae > Myrmecobius > Myrmecobius fasciatus. The sequence goes on along the minus strand of JAJPUD010003393.1, from coordinate 128,952 downwards.
AGTTAGCAGCATTCGTCATTCCTGTATCAGCAGTTGGTTCTCCTAATTAATTGTAAACTCCAAAGTTACTGCTTCAGCTTAATAAACAGACGATTTTATAGGGGAAATGTGAGCTTCTGCTTTTTGACTCATAGACTGTTTTCTTTTTCCCTTTAAATCAATTTCCATTCCACACCCACAGCTGTGACTGATTTGTCCTGTCATAAACATACGTTGTTGAGGACTTTTAAAAAAAATGTATTTATCAAAGTGAGTAAATCTGAATTGAAGTAAAAAGTGTGTGAATTGATTCCCTGGCTGAACTCTAGGGATAATCTTTTTAACATTTAGAGATAGGAAGACACAGAATATTTACCAAGAACAAATCATTACTGACAAAATAATTAGACTGATAGAGGAAAGAAATGTTATATGTGTACATATATACAAATAAACATTATCCATATTGTATATCCATATATTTTTTAAAATGATATAATATAAATAAGATTTCTTGTATTGTCTATGGAACCAGATGGCAGTCAATTAAAAGGAATCAGATATAAATGAATAAGCTGATATAAAATCTAGTATTCATAATTCATAAATTCATATAAAAAGCAAAAAATGCTCTGTTCTCACGGAACTTACATTCTAATAAAAGAAGACAATATATATAGTGTTTTGGGAGTTTCAAACTGATGTTTTGGCTTGGGAAGATATAGCAAAGGTGAATAGTCACAGGACAATTGATTAATTTGTCCTTATCAGAAATTATTGTGTTGATTTTATTTCTGTTCTCATGGTGAGGATGGAAATAATATATTCAAAACAACATGGCAGGAAGATGGCTAGAGGGCAGCATGGTGGTTCTGGGGCCTACTAACTATGGTGACCTTTTGCCATTAGAGAGTTTTAGGAAATCTGTCCTTGAAGCACAGATATTTGATGATTTTATCAATGACTTAGAAAAAGATTCAATTCTTCTCCTTATCAGATTTTCATATGACAAACAATAGAGAAGGATAAATAACACATTGTGCCCAAATCCAGAAAGATCGCAACAATAGGATGATGGGGCAAATCTTAACTTTGGTAATAGGTACTTTCCAATGAAAATCAGATTCTTATGAGCATGTGCAACAAATTCTATTGAATTTGCCTTTGGAGCATGTTCATGATTGTTTCCTGTCAGCTGATATGTGGCAAAAAGAAGTCTGTGGTTATATATTGAATCAATAATAAGGGTCTATAGAAAAAACTCCCAGGAAGGTAATTTAGTTCTTTTCTTTCCCAGATACCAAACAAAAAGGATGAACAACAGAGGGTTTCTGATTGATAGAAAGATCTTATTCCCTCTCTCACCTGAAGCTTCCATGAAGCAAGGAACATATGGGGTAGTTGTTTTTTTCTGTTTCTGTCTTTATTTTTTCCTGAAGAATATGGGATAGTTTTTTTTTTTTCTGTTTGTTTTGTTTATTTTTTCCTGAATAGGGATGAGAAAAGGAGTATTAGAGAAAGGTACAACCTTGGGAGCTGTTGAGAAAACTATCTCAAGAGAAGAGGTGATAAAGAAACGTGTTAAGTTTGGAGAAGATTTAGGGGGAACATCATAGCTGCCTTCAAATATCGAAGGTTTTTCCTGAAAAAGAGAACTCAGATTTGTTTTACCTAACACTAGAGGATCAAGGACTGGAAGATGCAGTTGTGTTGATTGTTTGGGCTCCAAATAAGATAACTCCTGATCATTGAAATGAATTACTTTGGGAAACAAAAGATCCTCTTCTCCAAAAGTCTTCAGACAAGTTGACTGAACAATTGCTAGGATGTTGTACAAAGTTATTTCTGTTCATATGTATGTGGACTCTAGAAACTTTGTGGTCCATTTCTTCTCAAGTTCGTGAATTTCCTAAAGTTCATGTCCAAATGAGAGTCAATAAGCATTTATTAAACACCTACTAAAGTCTGATGATACAAAGAAAAACAAACAAAACTTTTAAAACCAGTCCCTGCTCTCAAGGAGCTCACAGTCTAATGGATAGGCAATATTCAAACCATAAATACAAATAATATATACAGAGAATAAATTGGAAGTAATCAACAGAAAAAAGGCTAGAGGCCATCCAGGGATGATGGAGCCTCTGCTCCCCCAAAGAATTTAGTAGAATTAAAAAAGATGAGGCAGGAGAAGTTCAAGGAATTGGGGCAAGAGGTGGGAAAGGAAGAGAAATTGGCCCTGAGCATTGTCTTTTGAGTATGGGGATTAGTGGAACCACGAGAGAGAGTTTATGTGTTTTAATGGTGAGCTGTATAGGAAAGGACTGTGAATAAACAAATTAAGGGGGGTGGGAGAAGGGGGAAGGAGGTAAGGGAGATCCCTTCCAGTTTTTCCCTAGACTGAAGGTTCTTTAAGTCCAGATCTCACCCTCCTATCTGGAAGCCACTAATAACTCAACTTTTTGTTTCCCCTGGGTTTTCCCAGAATCTTCATGATTGTCACCTAAGGGCTGCTAAAGAGAGAGAGAAAAAAATTTTATAACTAGACTCTACAGTAGATTCTCTTCTCTGCCTTTCTCTCTTCTTCACTCACAATTATTTGGTCCTACTTCCCGTTAAATCTTTTAACATGGAAAAAAAAAATGGCAAAGGAAGATAATGAAGTATAGGTGGAGTGGAGAAATAACTTGAATTTTAAAATAAGAAATGTCAAGACAATTGTAGGTGTGTGTGTGTGTTGGGTGTGTGTAATATAAACACACATGTACACATACATTTATAACAGCATCTTTTATTGTCTAAGAAACTAAGCTACATTTTAAATATATATGTATATGTGTCTAAATGAAATGCATAAAGAAAAATGATAGCTATTTTATAAGCTTTTTATTTTCAAAAATAGATGCATAGGTAGTTTTCAACATTCACCCTGACAAAACTGTGTTCCAGATTTTTTTCTCCCTCCCTTCCTTCCACACTCTCCCCTAAAGGGCAAGTAATCCCATATATGTCAAACATGTGCAATTCTTCTATACATATTTCCTCAATTGTCATGCCAAAAAATCAGATCAAATAGGGGGAAAAAATGAGAAAGAAAACAAAATGCAAGCAAACGACAAAAAAGAGTGAAAACACATTCAGTTCCCACAGTCCTCTCTCTGGTTGCACATGACTTTCTCTACCACAAGTCCATTAAAACTAGTATAAATCAGCTCACTGTTGAAAAGAGCCACGGAAAATGATACCTATTAAAAGTACTTCTTAAACACTTCTGTCCTGTAGCAGAGTGGCGCAGCGGAAGCGTGCTGGGCCCATAACCCAGAGGTCGATGGATCGAAACCATCCTCTGCTAGTAAATTTAAGATTTTGATATGAAGGTGGAGATATTATTCAGCCATCATTTCCTAAAAGTTTCTGAATAATCGAAATATTGCTTGGAATCCGGAAACCTCCCCTCCATTCGAAAAAAATAACATCGAGATTTCAGTTCCAACGGGAGCGCGGATAAACTGCCCAGGAACACGAGATTCAAAACTAAAATTCTATTTCTTTTATCCTCCGCCAAAATTGCACTCAAGATGGAAGCAAAACAAAAAACGTCTACGTCTGATTCTAAGAGAGTGGGGAGAATCTAGAAGTGGAAATGGGGAGAGAAAGTGTTGCATCTCAAGGAAGAGAGGGTTTTAGTTACTTAGTTTTGCAGGAGAGCCACAGGACTGCCAAGAGATATTTTTTTAAAGTGCCTACTGTGTGCAAAACAGTAGTAGACTTTGTACTGAGACCGGATTGCCCATAAAGAAAGGATTCTAGCCACGTAAAATTACGCACCTCTTTGGCATTCTGGGGGGAATGGACTATGGACTGTTTCACCGAATCAAATGCCTAGGATTACAAAGTAAATCAAAGATTAGTGAAAAGATGTATTTTTTCCTGGCTCATAAACTTCTTCCCACCACCACCCTGAAATCTGAAACCCAGGTTAAAAAACTGTTCCAAGAAAAACAAGACTCTTCTGACCCTTTTTGGTCCCCAGCCCCGCCTATTCTTTCTCTATAACAACTAATATTAATGAAGAGTCAAATCTTTTCTATTGGAAATTAAAAACATTGTGCAAGATTTTGTTCGACAGGCTTCTGAGAAATCATCAAAAGATATCAAATCAAAATTTAGAAGGGCCGATCTGAAAACAAAAGTACCGCATCTTAACCTCTTGTCCCCCTAAATAGCCTTATTCAGGTTACGAACCACAGGAGAAAGTAAGCAAAGGCTTGCCACTGAATGGCTGACCGCGGGTTCTCAGCAAGCTACAAAGTCGGCTGAGCAGTCTTCTGGAAGGGAGAATGGGGTCAGGGTGGGCGCCGAGGAGCAGGAGAGAGAGGGAAGGTTGGGGAATACCCCTAGTTCTTTTCCGAAAGCTGGCTGCAATCTGAGCGCCTTGACCCGCAGCCTTTATCTCGGGAATCCTCAGCATCCTCAGGAGCTACCCTAGGAGCTGAATTAACCGCCTTGACTCCATATGATACACGTGCCCATGGATATACAAAAAGAAATTCACTGTAAACAAAATCTCCTTGTCTCAGTCAAGTTGTGCTGCTGGATAGTGCCGAGGTCATGGCTCTGAGACATGGGGAACACTCATTCCCTAGATCTGAGATGTGATTTTCACATTTCAAAGCATTTCCTTGTTATGATCTTGGGCTCCAACTGTGTGTACATGGAAGGGAATCCAGAGTATTAATGTCTTTGCTTTAGTACCCATGCAAGAATTCACATTATCGAAGCTTTCCCATAGAGATAAATTAGGATTGGTTTACTCTTGGGGATAGTTTTCACCTTGTGTGGCAGAGGATTAAATTGGAAAGAAAGTATGGGTAGGAAGGCTGTCATTCTGAAATCGGAAAACGAAACTCACACGACCACGAAGGGATTCGAACCCTCAATCTCCTGATCCGGAATCAGGCGCCTTATCCATTAGGCCACGCGGCCTCTTCTGACGTGGAACTCTTTTTATTTTTTCCTGTTCTTTTCAGTAAGAAAAAAAAAAAAAAACTAGGGATGTTTTTGGAGAATTTTATTATACTATTTCATTGACTCTATGGAAATTATTGTTCAATTTTAGTTTTTTAAATCTATTCCATGGAAAGATTTTAGTGTAAAGCTATATCTAGGAACAAACCTTCTCTGATGGCCTAGTGCTCCTTGTTTAATATTTTAAACAGGGGTGGGGTAGGACTGGCCAAGGTGAAAGGGAAGACTATATAGAAAAAAAGAGGATTTGAAATCAGTCAGGCTCGTTTCCCAATCCAACTTTTGACATGAACTTTGAGACCCTATGAAAGTCATTTAGCTTCAATAAGCCACAAATTCCTCATTTTCAAGGACAATAACTGATACTTTGCCGGGACATTGAGAAAACTCAATAAAGAAACATAAATGATTTACTTACTATTTGCCAGGCATTGTGCTTTCTGGGGATAGCAACACAAAATAATTAAGACTAATAATCCCCTGGAGGAATTTACTTTCCAACAAAGGACAACAAAATTTGGGGAGTGGTAGTCTGTTCCAGTCAGGTACCATAATGTATCCAAAGTTTAAGTGGGGGGGCTTCACCCCTTCACCCAATTATTGTATATAACACAATGCTTCAAGACCTGATTCCTTCATCAGATGAGAATGTCTCTTTGGAACAATTCCTAAGCACCTCTTTTGAATCAATCAAAGATTTTAGGATTCTAGGAATGAGGAACTTCTAATCATTGGATAAAATGACATGAGGGAAAGTATTAGAATTAGCTGAAAAACTTAGACCACTAGACCATGGCATATCTGAAGTATATCAGATTTGGGCAGGAAAGGAATAACTATTTTTTTTTTTTGAGGATATAAATTGCTTGTGTTTAGGGAAATCTAGTAAATTTAGAGGGAGTGATTCATTCCTATCTCTCCTTCACCCTCATAGACCATGTCAATAAGAGAGAGTTGCACCTGTAGCAAACATATCCATCTAAAAGTTAAGAGAATACAGACTAGACCCACAGAGATAATATAACTTCGGGAAGAGTAAACTTTGGTGTAGAGTGAATTGCAGTGTCATGAATCTATCAGGGATCAATAAAAATAAAAATAAAAAAACACTTCAAGAACTTCAAGAGGACTCTAAAATGGCAGAAAAGAACATCTAATCCTAATCAGGAGCTCTATCTAAATTACCACCTTGTCACATAGATCTCCAAGACTGACCTCACTTTCCATGCTGTAACCCAGACTTCTGGGGGACATTAATTTATATCAACTGTTCTTTCTGTATCTTCATAATATATTCCCTTTTAAAGGCTAATTAAATAGAATCAGGACAATATTGTTCACGGTGACAGCAACATTGTTTGAAGATCAACTTAAATAGACTTAGGTCTTCTCAATAATACAATGATCTAAGACAATTCCAAAAGACTCATGAAAGAAAATGCTACCCACATCCAGAAAAAGGATTTCGGAAACTGAATGCAGATTGATGCACACCATTTTCACTTTTGTTTTTTTTCTTGTGGTTTTTTCCCTTTTGTTTTGATTCGTCTTTTACAACATGACCAATGTGGAAACTATTTAATATGATTGTATATCCCACATCAGATTGCTTGCCATTTTCTAGGGAGGGAGGAGAAGGAAGGAAGAAAAAAATGGAAATCAAAATCTTGTTAAAGTAAATGTTGAAAACTTAAAAAAAAAAAACTAATTAAGATGGGCTAGCTAATCAATATGGACAAGGGCTAGTGAGCAATAATACTGAAAAAGATCAATATGGCAAAGATGATATAGCAAACCTGACTGACTCCCTTTGCATTTGTTCCTTTTTCTTAGCAGAGATGAAGAGTCCCTAAGAATGGACTTTTCATGCACTGAAAGTTTAAGAAGTCTATGAGCAGAGGACCTCCCAGCAGAACATTACCTCAACTATATGACCCATGGAAGAAAAAAAAAAAAAAGATAAATTCCCTGATGCTATTAAAAATAAAAACACATTATCACATCATGATGGGGTCAGGAATTCTGAACTTTGCCAACCTATTAGTTCCTTGGAGTACTTGTTCAACAGATCCCAGTAGCGCTGGGAAAATATAATATTCAATATAAATGTAAGGATGTTTCTATATTTTTTCATGGCTCCCTCAGAGTTAATGGCTTGCTATATACTTGATGCTTATATTGTACATTGAATATCTCTGCATGAGTTATATAAAACTTTATTCAAGGGATTTTTCCAAAATAAAAGTTCAAAGTGGTCAAATTTAAATTAATAAATTTGTCATCTGTGGGATAGGCCCACAGAATCAGTGTGTGCTCATAGAATCCTTGGGGCATTAAAAGGGCAGGCATCAAGGGAGCACCTGATGTGCTGAATTAGGGCATCTTCTTAGGAGCTAGATATGCTCACTGGCCTCTTGTTAATGGATATACATTCTACTAAAATGACAAAACAACTATTATTGTTATTGATTATTTTTGCCCTATGATTTGGATGAGGGATATGTTAAAGGTGATTGGCAGGCAAGAGTAAGAAAGATTCTTGTTTGGAGGAGATTTTTAGAAATTCTATAGGCGATTATAGAAGATGGCTTTCTGACCCATAAAGAATCATGGAAACAGCTCTGCCCCTCTCTTTGTCATTTTTTTTCTGGTGCTTTTCTCTCTTGGACTTTGAACAACAATGATTAGAAACTTCCCCCATTCCCCCCAAATCTCCCTGTTCTCCAAAGTCTTCACCCTTCCTAATGAAACTATTCTAGGGGATATGGAGGTGTGATTTAGAGTAAAGCAGACATGAGTTCAAATACTCTCTCAGAAGTCTCATGACTTCACATGTCTTTCTACTTTTCTTTACATTTTCTTATAGAATGGAAATAGTAGGATAGTATCTCCCTCCCAAGAGTTGTAAGGATCAAATGAAATAACATATTCATAAGATACTTTCCAAATCTTAAAGTACTACATAAATGTTAACCATTAATATATGCTTCCTACCTCTCTGCTCTTTCCTGGACACAATTTTTGCCCTGTGGCATCATGTATTTTTGTTGATTAATGTATGGAGACACAGGAACTAAGGTGAGAAGATCTCCCCAGGCCTTTATATTATTGAAGATCTATAGGGATAAACTAATGCAAAGAACATTATCAGATCAAAGCATTGAAGCTGAAGTGACCATGAATGTTCAAGCATAAGGGGATAACATTTGTGCTCTTAATTAATATACAGAGAAAAAAATGGAGATGGTGAATCATTAAAAAAGAAGGCATGGAACTTTGGCACCATTAATTTTCCTTGTGAAGTTGAGGGAATTATGAGCTATAGATTATTACCATCAACAATACCACAAGCTTTTATGGAATTCCTTTTATAGGAGAGAATCAGTGTGATGAAGAGGATAGAAATCTAATTTCAAAGTCAGGAAAAGCTAAGTTCTAGTCCCATATCTGACACCTATAGGCCATACAATCCTGGGAAAGTCACTTAACTTCACAACACCCTAGGAACCTGTTTTCTCCTTCATTCTTGAAGAGGACCATGATGGCAAGGAGCTGACACCATGATATGCAAGTGAGTTGAATTTCTTTTCTTAAATTTTAAGTTTTTATTTACTTGAAAATATTAATAATAGCCTTTTATTTTCAAAATACAGGCAAAGATAGTTTTCAAAATTCACCCTTGCAAAATCTTGTGTTCCAGATGTTTCTCTACCTCCCCACCCCCATTCCCTAACTAGCAAGCAATCCAATATAGGCCAAACGTACAATTCTTCCAAATATATCTCCACAAGCTGTGAACGGATACAGCCATTCTGGAGAACAATTTGGAGCTATGCTCAAAAAGTTATCAAACTGTGCATACCCTTTGACCCAGCAGCATTTCTATTGGGCTTATATCCCAAAGAAATCATAAAGGAAGGAAAAGGCCCCACATGTGCAAGAATGTTTGTGGCAGCCCTTTTTGTAGTGGCTAGAAACTGGAAATTGAATAGATGCCCTTCAATTGGAGAATGGCTGAATAAATTATGGTATATGAATATTATGGAATATTATTGTTCTGTAAGAAATGACCAGCAAGATGATTTCAGAGAGGCCTGGAGAGACTTACATGAACTGATGCTGAGTGAAATGAGCAGAACCAGGAGATCATTATACACGGCAACAACAGTACTATATGACGATCAGTTCTGATGGACATGGCTCTCTTCAACAATGAAATGTTTCAAACCACCTCCAATTGTTCACTGAAGAAAGCCATATACACCCAGAGAGAGGGATGCGAAATGTGGACCACAACATAACATTCTCATACTCCCTGATTGATGTTTGCTTACATTGTGTTTCCTTTATCTGATATATCGTTTGTGTAGATAAGATTTTTCTTGCACACCAATGATAAGTTTGGAAATATGTATACATATATTCGATTTGCCAATATTTTAACATAATTAACATGTAGTGGATATCCTGCCATCTAGGGGAGGGGTGGGGAGTTGGGGGGAAAAATTTGTAACGGAAAGCTATGTAAGGGTTATTGTTGAAGAATTACCCACACATATGTTATGCAAATAAAATAAAAATTTAAAAAAAAAAAACAAATATATCTCCACATCCATCATGCTACACAAGAAAAATCAGATCAAAAAAGAAAAAAAATGAGAAAGAAAAAAACTAACAAGCAAACAACAACAAAAATGAAAATACTATGCTGTGATCCACATTCAGTCCCTATAGTTCTCTTTCTAGATGCAGCTGGCTCTCTTCATCACAAGTCTATTGGAATTAGCCTGAATCATCTCATTATTGAAACTCTTGAAAAGAGTCACGTCCATCAGGACTGATAATCACATAATCTTGATGATGCTGTGTACAGTGTTCTCTTGCTTCTACTCACTTCATTTAGCTTCAGTTCATGTAAGTCTCTCCACACCTTCCTGAAATCATCCTGCTGATCATTTTTTATAGAATTCTATTACATTCATCTACCATAACTTATTCAGCCATTCCCAAACTGATGGGCATCTACAAAAAGGACTGCTACAAATATTTTTGCACATAAGGGTCCTTTTCCTTTTTTAATGATCTCTTTGGGATACAGAACCAGTAGAGACACTACTTGATCAAGGGATCTGCATAGTTTGATAGCCCTTGGGGCAGAGTTACAAATTGCTCTTCAGTATGGTTAGATCAGTTCACAGCAGTGAGTTGGACTTGAATGAGGGAGGGCTGTGGAAAGTCACTTGCCTCACTTTCCCCTCCTGTGCCATCTGAATTCAGAGGCAAAATATAGGTCAGGACAATTGGAGATGGCCCTCAGAAAATTGTGTCAGACAATAATTAGAAGAGAAATATTAGTAAAGTTTTCTCATTGGGAAGTTCCCTGTTTCAATGAAATCACTGGCCTAGTCTCTATATCTATGTAAAGGGCACTGAGGAAAGATGTACAGAAACTTTCCTTAAACTGTTAGCCATATGGATATTACACTACTCTGTCCCACTACTCTGAACATTGCAATTTAATTTCTTTTACTGAATTATCAATTCATATTGTGAAAAACAACAGACAGTTATCTTTCCATAGAGCAAACCCAGATACCCGTAAAAGGAAATAGTTCAAAGGTGGGGAGTTCCTGAAATCAGTTAAAACTGTAAAACTGGTTGTGTAGTTAAAGAAGCTGAAAGCAGGATAAAGGTCATACATAGCTTAATTGGTGTATGCATGCTTAATTGCTTATGAAGGGTAACTTCTCTATCTCTGAGTGGAATTGAGCAGCCATTTTCTGAATATGTAATGTATATGGGTGGGAGGGAGGAAACATACCAAGGAGTAATGTGTAGAAACATGTGAGACTCCTTGTGCCCAGACTGGGAAATAGAGGGAAGGACCAGCTATCAGGAAGAGGATTAAAAAAAGCTCTCCCAGTTTGGGGGTTTGAGGGGATGGAGATGGGGATGGGGATGTGCTCAGCCTAGACTCCATACTCAATTCCTGCAGGAACTTATTAAAAGTTGAAACTCCTTCATTCATCCTGAGGCCATAAACTGCACCCTTTTCTGAGTTCAAAATTTTGTTTCCATCAATATCATGCTCTCTAACTCTGGTGTTTCTTAAGTTTCTATTCTGGATCATGTTGTTGTTATTGTTGTTTTTTTCTCTTCTTTCTTTAATCTCTTTCATTCTGTTTTGTGTTGCTCTATTCTCTCTCCTTTTTTCTCTTTTTTTCTCCCTCTCTACTTCTCTCTCAACCACAGATCTGAACATTTCATTCTCCTACTTAATCGATTCCAAATTTGCTTTCCCTATTGCCACTTAGGATAGACAATTTTCTCGGGTTTGCTTTTAAAGGACTTTATAATCTAGTCTCAGACTATTTTTCTAGTCTTATTACATAATAACTCTTATACCTGCTGAGACTGGGAAGGGACCCCAAAAGATCGGGGGATGCAGACTGGTGTCCTGAGGTGTCTCAAAAGAATTTGCAGGTTTGAATCCATATCCAAGTCAAGGGACAAAGCTTATTGTAAAATGTCTATTGAAATAGGCTAAGTTCCAAAAAAATTTAGCAAAGAACCAGGAGTAAAGAGACAAATTCATCCAGTTCTTTGTGTCACTAATATGCTAATTTTATGACCTAGAGGTAGAACCAAGGAGTGGTCTCTGGAATTTGGTTATCACTGACCAGCAGATTATGTATCTGGTAGTCAGCAATGTTTGTCAGAACAATAGCACTCTAAGGTCAGAAGGTCTCAGGGTCACTAATATATCTTCCCTAAAGTCTAAGGGAAGAAATATTATATTTCTAGGCCATAAGACTTTTATTGTAATGCTCAGGGAGAAACTGAGGCAGCATCACACATTGGAGATTAGATAATACTTTATTGATGTTAATTGAGAGTTCAGAATCCATAGCTATGGATCTGGACTGCTGGGACTATTGTCTCAAAGCACACAGTCCATTGAGAGTTTAGACTGACAAACATGCCAGTCGACTGGATCTTAAGTAGGTCCAGCAATTAGTAAGTTTGGCTACAAGATTCTTATAGGATTCCCAGCGCTCCTGGGAACAAAGAGGTCACGAGGCAGAAGGAGAAAAAGGAAGGGTTGAGCATGGGGGGTGAGGAGGGGAGAGGGAGAGAGGATTGGAGTTTCAGGAAAGGACTATCAATTCAATTCTGATAGGTTGGGGGTGGAGGAAGCTTGGGAAGGAACTAGGTGATAGTAAGTCTGAAGCCAAAAGATAAGGGGTATGTCCAGATGGACCATCTGGAGGTTTTATGACTCCTTTGGAATGCTAGCCCAATTATTCCTGATGGTCAGGGGGGATTGCTGCTGAGGCAGAGCAATTAAGGGAAACTGAAACAGAGCAATTGAGGGAAACTGAGACATGGAACTGTGGTACATTAGAATCATTGACAGGCAGATTGTTAAAACAATAGCATTCTAAGGGGGGAGAAGGGAAGGGGAGGACCTCCTTACTAGAAGCTATACTCCCATTATACCCACTTGATTTTACTTTGATGTTCTCCCATGCCTGGAATGCAATTACTTTTCATCTCTGCCTCATGGAAACTTTTCCTGATCTTCCTAACTTTTAGTATCCATCTACTTTACTATTTTGTACTTATTTTAAATATTTTCTTGCATACACTTTGTGGAATCACACAAAGCTCTCCTCCTAAATTAAGAAGGCTTTTAAAATTAAATTAGTTTGAAATCTTTGGACTTCTCAGAAAAAGAAATTAGTCTTTCCTCCTCAAGTCAGTCTCAATTCCAAAGCAATATTCCACTTCTGAAAAACTCCAAGAGGTAAAAGGGTAAGCACTTATTAAATAAAGGACCCATGATTGATCCACTTTGATAGAATTAGGATTAAGACCTCATTAATTCTCTGTTTCAGTTATCATCTCTTTTAGATGACTTTCAGCTCTACTTCTCTCTCTTTCATTTTTTAAAAATGAAAATTTCAGATTCAAATTCTTGGAATGAGTGGAGGAAGTCTTTATTACATTTCTTGCAAGAATTGTGTTGATGTTCCTTTAAGAGAGCACACACAAAGTTTACAGGAGCCAGAACTAGCAGTTATATTCTGTAATTCTGCCCTAACTCCAACTTCTCCTCCTCAGGATTTCCACTGGAGGATATCCTCCCAAAGTTTAACATTTCATGACATTCCTTCTACATACAAACCTTGATATATTTTTTAAGAATCAAGCAGACATGAGTTCAAATCCTCTTTCACATGTATATTAGTTTCATGACTTCACATCATGTGAAATCCTGTTCAAAAATGATGGATTTCCCCTCCTTAAGGGAGGAGGAATTAAGATACAGGAGGCTTATCAAACATGCTCAATTAAAGATTTTAGTTTGCCTGGGGCATAAATCCAGGTCTTTCCCATTCATCCAGCACCTGTGTTATTTCTGTTGACTTAAAACATTGTTTAATTCTCTTCAGCCAGTACGTACTCACACTAAAGCTTATATCACATTTTTTAATTTTCCTACCAAGGCAACAGAGGAGGAGGCTATGAGATTCTGAAGCTCTTCAATGGTGGAAATAAAACCTTATAATTTGACTTCTCACAACAACATATACAAAGCTAAACTGATTTCATCTTTCCTATGGAACTTTCCCTTCTTCTGAACTTTCCTATTATTGACAAGAGCACTACCATTCTATCATTATTCCAGTTACCCAGATTTGAAATCTAGGTATCATAGTTATGTCTTCACTCTCAGCTTCCAATCTGTTGTCATAGCTTGTTAATTTTACTTTCTTAATAGCCATCAAACATTTTCCCTCTTTCCTATGTGACTGCCATCATACTGGTGAAGATGCTTACCATTTTAAGTTGTACTATTGAAAAACCTTCCTGATGGTTTTGCATTCTCAGATCTCTCTCTCTCTCTGTGTCTCTGTCTCTCTCTGTCTCTGTCTCTGTCCCTCTGATGAATCTTAACTGATGCTTAACTAAAACTTAGCAGCTCCAATATCTTGACTTTCTCTCCTCTTTCTGTTCTTCTGTCTCTATCTCTGTCTTTGTTTCTCTCTGTCTCACAAAAGGACCTTGTCTATGCATATCTTATCTGACAGAAATCCAATCAAAAGGACTTTTCCCATACATACATTATTTGAGATTATATAAACATGCAACATTTCATCTAAGACTATACAATGTTTCTACTATACCCAATTCTCCTGTTTTTTTTTCACACATTCTCTTTTCTATATAAAACCTCTCTTTAGTATGCTGAGCTGATGCTGCCCCCCTAAGGATCAGACCCCACTTTCTTTGGGATACAGACTCAGTAATGGCACTAATGGATCAGAGGGTATATATAGTTTTATAACCCTTTGGACATAGATCCAAATTGCTCTCCAGAACAGTTGGATCAGTGCACAACTCCACCAACAATGCATTAGTGTTAGCATTCCCAAAGAAATCAAAAGAGGGAAAAGAACTCACATGCTATCCCTTGCCCCAAGTAAATGCCCTAATAGATGCCCTTATTTGGGTTGGAAACAATCTAAGCCTGAATTCTTTCAAAGATGGCACTGCAATATAAGCCAGTACCCCAACATTTCCGTTCTATCCATTCTCCATTCCATCCAGCTGTTAAGCTGAACTTCCTAAAACTCAGGACTGACTAGATTACAACCACTATGCAATAAATTCCAGAGTTTTCTTATTATTTCCTCACTGTTTTCTTTCCCCTTTCCTCTCTCCACACTCCCAATAAAAGTCCCTTGCCAGTTCTACATTTCTTCCCTGAGCATCATCAGTCTTTAAACCAAAGGATCAATGTCATTTTATTGTTTGTTATTGTTCAGTAGATTTTCACTAATGTCCAGTTTCCTGGCTCCTTGAGAATTTCCTGACCAACATACTGGAGTAGTTTGCCATTTCCTTTTCCAGTTCATTTTATAAATGAGGAAACTGAAGCAACCAGAGTTAAGTGACTTGGTCAAGATCACACAGCTAGTATGTATCTGAGGCCAGATTTTAAACTCAGGAAGATGACTCCAGGCCTAGTACCCTACCCACTTTGACATCTACCTGTCCATCAATGTCTTTTTTTTTTTTTGGTAGGAAGCATAAAAATAATAATGAAACTCCTATTTCATATAGATACAGAAGAGAGTTTCTCACTCTTGTCTGTGAAAGAAGTTGTAACAATTTTAAAAATCAAAATCATCTTTTGTCTCTGAAATATGTGTTTATCTATTTTATAGGTGCCTTTTTATTATAGACTTGTTTTATCTTACTTTGTATCTCTAGCAATTATTGCTGCCTGGCACATATTAAATGCTTCTTGATAAGTTAACCTTACTTTTTTATTCTGTATATACCTACATTTGTCAAGAACCCTGATTCATTCTTTTGTTTAGAACAGCCAGAGTTGATGGTAAAGATAAGTAGCTAGAGCATTTACTGGTTTACTGGTCACAGGCACTGTGCTAGAAGAAAATCCTTGCTAGAATCTTTTTAAAATAAATTATTCCCAGACTATTTTAAAAAGTGATATATTTTATAGTTTTCTAAAAAATGCAGAATTCCATTAATGATCCCATAAACTCTAAGATTAGTATTGCCTCTTCCTAAGGGATTCCTTTGCTCTAGCTGGGGAAATTCAATCTGACTCCAATCACTCCAAGACAAGACTTGTCTATAATGAGATGGGGAATTAGGATCCCCCTCCCCCCCCCCCTGCAAGACTTAATTTGACTTAATTAAACATCATATTCCATCAACAAATTATTAAAAGTTAGGTATAAGTTTATGTCTATTATGTAATGCTCTGGGAGAAACTGAGGTAATACTACAGATTAGAGATTATTAATATTTTATTGATGGTAATGGAATGTTTAGAATCCATAGCTATGGATGGGACTGAATGGGACTCTTGTCTCAAAGCATCCAGTCCATGGAGAGTTTAGACTGGCAGCCTATGTTAGCCAGCTCTCTGGATCTTAGTGTATACAGCATTTGAGAGTTTGCTCCAATGATTCTTATGGGGCTCCAGTGCTCAGGGAAACAAAGAAGGAGAGGCAGAGGATTGGAGGGAATTGGAGTTCCAGGAAAGGACTATAAATTCAGTTCTGACAGGTTGGGGTTATGGAAGAAGGATCATAAATTCTGATAAGTTTGGGAAGGAGCTAGAAGCCACTGAGTCTGAAGCTCAAAGATAAGGGGTATGTCTAGGTATTTGAGATAGGTCATCTGGAGGTTTTATGACTCTTTTTTTTTTTCCCCTGAGGTAATTGAGGTTAAGTGACTTGCCCAGGGCCACACAGCTAGGGAATGTTAAGTGTCTGAGACCAGATTTGAATTCAGGTCCTCCTGATCTCAGAGCTGGTGCTCTATCCACTTCACCACCTAACTGCCCCTGTTTTGGAATGTCAGTGGCCATGACTCTGCAGCCCAATTATTTCAGTCTGAATGATCAGAGGGGGGGGTTGCTACCAAGAGAGAACAATTGAGGGAAACTGAGACATGGGAACTATGGCACAACAATTATTGTCTATTACTGCCACTGCCAAAACAAACTATTAATTTGGTTGAGGGCAAATATTTATTTCCTACACACAAAAAGAATGCTAACACTAATGCATTGTTGGTGGAATTGTGCACTGATCTAACCATTCTGGAGAGCAATAAGGATCTATGCCCAAAGGGCTATAAAACTGTGTATGCCCTCTGATCCAACAGTGCCACTACTGGGTCTGTATCCCAAAAAAAACCATAAAAGAGGGAAAAGAACTACATGTACAAAAATGTTTATAGTAGCTCCTTTTATAGTGGCAAAGAATTGGAAAATGAATAGATGTCCATTAACTGAGAAATGGCTGAATAAGTTATAATATATGAAAATAAAATGGAATATTATTGTTCTATTTTTTTTAAAAAAGGATGAACAAGCTGATTTTAGAAAGGCCTAGAAAGATTGACATGATCTGATGCTAAGCAAAACAAGCAGAACCTGTAAAACACTGTACACCACAACAACAGGACTGGGCAATGATCAACTATTATAGATTTGATTCTTTTTAGTGATTTAGTGGTCCAAGACAATCCCAATAAACTTTGAATGAAAATACCATCCATATCCAAAAAGAGAACTATGGATACTGAATGAAAATCAATACATACTATGTTTGCTTTTTTTCCTTATGTTTTTTTTTCCTCATGATTTTCCCCTTTTATTCTGATTTTTAAACTCTTACAACATGATTCATATGGAAATATGAAAAAAAATGAATGCATGTATAGCCAAAAAAAAAAAATGTTGTTTTACATGTGACTGGGGAAAATTTTTAAAGGAAAAAAAAATGCTAAACAAAGAACACTCACAAGCTTGAATTTGGCCTAAACAAATTTAATCTAAGTACACATCTTAATAATTTCTTGTCTAACAGGGCTGAGAAACCAAAGGGAAAATGTCAAAAAAATATTTTTAAATTTATGATTTGGTGGAAATCTACGTATGTTTCTAAAAGAATATTCTCTGTAGATTGTAATAGAATGCCAATAATCACCATCAGTACAATAGGGCTTTAAAATCTGCTCCACTGAAAATAGTTAAAAAGACATATACAATAACAAGGATTTTAGGATTGCAAAAAAGATTCTTTCTGCTTGATTTCATCAAAATTCAATGGAAGTGAATATGGAAAACTTTGTTTAGAAGATAATCTCTTCTTAAAAGTACCATGAATTCCAATAGAAGGGGGCAAGGACATTAAGGAATACTTTGGAAACTGGTCTAGCTCAAAATAGCTTTGTTTACAGGATATGATCACTGGGTGAGACTTAGGGTCAACCTAATGAAGACTAAATATCATAAAAGTAGGAATGTAAGGACATTATCGAAAATCTGACATTACTAGGATCATTTAAGGGACTTAGGATACAATAATGCATTTTGGTATTGTGAAGAAAATTATGATTTTCATAATTATCCATATGACATGTGTAATGAATACACAAATAACCCATATTTTTTTCAGAGCTGTCATTTTTCCAGCAGATTCTGACTTGGGTGTCAAAATCTCACAATGCTTCTTGAAATGATCCATCAGTGCTTAACAACACTCTCCTATGTATGTTAAGTGAAGCGAATCAAAGATTTATAACTCGTTCCTGTTGCAGAACTCTGGTCATGTTCCTCACAAAGTAAGGAAGAATTTTGATGGGATATGTCATGAAGATGGGAAGTCATCCAGAAAGAATTCACGGGCTTAGGTCATTTTTGAGTCAAGGGACAAAAGCTTTATTTGAATACCCTAAGATGGACTAAGTTCCCTAATGAAATTTGTAGTTTATGAGGGAAAAGGGGAGGAGGGGATTAGTAAGAAAGGACCCAAAGTAAGGTATACTTGCCTCATAAAGTCAACTGGTGTTGGAATGTTGATATATAATAACTTCAGGAGTTAATAGCAATAACTTGGCATCCTGATTGTATACAGTTTGGTCAGATAATCCTGTCAATGCAAGAAATTTCACAAAGCCCACTTAGGAACAAGATGATATTGTTAGTGTTCCTTCCTAGGTCTAACCTAGACACTGGGTTGCTACCATGGACATGGCTTTTTGCTGGACTCAATCACTTTAAAGAACTGTTCACACAGGACTGGAAAATATCCATATTATCCTGCACTCCTGAGCTTATCCTGGGAAACCGTGCAGGCCCTGAAAATGTTTGCATTGTAATCTACCATTCCCCTATCTTTCCACTTACGATTTGTGCAAAAAATCTGTCTTTACTGCAGCAGAGAAGTTTCCTGCCCAAGAGAGCTTCCAGTTTGCAAACTGCATCCTTCACCCTGAAAATGATTAATTAAACTACAACTTGATCTCTAAAAACCTGTCTCTAGACCTGGCTTTAGTTATTCACAGTTTAGAGATCAATAGTAAAATTCTTTTAACACTTATTAAAATTTTTTGGTCATTATTTTAGCAAATTTTTTTGGTCAATATTCAATTCCTCACTCTTACCCCCCCATATCCAAGTAATTTTCAAGTTTTCTTACTTCTTATCTCTGGGATATGTTGTTCTATTCAATCCACTCATACAGCAACAACTCTAGTTCAAGCAACCACTACCTCTCTCCTGTACTACTACAATAGCTTTATACTTGGTCTTTCTCCTATAAAACTTTTCCCAGTCTAATCTATTGTCCACATAGCTACTGTGTGTCTCAGAATGGTGAGTGATCACCATTAAAAAAAAAAAAAAAAAAAAGACCGGAGATATCTCTAGGAATAAAATGAAAGCTTATTATACTTTTTATTATTCTCTTATTCTTATTATTCTTGAGAGAAGCAGGCATCCCTCTAGTCAAACAAGCAATGGAAAGGAAGAGGCACCTTTGAGACAGGACTTTAAATAGTCCCTATCTCAAATACCCCTCCCACCACTGACCCTCATCCTGTTTGGCTGAGGGTCTTATATTCTAAACACAGGAAATACCCAGGAAATTGAACTGAACTTTAGTCAATAAGTACATAGCTGCCCCTATTTGATTGAGATAGGAAGAAAATGATGTCATGGGAGAATAACAGGAAGGGGACTTAGGTATGTCCTTGAGTCAATGCCCAAGGGCCTTCAGGCCTACTCCAATTCTGGGGTAGATGAAGGCTTATTCGATTTTCACAATTGTCTTGAGAGATTCACTCCATCTCATTCACTACTATTGAGAAAATTTTCAGTATCCTTTCTAGTTACTGCCCAAATAAAAGCATCATGGAGTTGAAGTTATAGGGTACAAATTCTCCTTAGACTAGGCCACATAATGATAGGGTACAGGGTGCTACCCCAAAAGCATATTGGGGTTATGGACAAGTGTTGGAAGTTGTCTCAAAAGAATTCATGGGCATAAACCTTTTCCAAACCAAGGGTTAAAGATTTTACTATACTGCTAAAAGCTGTATAAATGCCTAACAGTCTTTAGCTATGAAAAGGGATTTTAGGAATTAACAAGGGGATAACAAGTTCCCTAGTAGTAACCAGAAAGAAGACACATTAAAAGGAAAACTCCACAAGGTAGCCCACAAGATGGGCTAAATTCATAGAGAAATTATCAAGGATCTATAGTATGAGCAGATCTTTTACAGGGGAATTATAAGCTCTGGGGTTGGGCATCATAACATGGTTGTCTGATTGGATAAGTAAAGGTGGGATTTCCAGAGATCTCCATTTGAGGTAGGTCTGTAATCAAAAGTCCACTTGAACAAAAGACCTATTTAAGAACAAAAGGCCTACTTGAGAACAAAAGTCCTACTTAAGGCTGAGATGATTCTATCAGTGTTCCTTCCCATTTGCTTCATCAGCTAGGCTTCCAGATTGTATACAGTAAAAAGACTCTGGGTCATTGCCCATCTAGTTAATCAAGACCTCATCAATGGGATGCTTTAAACAGGCAGGTAAACTGCATATCATTTATTCACTTAATAATGTGATATGACCCAGCAGTAGGGGATGAACTGATAACTTAGCACATGACATATGTAATATAAACATGCATATATACACATATATACATATATACACTCTCTATGTGTCATAGAGAGTAACAAAAAATAAGATGAGCTTTAATAAAGCAGTTAGGTCTCAGTTTGGTTGAAAAAGGTAAAGCAGGTAAGATGGAGTAGAATGGAAAAATAATAAGAGGAAAGGTAACTATAACAACAAATTAGGATATTTATCACTTGCTATAAAAGAAAGATTATGTCCTTTTTAGAATAGCTAATTGCATTAGACCAAAGAAAACAGTACCTTCTTTAACTATCAGTCAGTCTAAATCACTATTGATGAGAGAAATGCAAATTAAGAGAACTCTGAGATACCACTAACACCTCTCAGATGGCTAAGATGGCAGGAAAAGACAAGAACAAATGTTGGAGGAGATGTGGGAAAACTGGGACACTAATACATTCGGATCCAGCCATTACTGGAGAGCAGTTTGGAACTATGTTCAAAAAGTTATCAAACTGTGCATGCCCTTTGACCCAGCAGTGTTTCTATTGAACCTGTATCTCAAAGAGATTTTAAAGGAGGGAAAGGGACCCACATATGCAAAAATGTTTGTGGCACCCCTTTTTGTAGTGGCAAGAAACTGGAAACTCAGTGGATGTCCATCAGTTGGAGAATGGCTGAACAAGTTATGGTATATGAATGTTATGGAATATTATTGTTCTGTAAGTAATGATCAGGAGGATGATTTTAAAGAGGCCTGGAGAGACTTACATGAACTGATGCTAAGTGAAATGAGCAGAATCAGGAGATCATTGTACATGGCAACATCTAGATTATACAATGATCAATTCTGATGAATGTGACTCCTTCCAACAATGAGATGATTGATTCCAGTTCCAATGATGTTGTGATGAAGAGAGCCATCTACACCTAGAGAGAGGACTGGGAACTGAATCTGGATTACAACATAACATTCTCACTTTTTTGGTTGTTCACTTGCATTTTGTTTTCTTACTCATTTACTTTCTTTTTTTTTTATCTGATTTTTCTTGTGCCGCAAGAGAATTGTATAAATACATTTATACATATTGGATTTAACATATATTTTAACATGTTTAACATATATTGGATTGCTTGCCATCTAGGGTAGGCGGTGGAAGGAAGAAGAAAATCTGAAACACAAGGGTATGCAAGGATCAATGGTGTCAAATCCGTACATATGTTTTGAAAATAAAAAGCTTTATTAAAAAAAATAAATAAAAACAGTCAGTCAATAAGCATTTGTTAAGGGCCTACTTCTACTTTATCAGCTAGAATAAAGAGAAGGGGACAAATGGAGTTAGTTACATATTCTCTTGTTCTGTAGTGTCTGATTCTTCATGACTCTATTTTATGAGTTTTCTTGGTAAAGTTACTGACTTGATTTGTCATTTCCTTTTGAGATAAACAGGGTTAAGTGACTTGCCCAGGATCATACAACTACTAAATATCTGAGATCACATTTGAACTCATGAAGATGTTTTCTTTAAAAAAATGATAGTTTATTATTTTTAAAATATATGCAAAGATAGTTTTCAACATTCACTTTTGCAAAACTGTGTTGAAATTTTTTCTCCCTTCCTTCCCACCACTCCCCTTCCCTAGATAGCAAGTAATTCAATGAAGGGTTAAATGTGTACAATTCTTCTTAACATATTTCCACATTTATCATGTTGCACAAGAAAAATCAGATCAGAAAGGGAAAAAATGAGAAAGGAAAAAAAAAAGCAAGCAAAGAACAATAACAAAAAAGGTAAATATACTATGTTGTGATCCACATTCAGTCCTCATGGCCTTCTTTCTATATTCAGATGGCTCTCTCCATCCCAAGTCTATTGGAATTGACCTCAATCACCTCATTGTTGAAAAGATCGGTTTTCATCAGAATTGATTATCACATAGTCTTGTTGCTGTGTACAATGTTCTCTTGGTTCTATTCACTTCATTTAGCATCAGTTCATGAAAAGTCCCTCCAGGCCCTTCTGAAATCATTCTATGGAAATTTTTTTTAATTTCAATTCTATGTAGCTGTTCACAGCTACTTTTAATACATCTTTTTTAGCTCTTAAAAAAATCTTTCAACACTACTGAAGTGATTTTCCTAAAATGTTGGTCTGATTTCAGTGGCTACCCATTGTACCTAGTATCAAATAAAATATCTCTTGGACAATTAAAAATCTCACAGCCTGATGATATCCTACATTTAGAGCCTTGATTATACATTACTACTCTACAATACATTAATCTTCTACAATTCAGACAAACTTGGCCTTCTTATTGCTCCTCAAGTTGATATTTTACTTCCTATCTCCAAAAACCTTTGAATGTTTTGTTTTTTTTCCAAGGCCTAAAAGGTATTCCTTCCCCCCATCCACCTCTTTGAATTTCTGGTGTCCTTCAAAACACAAATTGAGTATTGCCTTCTGTACCAGACCTTTTTTGGTGGTCCCTGAAGTTACTAACACTTTCCTAATCCCAAAGCTACCTTGTATCTATTTTTTATTTGTTTTGTATTTATGTGCTTAGAATGTAACATCTTTGAGGGTAGAGGCTGTTCCCATGTCTTGTTATGAGGAATCTTCGTGATCATCTTCAAGCGCTACCTCCAACAGTACATCCTGGGATTCCAGGCTACATGATTATCCATGTTTTCCCATAAGGCCTCCAAAGAATATCTTCTAGAGGTCATATCTCACACGTATCATATTGCTCTATGTGATAAAAAAGGAAAATCACTATTGTCAGAGGCTGTGAGAAGATTTGAGGGAGGATTCACTGTTGGTGAAACTGATTTGTAACTATTCCCACCACCTGTCCCACACCATTACTGAACTGTGCATGCCCTTTGACCCTAGTAAATGACAATTAGGCTCTCATCCAGAGGAAATCAAAGGAAATGGGGGAAAAAAGACCCAGAAGTATAAAAATACTCATTCTTTTTCGTTGCAGCAAAAACTAGAAACAGTCATTTGAGGAATGGCTAACAAATTATAGTATATTATTGTATAAAATATTATTACACAGCAAAATATAATGAGAGTTTCAGAGAAGCCTGGGAAGAATTGTATGAAATGATTTAATTTTTCAAAACACTTTTTTGAGTGAAAAGTAGAGAATCAAAAAAGCAACCTATATAGTAACAACATTATAAAGAAAAATAACTTTGAAAGAATTGAGAACTCTGATCAATGCAATGGCTAACCATGACTCCAGAGGATTAATGACAAAGTGTGCTTAGAACTTTCCAGTAGAGGGGTGAAGTGATGACCTCAGGGTGCAAAATGAAAAAACACTATGGTACATATGTCTGGATTTGTCATTATTATAAACTTATTTATTTCTTCATTTAATCTGATAATAATCTTTTTTTTCCTACCACATGTCAAGCCTCCATTAAAATGAAAAAAGAAAACCCTTGTCATCTATATGTATTGGAATTGTGCTTTTCTCTTTTTTTGGCTTTTTTATTGGAGGAAGGATGGGAAGAAAAGGGTGAAGCTAGCAATAATGTTGGCAAAAAAAAAAAATTAGAATGTCACTGAAGCATTTTTTAATGCATAGTAAAGAAAAGAAGGAAGTTTAAAAAGAAACCACAATTAGCAGGACATTTCTGAATATATTGTAAATATTAGTTTTTTAAAAGATATATATATATATATATATATAGGAGATTCATACTTTCCTATGTAATATTTTTCTATTATACTTTGTGGACATTTGGGGGGTGTTTTATTAAAATTAGTGGAACCTCTATTTTGGTGTTTGTGAGTTTCTTTGTATTCTTATAACTTAGCATAGAGACAGCATGTAATAAATAAATATTGATCCATGGATTACTTTCCTAAAAGGAGGAGAAATTATCCGATGGCCTCCAAGTTTCTTTGTGTCTCTTATTCTATGAGCTAAGATATTGAGCGGTTGTGACCATGTTCACCCACCAGTATGCTTTCTCAGGGGCTTCTGGACCCAGGTCTTACTGGCCCAATCACTCTTCAAAACTTTGTTGGCACGGATAAAGATTTGGGAATTTTCTAAAAATTGTAGGGAAGGAGATTTAAAAAAACTAGTAGCCCTAGAGCAAAGATCCTTATTTTTTGGAGGGGGGTTGAAGTGGGATTAGGGGTGGATCCTGGACCCTTGGAACCCTTCATGGAATCACCTTTGTAAATGCACAAAAATAAAATTGTATTGAAATAATTATCAAAATTTTTTTAAAAATAAATTCATGGACCCCAAGATTAAGAACTCTACTTTTCTAGATCTCTGATCCAGAAAAGCATTCTGAAATGTGTATATATGTATGTGTGTCTATTAGTTTTAAGATAACTCAGCTTTTATATTATTGGGGGGGGGGAAGCTTGTAAATCGAGGCATAAGGGCAATTGGACGGTGATCATACTGCTAAAGAAAGAAAAAATGGGGGAAATGAGATTTTCCCACCTACTACAGTATCCTAAAATTGAGAGAGTATACTGCTCTCCAAGTGTTTACGGTTTAGTTCCTAATTGCCCCGCCCCACAAGATTACAAAATGTAAACGTCACGAGTTCCTAGAACATTATGCAAATGAATCGTGAGGCTTGTTGGGAGAGTACTATTTGGACATATGAATAAAGTGTAATTTGTCTTATTTCAATTAATGAACAGGAGAAAAACCAAAATGCACTATTTTTTAAATAATAGGTGGACCTAGAGAAAGGAAAAATTAGGGATAGGAAAGTCGTCATAAGCTAAATTAGAGTCGAAATTTCCTGGACCTGGCTACCAGGAAGCTCTCAGTATCGTCAGTACGGTATATCCTTACCTGTTCCTCCTTTTTGGAGAGCAGTAAATGATGATTGGAGCTTGCATGACACATGATTAGTGTCTCTGCAGCAGCTTGGAGATGGCGACAAACTCCTTGTTGCTCCTTTCTGATTCGTACTGACGATATTCTCTTCTCTTTTTATAACTGTGTAAATAACGTCAGATTGTTATATTTACCGTAGATCAACATTGCTTTATGGGTGTTTTAGAAACTTTGGATGCGGCGTTGCTTGAGTTTTAGATACCGAAGGTGGGGGGGAATACTGTGTTGCGGGAGTTTTAGTTTTTAGTTAGCAATGATGGGGGATACTATGTTGCGCGAGTTTTAGTTACCTATATTGGGGGATACTGTGTTGCTTGAGTCTTGGTTACCGATAATGTGTAGGGTTATGTGTTTTGTTTTCGTTGCGATTTGTTTTTTGAAAACAGGTTTCTAGGTCCTTTTTTGGTTGAGGTGAGCAAATACTGTGAAATTTGAGATGAAGATATTGCGAGACACACATGTATTCAGTCATGTAATAAAAACAATTTGAAGTAAGGTAAGTTATAAGACCGGAAGAGAATGGGTGTAGCAGTGAGATACCCCTAGTTACAATGTATTAAAAAGACTTTCACTTTCCTTCACACCTACAAGGGATTTGTAGGTAGCTGCGGGGAGCTTGTTTCTTAAACCTAATTAAATTCAAGAGACTGTCACCCAGAGAAGAAACGGGAAGGAATACCGCCTCCTCTGCTGGTAGCATTTTTCTTTACTCCCTCTTTGCCTTCTTTCTCTTATTCCTCCACGTCCTGCCTTTCCTTTACCCTCATTCCTTTAACGCGAGAAAAACCTGGCACTCCTTGTGAAATGAAATTCTGGCATTAAGGTTAAAGAAAAAGAAAAACAAAGCCCTGGGGGAAAAAAAAAAAGTCAAATCGAAAGTGAGACACATTAAGGCACTAGTCATCTTGTTTTTCACCACAGCAGAGTGGCGCAGCGGAAGCGTGCTGGGCCCATAACCCAGAGGTCGATGGATCGAAACCATCCTCTGCTAGTAACTCTGTTTTTTTTGTTTTTTTTTTTTGCTGTTTTAACTACAGGCCATAGATAGGATCCGAAAGGAATAATCCCAAAGCACAAAGAAAGAGGAGTAATTTCACGGTGAATGGCTTTTGATCTCCTTATTGATTTTTGTCAATTTACTGGAAATTTCCTGCATCTATACAATGAAGGTTACTGTTAGCACAAGTGCCACTGGAAAATAAGGCAGCTAGCTTCAACGAGGGAGGAAGAGATTCCCAAACCACTAAACCATTTTTTTTTTTAAATGGAAATCTTGTCTTTGTTTAAAACATGCCACTAAACACAATTATAAGAAAAATTCATATTTAAAATGGCATTTTTCAGAAATACAGTGTATGTCCATTTGGTTTCTACTTAACCTTAACTCCAGCATCATACTCATAAGTAGAACTATGGTTTCTAAATTAAAGAAGTCAAAGCAAAACACAGTATTAATCTGATGTATATAGATGTGATTTCTACCAAACAAATGTAAAATTCTTAATATACCAAGTAAAGATTGTCACTGAAGTCATGTTGAACCAATGGATAAAGGCAGTATTTGAAAATATCTTGGCCTACTCCTAGCATGACACATTGAACGTTAAACTATCAGGAAAAAAACTGTGGCTGTATATATTAATAAATTTCCTGGCACCCTGAAATCAAAATTAATGGAAAGAATTGCATGTAAAGCAAGTCACACCTATGGGGTATCAGCCGCCACCCCCCTTTTTTTAAACTTCCAACTTTACTTTATGTAAAGACAGTTTTGAAAATTCATCTTTGTTAGATTTTGAGCTCCAAATTTTTCTCCTTTCCTCTCTTCCCTTCCTGTCCCCAACACAGAAAGCAATCTTATATGGACTGTACATTTACAATCACATTAAACATATTTCCACACTAGTCATGTTGTGAAAGAAGACTCAGAACAAAAAAGGAAAAACCAGGAAAAAGAAATTTTTAAAAACCTCTCAAAAGTAAAAATAGTATGCTTTCATCTGCATTTTGACTACAAAGTTCTTCCTCTGGATATGAATAGCATTTTCCTCTCACAAGCCCCTTAGAATTGTCTGGGATCATTGCAGTGAGAATAACTAAATCTATCATAGTTGATCATTTCATAATGTTACTGTGTTAATGTTTTCCTGGTTGTGCTTACTTTATTCAGCATCAATTCATATAAATCTTTCCAAGTTTTTCTGAAATCCGCCTCATTTCTTATCCAACAGTAATATTCCATTACTTTCCTATACCACAATTTGTTCAACCATTCTCCAATTAAAGGGCATACTCTCAATTTCCATTTTTCTGCCAACACACACACACACAAACCACCCACAAAACAAACCCAATTGCTATAAATATTTTTTGTAAATGTAGGTCACTTCCCCTTTTTTATGATCTCTTTGGGATACAGAATTAGTGATATTACTGGATCAAAGGGCACAAAGTTTGGTTGCCTTTTGAGGAGTTTCAGATTGCTCTCCAAAATGGTTGGATCAGTTCACAACTCCACCAACAGGGCATCAGTGTTCCAATTTTCCCACATCTTCTCTAACATTTATCATTTTCCATTTCTGTCCTATTAGCCAGTCTGATAAGTGTGAAGTGGTACCTCAAAATTAATTTGCATTTCTCCAGTCAAAAGTGATTTTGAGTTCTTCATATGATTACAGATAGTTTTGATTTCTTCATCTGAAAATTCTCTGCTCTTTTTCTTTGATCATTTATCAATTAGAGAATGACTTGTATTTTTACAAATTTGATTTTCAATATTTAAAAGAATCGTATAAGTTTAACCTATTGAATTACTTGCTGTCTAGGAGAAGGGGAGGAAGGGAGAAAATTTTAGAACACAAGGTTTTGCAAGGATGAATGTTGAAAACTATCTTTACATGTATTTTATTTTGAAATATAAAAGGCTAATTTTTTTTCATACAACTTTTTTTTTTAATTGAAGCTTTTTATTTGTATAACATATGTTTGGGTAGTTCCCCAGCATTGATCTTTACAAAGCTTTCCATTACAAATTTTACCCTCAGTCTCCTCTCCTCCCCTAGATGGCAGGAAGTCCACTACATGTTAATAATGTTAAAATACTTGACAAGTTATGCAAGAAAAATCCTATCTACAAGAAAAAAAAAGAAAATCAGAGAAAGGCAACACAATGCAAGCAAATATCAATAGAGAGCATGAAAATGTTACGTTGTGGTCCATATTTCATATCCCTCTCTCTGGGTGTATATGGTTTTCTTCAGTGAACAATTGGAACTGGTTTGAGACAATTCTTTGTTGCAGAGAGCCATGACCATCAGAATTGATCATCATGTAATACTGTTGTTGCTGTGTATGATGATCTCCTGGTTCTGCTCGTTTCACTCAGCATCAGTTCATGCAAGTCTCTCCAGGCCTCTCTGAAATCGTCCTGCTGGTCATTCCTTACAGAGCAATAATATTCCATAACATTCATATACCATAATTTATTCAGCCACTCTCCAATTGATGGGCATCCCTTCAGTTTCCACTTTCTAGCCACTACAAAAAGGGCTGCCACAAACATTCTTGCACAGGTGGGTCCCTTTCCCTCCTCTAAGATCTCTTTGGGATATAGGCCCAGTAGAAACACTGCTGGGTCAAAGGGTATGCACAGTTTGATAACTTTTTGAGCATAGTTCCAAATTGCTCTCCAGAATGGTTGGATCCGTTCACAGTTCCACCAACAATGTATTAGTGTCCCAGTTTTCCCACATCCCCTCCAACATTCATCGTTATCTTTTCCTGTCATTTTAGCCAATCTGACAGGTGTGTAGTGGTACCTCAGAGTTGTCTTAATTTGCATTTCTCTGATCAATAGTGATTTGGAGCAACTTTTCATATGACTAGAGATGGTTTTAATTTCATCATCTGAAAATTGTCTGTTTGTATCCCTTGACCACTTATCTATTGGAGAGTGGCCTGAATTCTTATATATATGAGACAATTCTCTATATATTTTAGAAATGAGACCTTTATCAGAACCATTAAATTTAAAGATGATTTCCCAATTTGATGCTTCCCTCCTAATCTTGTCTGCATTAGTTTTATTTGTACAGAAACTTTTTAACTTAATATAATCAAAATTATCCATCTGGTGTTCAATCAGGAGTTCCAGGTCTTCTTTGGACATAAATTTATTCCATCTCCACAGGTCTGAGAGGTAAACTATATTATGTTCCTCTAACTTGCTTACAAAGTCACTCTTTATATCTAGATCATGAACCCATTTAGATCTTATCTTGGTATGTGGTGTTAGGTATGGGTCAAGCTCTAATTTCTTCCACACTAGTTTCCAATTTTCCCAGCAGTTTTTGCCCAATAGTGAGTACTTATCCCAAAAACTGGGGTCTTTTGGTTTATCAAACACTAAATTGTTAAGGTTATTGCCTATATTATCCTGATAACCAATCCTGTGCCATTGATCGACTGCTCTATTTCTTAGCCAGTACCAAACAGTTTTGAGGACCGCTGCTTTATAATATAGTTTTAGATCTGGTACAGCAAGGCCACCTTCATCTGCCTTTTTTTTCATTAATCCCCTTGAAATCCTTGACCTTTTGTTCTTCCAAATGAACTTTGCTACTATTTTTTCTAGATCTGTAAAATAATTTCTTGGGAGTTTGATTGGTATGGCACTAAATAAGTAGATTAGTTTGGGTAGTATTGTCATTTTTATTATATTCGCTCTGCCTACCCATGAGCACTTAATATTTTTCCAATTGATTAAGTCTGATTTTATTTGTGTGGAAGGCTAATATTTTTAAAAATTGGTTCAGTTCTCAAGATATTTGAGAAATAAGGCCTCAATCAGGAACACTGGCTATAAAAATTTTCACACCTTTCTGCTTTCCTTTTAACTTTCATTGTATTTATTTTGTTTGTGCAAAAAAACTTTTTAAATTTAGTGTACTCAGAATTACCCATTTTACATTTTATAATGATCTTTATTGTTTGGTCATAAATTCTTGCCTTTTTCAGGTAAACTTGTTCACTTCCTTACGGCATCACCCTTACATTACATCTAAATTATGTACCCATTTAGACTTTATCTTAAACCAACGTTGTGGAAAACATTTTTTTAAACTCAGAAAGATTAACAAACAATACCACAACAACCTTCTTTACTTTTTATCCTGGCTCCCCCTTCTAACAACCTTTAAAAAGAAATATGACATGTAAAAAAATAAACCAGAATAAGATTTATTAAAGGCACATCGGAAAGTACAACAGCAATCAGCAGAGTGGCGCAGCGGAAGCGTGCTGGGCCCATAACCCAGAGGTCGATGGATCGAAACCATCCTCTGCTAGGAGTTGTGTCTTTTATATCCTAATTATACAGAAGGTGTCTGGCTTTGTTTAAAAAACGCAGAGGTTGAAGGAGGTGAAGAACTTCTGTACCACTCCCATACCCCACATCTTCCTCCCTCCGCCCCCCCCCCAATTAAAAAAAAAAAAAGCTAAAGGGACGGAGAGGAGCGTAGGTAGAGAGTTTGGCTGGAAGCTTTTAACTCTGTGCCTTTGGCACACAGAGGAAGACTTACACAGTAAGCTTACAAGTCCTTTTCGTCTTAAAAGGAGAGATAGGGGCAAGCAGGAAACCGCTGAAAAGGTATTGTGGACCCTCATTTCGCTTCAAGAAATGTTTTTGAGCTCCTACATTTTGCAAGGCATAGGAGCCAGACAGTGGGTTCCTACCTCCCATTCTCAGGGCAGGGCAAAAACAGAACATTTTTGAAGATATAAATATTTGTTACTAATACCATAATCTATACCTTTGTAAGATAGAAAAGTTAATTAAGCAGACTATGTACGTTCCATGTCAAAAAAGGAATATTCACTCCTGTTAATCAACCTGAGACAACAAAGTTTCAGATAAAGATGAGCTTCAGAATCTGAAAATACACCATCATGGGTCATAGTGGAAGGAAGCGAATGGTTCTCTCCAAAAGGGACCGACTGGTTTTAGAAGATAAATAACCTGAAGAGAAGTCAGCAAAACTCCTATTTCAGCCTCTTCTCATACGGTCCCACCATTGGATTGAAGCTGACTCAACCCAGAACATCTAGATTCTATGATTAAATGTAATGGCCTTTTCTCAGTCCTTATCCTTCCTGAATTCTCTGCAGAATTTGACACTCTTCTTGATCCTTTTTCCTCTTTCCTATTTTTATGATGATATTGCTGTGATACTGTTTTCTTCTTGTCAGTTCTTAGTCACTTTGAAAGATTGATCATTCATATTAAATCCTTCCCTCCCCCAATCTCTGCCTAAGGCCCTCTGCTCCTTCTCTTGGCGTCCTTATCAATTTTCGTATTTATCTGAATGGGAATGATCTCAAACCACATAATAGTCTTTCTCCTCCCAGCTCAAGTCTTTCATCTCCTTGGCTCCACATAGATGTACTGTAAGCAACCCAGACTCAATTTACCCAAAGCAGAGCTAATTATCTCAGCCCCTAAAGACATCCCTTTTGCCAACATCTACATTTCTTCTCTGAGCATTACATGTTTTATAGTCTCCCCAGTTTACAACCTAGAAGCCACATTTGATATTTAAAATTAAATTAAAAATTGATTTTGACTCTCTATTCCTTTCCATATCCAATCAGTTGTCAAGTCTTGTCTATTTCACTTCATCAACAACTCTCACCTCTATCTCCTTCCTTCTGTGTGTGTTTGTCTGTGCTGTGTCTGTTTTTCTTTCTACACACGTGCACATGGTCAGACCTTTATCATCTTTCACCTGGACTTTTGCAAATACTTCCTATTTAATGTTAATAGTAATGCTAGGAATAGATAGCACTTAAAGGATTGGTCTAACTGAAGTTAATACTTTAAGAAAGTGCTATATTATAATACACTTTACAAATATTATCTCATTTGATATTTAGTATTCCTGTAGTCATTTTCTCTTCTTTCTGCTTCACAGTTGTCTCAGTGACAGACCTGAATGAAAGGTCTGACCTTTGGATTTGATCACTCCTTTTCCTCAAGAACCTTCAATCCCTGGAAGGGGATGGGGTGGAGTGGGGGGAGGGGGAGAGAAGGGAGGTCCCCTCCCAACCTCCTGTCCCCTATCCCTGGACTTAGAACAAAATACAAACTCCTATGTGGTATTCCAAACACTGCACAGCTTGACATCAGTTTACTTTTTTTTTTAGAATTATTATATATATCATATCATATATAATCTACATTTTTGCAAATGGGTGAACCCAACTGCTGATGTATTTAAAGCAACACTCTATATTCTACCAATGTGCTTTTGTACAGGCTGTTCCTAATCCTTAAAATAAACTCCCTCCTTATCTTTGCCTCCTGGAATTCTTAGCTCCCTCAAGACTAAGATAAAGTGCTATTTGCTTCAAAGGGCATTTCTTCATACCTCTGTTGTGAGTGCCACCCCATAATTGTGTGTTTATTTTATATACATCCAAAATGCATACAAATATATAATGAATAAAATGTCATACATGAATAAAATAGAGCTTTCCCTCTCTCCAATCGAATATGAATTCTTTCAATTGTCAGTAGCTAAAAAATATGTATTAAGATCCTACTCTGTACTAGTACTTTCCTGAGCACTGGAGACTCAGGAAGAAAACAAAAAGAGTCTTTTAAATTGATTATAATCAAATGGTGGAAGAATATACACAACAGAAAGCTGAAAATGGGATGAAGAGGAAGGGAGAACATGATGGAGAAGTCAAAGAGAGCATCTGAGTGGAAAATGAAGTGATGGCTGTCCTGCATTCTCTCCTTACATAGTGGTTTTGGAGTTCATTGCTTTGACCTCCAGAAGAAGTATTAGACTGACTATCAGACTGAAGGTCTACAATCCATCTTACTGACTTCATTGTTGTGTGCTTGTGAAACCTGGACAATATACCAAAGCCAAGCCAGGAGGCTGAATCATTTCCATTTGAATTGTCTTAGGAAGATTCTGAAGATACCTGGTAGGCTAAGATACTAGATATTTTTGAGCCTCCCAAACACTAAGCTACTTATGGCAATATATATACTTTAATTCTTTATCAATATTATTGCTTTGTCCTTCATTTTCAGAGAGCACTATGATATGAGGAAGTTGATGCCATGATGTTCAAATGAATTGGATTTATGTGAGGGATGGCTATGCAATAAAACTAGCCTGTTTCTGTTTCAGAGCCATCTGGGTTCAAGTATAGGTATAGAACTGAAGAACCAAAGATGATTTTAAATGCAGTAGAAGACCTTTTCCTTTTAAAACTTTTGTCTTTAACAGGTCTCAGACTGAGGCAAAAAGCCCATTCAGAGATTAAGATTAGGTAAAAATTGAGGCAAAGAATCACCTAGTCAAAAAAAAAAAAGAAAGAAAAAAAAAATCAATCTAGCAGGGTAATTTCTGGCCGAAACAGAAACAATTGCTATTTACATTCATTCTGAATCAATCAAGGTCCAAACAATGACCAACTGGGTTTTGTCTTGGACCTGTTGTTGGCCAGTCAATGTGAGAATTGGAGGAGGTTTAGTTGCCATAAAGTTACGAAAATTAAATTAGAGAAATGAAACAAATTAGAAAAATAAAATTGAAACCTAAAAAATGAAGGCCAGGATTCAGAAGAACAAAAAACTATAAACGGAAAATGTAATCAGAGATGGACTCAGATTTGCAAACAATTGTTATGTGAGGTGGGGACTTTGAAAAAACCCCACTGCTACAGTTTAATTAGAGGTGGAGAACCACTTACATGGTGGGGCAGATATTATGATGTAATCAGAGGAGATTTACACTGAATGGGAAGGTAGACGATGTAATGGGGAGAGGGGGATTCACACTCACATCGGGGAGATTAGGCACTCCTGATAGTTTGTAACCTCGGTGGGGTTGGGATTCAGGTATTAAAAAAGGCTTGTCTATTGATTTCATTTGTTCCTATTCTATACTTACCTCTTCAGTTGTGTAAGTTCAGACTCAGTGAGAACCAGAGTGATTTGGATTTAAGGCGTGGTCTCAACGGTGATCTCATTATTAAGACATAACTAATTGGTGAGTTAGGTGGATCAGGTAGACATCAAAGGTGGAAAGCAGCCCTGAAAAGAGATTGTCAGCCCTCAAACAAGAGGTACCAGTCTTCCCTGAAGATCCTTACACCCCTATGTTCCTGATGAAGTCAAAGGAGTGCAGCCATTTGGGAAATAAAATTCTGAGGGCAAGGACTATATCATTTTTGTTTTGGTGTTCTTAGAATCCAATCCACTATCCGGCATATTTTCAGTCTTTTTAGTCATGTCTGACTCTTCATGATCCCATTTAGTTTTTTCTTGACAAAGAGACTGGCATAGTTCCCCATTTCCTTCACCAGCTCATTTTACAAATGAGGAAACTGAGGTAAACAGGGTTAAGTGACTTACCTAGGGTCATACAACTAGTAAATATTTGAGACCAAATTTCAGGGAAATGAATTATCCATTATATGACCTATCTGCCCCTACTTGGCATCAGTAGGGTTGATTGATTGAAAAGGGAACGTCAGAATTAGTCTTGGTAGTCACA
This sequence comes from Myrmecobius fasciatus, assembly GCA_023553655.1. Lineage (NCBI taxonomy): Eukaryota > Metazoa > Chordata > Mammalia > Dasyuromorphia > Myrmecobiidae > Myrmecobius > Myrmecobius fasciatus. The sequence continues at coordinate 94,008 of JAJPUD010003393.1, read as the reverse complement.
GAGTAGATAGACACTAGGAAACTAAACTCCCTCTTAACGGAGCATAGAAGAGGGTGACATGGTGATTGGTTAAGAAGCCCAGGATACTTCTATCTGTATTCTGTGTCCATATTCCCTGTACGGTTTAAATCCAAGGCTCCATTTTGGATCTTTCTGTGTCCAAGTTCTTTGCCTAAATGTTAGAAGCAGCCGGAGCAGTTCTAGAAAGTCATTTTGGTCCCTTGCACTGATCCATCTGAATGGAATTTCTTTTGCTGCTTATGACAGGGAAATCCCAAAGTCTCAGGCCTGGACCACCTGCACAGACTTCAGACAAAAAAAATGGAGATCCATGTGCATAAAAAGAAACACTTAAAAAACAAAAAACCCAAGTCCTGCTGTTCAAACCAAGGATTTTGCTCACTTTGGTCTTATCCTATAAGCAAAGGAAGTTCCTCAAAATACTTTAGAAAAGTTTTAAAATTAGTGTTTATGAATGTATTTTTAAAAATGTCTTGATATCCACAATTCAATATAATTGATTTGTTATACATATTTTAATTCTATGTGTTTAAACACAATTTTTTTTTTCTAAGAAGGCTATAGGCTTTACCAGATTGGCTGCAATATATTTAAAAAAAAAAAAAAGGTTAAGAATCTACTTTAAAGAGAGTAGTGCTTTATAGGAACTCTCAGAATATGGACTATAGGGAAATTCTTAGCTCAAGAATGAATATGTTAACCTAATTTGAAATGCTAATATGTGGACCCTGGTTCATCATGTAAGAACACAGAAAACTCTCAATATGGCATGTTATAATAAATATATAGTCCTTAACTCTAGAAATAGAAAGCACACATTTTTTCTTATGAAGTGTTTGACACTAAATTACCTTAGTTGGGCATGAGAAAAAAGGAAATAAAAAATAAAAGGGGGGGAGGGAAGAGAAAGAGGAGCTAACTAGTAGGTAAGAGATCCAAAAGTATAGATGATCTATCTCTAGAGCTCTAGAAGTCTTGCTTACCACTGGTCAAATGCTCAAGTATGCATTGCTTTGGAAATGATTCAATGTCCACCCAAATGGAAAAGTTTGAGGTAATGTAAGACCTTTGTCTACTTGAAATTTCTGCCATCAGAAGTTAGTTGAAAAGGGGGATGGGGAGTGAAGGGTGTCTGATATTCCTCTTTGAATAGCATTTCACTTCTCAAGAATCATGGCATCAAATTAGGATCAGACAAGTAACTATCTCCATGAGCCTGGAAACTTTGTGAGGAGATTCTGGACTTCTGATTACATAAGAAGGTAGAGTTTGGTAAAGGAACTAAAGCTCTAATTGTTGATTACACCAAAGGTCAAAGAGGCCTGTAGTACCATATAGCTGAAGTGCTCATTCTGCATGGGAGAATCGTTTCACTTCAGTGAGTCACGGCAAAAGAGCCAGATTTAGAGTTTTGTTTTGATATAATAACCAAAAGAAAAGACAGTTTAAAATCTAGAAAAGAGGTAAGAGATGACCGTAAGCAACACACACAACAGTTTAAAAGCTAGAAAGGAGATTAGAAAGCAAACCAGAAGTATTAATATAATTCAAGTTATAGCAGAGGCCAACAGAGAAGAAAGATTCTCCTCTATTTGGAATAGGACTGAAAATATATTTACAAATGTGAAGCTTGAATCCCTAAGAAAGAGAAGTATGCTTTGAGACCAAGTCATAGGAAGAATCAATGGAGTCATGGATAAGTGTTACTGGAGCTGTATAGAATAAGTAGCCAGATGGAATTAGGAACATTTAGGTTGGGTGCGTTAGACTTTCAAGTATAAGAAAAGGAAGTCTCCAGAGTGAAGGGTGTGAAGGTTGGAAAAGTAGATGGGAGCTAGATCGTGAAGTATATGCTTTTTATTTTTTGAACTTTATTTTTTTAATTAACAAGAATTTATTTTCTTCCTCTTTTCCTTCTTCTCCCCTTTCCCCAAATAAAAGTAAAATAAAACCCTTCTAACAAATATGAAGAGTTAATTGGAATCTATCTTTGCTTTGTTCCCCAAAAGATGACTTGGATTTCCTGTGAGTAGAGAAATTGGAGTCATTTCTTGTTATTCAGACGCTGTACTTGATTCTTTCCCAAAATTTCATCCTACAGCAAAATCTTTAGAATGTGGGAGAGAATGCAGAGATCTCAGGGAAGAAAAGGAAAAAAAAGAGGAAGATACGTTAAGTGCCATATACATAATTTTAAAACATAACACAACCTAGAAATTCTGATAGTTAGAAAATAGAGAATTGTCACTCAAATTTTTAACTTGCAAAGAAACGTTCGTAAGCCTTCTTAGCGCAGTAGGCAGCGCGTCAGTCTCATAATCTGAAGGTCCTGAGTTCGAGCCTCAGAGAAGGCAAATTTTGCTTTTGCTTTCAATCTACGAGCATTTCCTGCATTAAAGTTGCTACATCTCAGACTAGACTTGTAAAGAAAGACTTGACTACTAAGTCTAGTCTTTTGGCTCTCTGGAAACTTGGACTGGAATGCCACAAGATTAAGTTCTTTTTGGATATTACTTTTGATCTTTTTTCCCCTTAGTACCATAAAGGCTATAAAAATTATGTTACATTACAGTTCAGCCTTCAATATTAAATGAAATTGTTGGGATTTGCAGAAAGAATATCATCTAATAAGAAAATAAATGAAAAAGACATCTTTTAAAATTATTACTTAGACCTTTTTGGTATTTCATTACATATGAGTTAGGCTTTTTTTTTTTTCCAATTTGTGGAGAAAAATTATTTAGGGTTAATTGTATTTGAATTGAAGAGCTCAAACTGAAGACTGTGTTAAATTCCCATAGTCACAGAGAGGTCAGCAATTTGGTTATCTAAGATGACTCAGAATTATGGCCTTTGAAGGAAATCATTCAAGGAAGCAGTCTTGGAGCAAGAGTTTAAAGAATTAGATCATATCTGTTAATAGTAGTAATTGACATTGCCCATAGATGTCCAGAATGTTTGTATACCCAGAGATTGAGATTCTAGGATCTTAATGACATTGTTAATTAGAATCTTTTTTCCTCTTTGTGAGCATTTCACTACACAACATGCAAGTCTTTCTTTACAAGTCTAGTCTTTAAGACTTATCTGGAATGTTAACATACATGGTGAACTTTTGTACCTAATTCTCTTTTTTTTAAATGAAAAAAAGTTTTTAAATTTTCCAATAACATGTAATAACTTTTAACATTAAAATTTTTTTTGAGTCCTAAATTCTCTCCCCTATCAAGCAATTTGATATAGATTATACATTTATAGCTATGCAAAATAATATTTCTATATTGGCCATATTGTTAACACACAGGAAAAAAAATTACCAAGAAAAATGAAGTTAAAAAAAGAGTATGCTTTAATCTTCATTCAGACTCCATCATTTCTTTCTCTGGAGATTGATAGCATTTTTCATCATAAATCCTTCAGAATTGTTTTGAAATATATTGCTGAGATAGTTAAATCATTCACAGTTGATTATCATACAATACTATTATTATTGTGTACAGTGTTCTGGTTCTGCTCATTTTAGTTTGCATCAATTCATGTGATTCTTCCAGGTTTTTCTGAAAGCATCCTGCTTGCTCATCATTTCTTATAACACAATACTATCATATATATCACAACTTGCTGAGTCATTTCCTAATTGGTGGACATTCTCTAAATTTCCAATTCTTTGCCACCATAGAGTACAGATACACAAATACACATCCCTTTTATTAAAAATCTCTTTGGGATATAGACTTACTGATATTGTTGGGTCAAAGAATATGCACAATTTCATAGCTCTTTGGGCATAGTTCAGAATTGCTCTCCAATTGTACTGGATCACACAACTCCACCAACAGTACCTTAGTGTTCCAATTTTTCCAGACCTCCTCCGATACTTGTCATTTTCTTTTTTTGTCATATTAGCCAATCTGAAAGGTGTGGAATGATATTTCAGAGTTCTTTTAATTTCTTATCTTTTTTGACAGACTCATTGGATTTGTAAAATAAGCAAATGAGAGGCAGCTAGGTGCCCATGGATAGAGATCTGTTTCTGTGAAGGGTAATATCAGCCTTCCAGTTACTGTGGTTCCAACCCCCACTAATTTTGGCCTGTAGTGCAAAGATCTCTTAGTTGGATTGGAGCTTCCTGTTTCTCTGATCTCCAATGTTACCTCCACACAACTGCCAAAATTATCTTCCTAGTACATATCTGACCATGCCAATCTTCTACCAAGAAATCTCAATCTTCTTATAGTTCCCGGATTAAAATACAAACTGCTATTTAGGGCTCTTTGTAACCCATTACCAGTTTAACTTTCCAGTCCATTATTCCTTTTTTTGGGCACTTTCTGGGTCAGTTAAAGTAGCTTCCTTGCTGTCCCTGTAGTTTGGCCATTTTCTTCCCATATCTATGATTTTGCACAGGTTGGTTTGTATTCCTTGGACAGATCCTATCCTAAACCCGGAAAGCACTACCTTTTCAACCACTATGTGGTGTAACTTCCTTTAAGATTCAGATCATCTTCACCTCTTAAAGGAAACCTTCCCCGATCCCCTTGCTTATTAATTCTTGGTCCTCTTCCTCAATTTTTCACTTATATATTTAACTGTTTAAATGTCACATTCCTCTCAGTAAAGGTGTCATTATATTCCTATAGTCCAAAAAAGCAGGCAGGTGCTATGACCTTCTTGCTGGATTGAATTGAAAGGGTAGCTCAAATAGGGTCAGTGAGTGAGAGCTGGGACAAACTGATTCCAGACTGGGGAGGAGGGAGTAAACCTGATGGGATCCTTCTATCTATGAATTGCCTGGGGAAAATTGCCAGGGATTGGGAACCCTCTGGGATTGTAAGGGAAGTTCTTGAAGAGAGGGGTCACCTTTTGGGAATTTGAAGAAAAATCTCTCCAACATTAAAAAATAAACAACTATTCCTTGATTTTAAAACACAAAAACGCCTTTACTTTCTCATCTCTCACATTTGGAGCATTTAGGAGCTAGTCCACGTAGCTTGCATATCCGGTTTAGCTTTGATATTAGAAGCTCTCAGTGTTTACTAGACAATCTAAAATTTGTAAAAGACCACTGCTCTGCCGAAACCCGGGATCGAACCAGGGACCTTTAGATCTTCAGTCTAACGCTCTCCCAACTGAGCTATTTCGGCTCAGGCATTTGAACAATTTGCTTCTTTTCCTCTCTAAGCGTTGTCACAGACTGACAATTCCACTTTTTCTAAATAATTTCAGGTAGGAGGAAGGGAGAAAAAGGAAGAAGCTCGGGGCTGAGCAGCCAAATCCTAAATCCTAATCTACATTAACGTGAAAGAAAGAAGTAGAAATACTTCACTCTTGTCCTAAAGGAGACAATAAGTGGTTTCAACAATAAAATATTTAATTCTAATCGGGAAACATACAAGATCTGGAACCTTGTAGCTGATAGAATCATGCAGTGACCTATTCTAGCTTGTTACACTTGTATGCCTCGAGAGCTCTCGAAGACATTGAAGATTGATCCATTCTAGAAAGAAAGCAAAGCTAATCATGAGACAACTTGGCTAGAATCCAACATTCTAATTATCCTCCAAATTTCATTTTCTACCTGAAGCTCTGCTTGGTTTCCGCTGTAGGGAACATCATGCCCCCTTACTGGGTATTTCTGCTAGCTCCCTCTCCTTACTCTTTAGCTTCTTCTTTTTTATGTCATGTCCCCTAATTAGACAGTAAACTCCTTGAGGGCAGAATCTGACTCTTTTTTCTTATTTATATTCCCAATGCTTAGCTCTGCACTTGGCATATAGTAGGTGCTTAATAAACGTTTATTAAATTGAATTGAATTTATGACAGCTTCCCCATCAATTGACTTCCATTGATGCAATGCTGATTGACAAAGATTTGCTGATTTTACCAGGCAACCTGGAAGGCAGACCACATAGTCTTTGGGCAGAGAGGTCAGCAGGTGATTAGAATAAGACTTGTTTATTGTGAAGCTCTAGGAAATCAGATTGGTAGTTTGTTCCTAGTGGGATCAAAGTTTGTATTACTCAATTGAAAACATGAAGTTTTTGAATGCATTTGATTGATAATGTTTGCTAGCATTTAAAAAAAAAAAATTGGTACATGCATCCAAAACTCAACTCTGTAGGTCACTTGGTTACATGCAAGAAAATGTTTCCATCTCGAGGAGAGAGAAATTTCCTGATCCTCCCCTTTCATTTCTCCCCCTCTCCTCCTAACTCAGAAAAGGATCCTAGGGTTCCTTTTGTCAAATAACAATTCTCACTTCAGAGCTTCCTTCTTTTTCCATAGCTTGTCCTCTTCTAGCTTGACAAGGATGATTCCCTAGCAGAAAGTCCTTTTCTTAGACAGCTAGGATTCAAACAGAAGTGAGGGAAACAGCTTGCAAGCTAGGAGGGGATCTAGACACACGTGCCAGGGCCCAGCCCTCATGAGAAGTACCTGAAGTAGTAGAATTGTATCTTCATAAACTGTTGCTAGAAAAAGGAATCACACATTGTAGTGTAGCAACAGTAGTGAGGCACAAGACCAACAGTCCAGGCAAGACTGTCTAATGACAAAAAGTCCGAATATATTAGGGCTTTGTGTCTGGGCCTGTTGGGACTTGTCCGAGCTCAGGGACCATCAGTTTCAGAGGTGATTGCAAAGGATTATTGTTATGTCAAACTCCAGGTCACAGCTTGCTTGCCCGGCCTTAGTTCTGGAAAAAAAAGAGCCTCTCCTAATATCTTTATATTGCTAAGGCAAGTTATTGAGTAATCGCTTGACTTCCTCTACAAGTACAAGACTTTTCCCTCCCTTTACCTATCATCCACTTTTTCTTTCTCTCTCTCTCTTTTTCTCTCCCTTTCCTTCCTTCCTTCCTTCCTTCCTTCCTTTTTTCCTTCCTTCCTTCTTTCCTTCCTTCCTTCCTTCCTTCTTTTTCTTTTTTGGGGGGGAGAAGGGAGAAAGCAATCTGGGTTAAGTGACTTGCCCAGAGTCACTAAGTATTTGAGGTTGGGTTTCCTGACTCTAGGACTTGTGCGCTATTCATATTTTTTGATGGTGTAAACAGCTCATATTTTTGCAGTTATTAAAGTTTTGCAAAGCATGTCCCTCATAACACTGCCTGCAGATATGGAATGTAGGTATGAATTATATCCACTGTACAGATGTTATAGCTTAGATTTCTAGGTGAAAGGGACTTTAGAGTCCATCTAATTCAACCTTTCATTTTACAGATGGAAAAAAAGTGTTTGTCAGCCGTAATCCTCCAGTTCAGTGTATGAAATGAGATTTGAACCCAAGTGAAGTAAAACTCCAAGTTCAGCATGTAAATCAAAAGACATGCGGGATAGGAAGAAGACAAGCAGGGTGTTCTCTTAGCTTGGTCACCTGTGGTGTAAATTTTGGTGTCTTGTGGAGAGAGACACTGGAGAAAAAAAGGCTTATCAGCGAAAAATCTATGCAAAACGCACAGGAGTGATAGTGAGCATGATAAATACAGCTGACATTAATGGAAATGTAATGACTAAATTCCTACAATCTATTGGGTAACTGTTTATAGGTGGAATCACATATATTGCCTGTTCAGTAAACAGGGAGTTTTTGGCTAGAAAGATATCAGTTTTTAGACACCCATTATTCCCCCAAAGGAAAAACGTCCCTGGGTGGGCTCGAACCACCAACCTTTCGGTTAACAGCCGAACGCGCTAACCGATTGCGCCACAGAGACCTTTTCGGAAGATTTTTCAAGATCTCTACTTCCCATAGATAGAAGGGGAACATTGCATCTATCAGATTTCAAAACAAGTGTTCAATTAAAACCCAAGAAACTTGAGACGTGCTTTTGCAGTCATTCAGACTCTACATAAGATAGAAGCAGAAGGAATTCATGAATCAGTTTGCCTGGAAGATTTGGGAATAAACGAACTTGGAGTCGTCGTCGTCGTCCTCCTCCTCTCCCCTCTTTTCCTTTTCCTCCTTCTGTTCTCTTCCCTTTTTCTCCTTTTCCTCCTCTTCCCCCCCCCATGAAGTACAGAACAAAATAATATAAAAATGTAGATGAAGTCAATTAGTCAAAATTGAATTAAGAGGATTTAGGAAAGACTTCCTATGGAAGATGGGACTTGAATGAAAGAAAGCCAGGGAAACTAATAGGTGGAGATGAAGGGACAGCATTTCAGACATGGGGGACAGTTAGGGAAGATGTCTTATTCATGGAAGAGAAAAAAGATCAGTACCACTGGACTGAAGAGCTGGTGGTGTGTGTGCTTGGGCTGTTATAATGAGCTTTGAATACTGAACAAAGATTTTTGCATTTGATTCTGGAAATAATATGGAGCCACTGGAGTTTTTCAAGTGGGGGGGCGGGGTTGGTGGATGATGTGATCAGACCTGTGCTTTTAAACAAAAATTACTGTGGTGGCTGAATGGAAGATGCATTAGAGTGAGGAAAGACTTGAATATGGGCAGACTCACCAGCAGGCTATTGAAATGGTCCAGGAGTGAACTTTTGGGCCTGTACCAAAGCAGTGTCAGTGTCCGAGGAGAGGAGCTGACCATAATCTAAAGATGTCACAAAAGTCAAATCTACCAACTTTCCCCAACTATGAATGAGGAGTATGAATGAGGAGAATTATACTTGGGTTGCAAACCTGAGGGACTTGGAGATCAATGTTACTTTCTATATAAGGACTAGGAAAGGTGAGAGGCTGGGTAGTGACTTGGGAGAAATATATTGAGTTTTGGAGGAGTCGAGTTTAATTGAAAGACAGTTGGAGAGCAAGATTGGAAGTCAGCATAGAAGTTAGAACAAGATTAGTAGATCTGAAAATCTTCAAAATGGAGACAGTAAAATTAAATCTATGAGAGGTGATGAGATCACCACCAAGTGAAGTGGTACAGAAGAAAAAGAGCTGAGGGTCTAGTCCAATTTCCTTCCTGTTGAAGAAATCTTCATCCCTGGCAAGTGATTTTACAAATTATTCTGAATCAGTGTCAGGAACTTCCTTGCCAACCGGGACAACTTTGGGGGACTTTCAGTTTTCTCACCTCTGCTCCCAAGCATTTTTCCTTTCTATTGCCCCTTGAAAAGTCAAGCAGAAAGCGGTCTTCTGAGGCCCCGGGATTTTACGTTCTTTAGTTTCTCCTCAGCCTTCTACAAAAGGAGCAGCTGAAGTTTTATCTTCCACAGTGTGGCTCAGCCCGCAGCCGGCTCACAATGATTAATGTACTATCCTCTCAGGGAAGTGCCACCAGATGGCGCTGCTTCCCCCTTGAATTTAACTCATAACTTTTTCTATCTCCTGGGAAATTAAATCTGGATTTAGGGATCCAGAAATATGAGGGCTTGCCATTCTCTTTTTCTCGTCTTTCCTCTCTAAACGTCAAGTACAGGTGGAAAAGAGGAGGGAAAGAGAGAGAAGAGGCCTTCTCTGTGGTCACAAACTGTGGTTCAGGGTCTCAATGGAACCTAAGATCTAGCCATGTGTTTACAAGTCCACACTTGGTTTTTCTGAGGATTTGGGGGGGGGAGAGGGAAAGGGGGAGTCTTGGGAAATTAATGTCTCTCCATTCTGACGTCTAACAAAATTCAGTACCGAATGCACTTGGTCATCATTCTTCAAATGTAGTGAGTTGTCTTCGGCAAATTATTAATTTTTTATGGGTTCCAAAACACACTGCCCTCTCTGAGGCTCGAACTCAGGACCTTCAGATTATGAGACTGACGCGCTGCCTACTGCGCTAAGAAGGCACACAAGTATTTGCTCCTTCACTTTACTTGGGAGGATAAAACTAATCAATTCTTCCTGCTATCAGACTTTTTTTTTTTTTTTCCCCTAAATCACTCTCAAGTGTTTTTACAACCTGCTTTAAACCTGTTATCTATCGTTCGTATTACGGAAGAGGACTTTGAGCTACTACCCCATTGCTCTAATTATTCTCGTTTACATTTTGGGGTGCAGAAAAGATCAAGCGTATCTGAGAGGCCTTCTCTCAAAATCTATGGACTTTTGGAATCATTCTAGGTAGAACCATCGGAAGGCAAATAGGCATTACAATGTGGCTCCAACCCTTCTCCAAACTTCTCTCATAATTGCCCTTCCAGCTGAATCCGGTTCACCTAAGCATTTCTTACTCCAGCCTGCCCACAATCCTCTAGCCTTACAAAGCATTCTCTACACAATTCTTAAGAGCCCACCTATTTTCTTTTTCTAGGCTTCAAAGTCACCTTCATAGCACTTTCCCCCCTAGACACTGCTAATGCTAGGCAATGAGTTAGAAGTCAAACGATCTTATTTAGTTTCCGATCTCTTCCAGTTTAGTATCTCCTTTTCATCTAAGCCAATTTACATTTTACTTATCATTCTCGTTCCTTAGCTGTCCTGAGACTAAAAGTTGTTGAGGGCAGACAGGGATAATCGTTTCTTCTCTTCCATTTCCACACTGAGGTCTCCCATTTCATCCAGGTCCATCTCCAGTCATCTAGATCTATGTCTTGCCATTGGACCCGAATGACTCTGGAGGGGAAAGTGAGGCAGGGGATCTTGCACAGCCCTCCTACATTTAAATTTCAATTCACTTGTACGTCATGGCATCACTTCCCTAAAGTCATGGTCCTCTTGAACGAAGGAACTGAAGAGAAAGTAAGAAAGCTCTTCGCTTCAGATCTGTAGTGGGTTTTGGTGGTTGTTTGATCGAAGAGAACAAAGATATGGAAGTGAATTGGGATTTAAGAGAGGCAGGGCTGTGTAAAATCAGCAGTCTCACTCTCTTCTCCAGAGTCATCCAGTGGCAAGATTTAAATTAGAACTCCTGGGAGATTTGCATGAATTGATGCTGAGTGAAATGAGCAGAACCAGATCATTATACACGGCAACAATAAGGGTATAACGATGATTAATTCTGAAGGATGTGGCTCTCTTCAACAATGAAATGTTTCAAACCAGTTCCAATTGTTCAGTGATGAAGAAAGCCATATACACCTAGAGAGAGGGATCTGAATGTGGACCATAATATAACATTTTCATGCTCTGTATTGATGTTTGCTTGCATTGTTTCCCTTCTCAGATTTTTTTTCTTGTAGATCCGATTTTTCTTGCCCAGCAAGATAACTGTAAAAATATGTATGCACATATTCGATTTGTCAAGTATTTTAACATAATTAACATATAATAGACTTCCTCCCATCTAGGGGAGAGGTGGGGGATAGGGGGGAAATTTGTAACAGAAAGCTTTGCAAAGGTCAATGTTGAAAAATTACCCATGCATATGTTTTGCAAATAAAAAGCTTATGCATATATATATGTATATATATGTGTATATATACATATATAAAAGAAAAAGAAAAAAGAACTCCTGGAGATGGCCTCAGATGCAGAGGGAGATTTGTTTGTGGTACACTTAGCTCTGAGAAATAGTCTTTCTCTTTTTTCTTTCTTTTATCCTTTGTACCACATCTCAATCCAATGTCCCCAGACCTCCTTGTCCTTCTAAGCTGCCCTGGACTGAAAAGAAGACTCACTGTTACTTTTTCCTTGGCATTCCTAACCAGAATTTGGTCTAGTATATCTTCTAGGTCCTTGTGGAGGAGAAGTGATGAGGGAATTAGGCAAAAATGTTTCTTTTCACTTCAACATCTTGACTTTAACCCTAAACTTTTTTTTTTCAAATGAGCTAATTTTGTTCCATTATGTGTTTGTTTTTTACCTTTATTTCCTTGATATCAAGAATTTAATTTTGGGTGTGTGTTAGTCTGCTTTGTTTTCATTTGATGATTTTCTAGTTTTTTTCCCCTGAATGCCTAATTCAGATCCTTTCTCATTTTTATGGATAAAAACATATTGGGATGATTTTTCTGTAAGGATTCCTTTGGAATCATCTCAAAATGTTTGTTATGCTATTAGTCAATAAATAGACACTCATCAAGATCTTACCATGTGCCAAGCACTCCACAAAGGATACAAAAGAAGCAAAATATACTTGCCTTCAAGGACCTCACAATCTAATGGTTGAGAAAAAAAGCAAATACATGTGAACAAGATATATATGTGTGTGTATGTAATATATACATTCATGTGTGTATATATTACATGAGAAATAATGAAGAGAGGGAAGGCACTCTTGTTATTTTTTTTACTGAAATTATCATTTAGGAGGTTTTTATTTATTTATTTTATTAAAGGCTTATCATGTTCCAAGTACTTGATTAAGAGCTTGAGAAACAGAATATTAAGCCTTTTCTTCTCTCAAGGGCCTCAGATTATAGAGAGAGACCACATATGAAAACTTTCAGTTAAAGGTCAAAAGAAAAAATCCAATGGTGCTTAGAGTATGACAACATGGGCAAGTCTTTTCTCTTTTCAGAACCTCTTCCTTCATCAATCTACTGGCAAACATTTGTCAAAAGCACTCTCCAGAGAACTGAGAATATACAAAGAGCTAAGGGAAGGGGAGGGAGGTCAAAGGAAGAGACTAGTTCTGAGAGGTGATTCTACCACAAAAAAACCCCTGTATCCTGAACCATCTCCAGTCATCCTGATCTATATCTTGCTACTGGGTGCAGATAAATTAGGAGGAGAGAGTGAAGCTAGTGACTTCCCACAACCCTACTTGACTTAAATCCAAATAATTAATTAAATCCACTTGCAAGTCATGACATCTCCTTCCTGATGCCATATGTCTTCTTCAAGAATGAAAGACAAACAACAACTGGCAAGAATATTTGCTCTCCCTACTCCTTCCCAGGGTTTCTGCAGAGAGAGTAAATGAGAACTTGGACAGAAGACCAAGTGGGGAACCTAAAAAGGAATTCATACCCAAGAGGGATTCATGAATTTCTTATGGGACTGTATTCTAACTATCCAAACTCAGTACCCTGGTGTTTTTGCACCCACCCAATCTTCATCGAGTGTCCCAAATCTTCCAGGCTCAATTTTGGCTCATTTTCCTTATGGGTTCCCTTATGTTCTGATTGACCATTCCAGCCTCTAGTGAGCTCTCCTTCACTAGTCCTCTGCATCACAGACTGAATTTGATTTGAAGCTGAATCCCATGGCTTAACTTCATTGGGTACTCCTGGATGACTGGGGCTCAACCCTTGGATGACATAGAAAAGAATTAACACACATACTCAGACAACATGGAGAATTCTGAGTTCCCTGAAATTGCTCTAGGAATATGTGTGGCTCCCTTCTTTGCTCTTGGTTATCTTGTCTTCCTTAGAAAGTTACCAGCAATTGTTACATTAAAGAGTTTTTGAAGATATTGCACTCAAAGGCTGTGGCATTATCTGTGCCCCTAAGAACATCAGCCCTATTAGAATTTTAGCATGGATTCTACAGTCATTGTGCTAACACCACTACCATCACCAACTGCAGCCATAATCTTGGGAAGCAACCCTTATTAAGGTGTGACCTTGCAACTGCTTTTTCAGGTACTACATCTCCTTCCTCCTCAGCAACTACAGGTACTGAACATCAAGAAGAGAAAATTTTCTCTGCCAAAGTCCTATGTACCGTCAAATGGCTCAACACCAGAAACAAATATGATCATCAATAGAACGATCATCACTATCATCTCCATATTCTACACTTCCTTTGCCTCCTCAATATTGCCTACTTTTCCCTCAATTTTGTCTACCTTCTCTCACTTATTCTTTTCCTGATTTTTCATGTGCTCTTGATTTGGCATCTGGACATAAAAATTGTCATTAAATTAAATTTTGTGAAACAGTTGGTTTTGGATTTTCTGCACCTTGTCTTTAGTAGTGGACTGAATTGTGGCTATTACATCCCACAAACATAGCACTGGATCTGTCTTCAGTGGGAATCCACGACTGTTTTCTTCCTCCTACCCCATATAGCCATCCTGGTTTCTCCAAACAAAGAAATTTGTTCCCTTACCCCTTGAGTTTCTTTTTTTTAGGGTCTTGAGTTAATTCAACAAGTTATCTGTCACCTGAGCAAATATATCTGATTCTGTGGCTCCAGTCCATTATCTCTGTGCCAAAAGGTAGAAAGTATGATCCATCATTAATTTTCTAGAAGTCATGATTGGACTTATATGCAATAATATATTCAGTCATTCTCCAGTTATTGGATCCTTATTTTGTTTCCAGGTCTTTGTTATAATATAAAGTGTAGATATGAGAATTTTCATACATTTGAATTATTTTTCTGATCTCCTTGAGGACTATAATGGCTAGCATTTATATGACATATGTTCCTCATAGTAGTTTAATGTCTTTGTAATACAACATTGTTACTTCCCATTGTTCTCTCACCCCCAAAGAATCTTAGTAACAAATAAGAGAAATCAAGAAAAAGCAAATATACAAGTGAGGGAGTCATGCCATTATTCCACACCTTTGTCTGCTACCTATCTATTGAGAAGCAGGAGTAATACTTCACCTGAAGTTACAGCTGGATGGCTGAATACAGCTGTATTGATCAGTTCTCAGGTTTTCCTTTCCATTATTGTGATTGTCCAGTAAATTGTGGTGCCAATTCTGTTAACTTTCTCTTTTACCAATTTAATACAAAATTTTCAAACATGTTCTGTTTTTTTGGTAGTCATCAATTCTTATGTGGCAACATAGTTTTATTACATTTACATACTACTATTTGTTCAGAATTGTTACAAATTATATAACTGGAACCTTTTTTTTTTTTTTTTTAAATGTGAATCTCATTCCACATCCTCTTTAATTGTATCTTTAGTGGATAGTCCTAGTAACAAGGTCCTTTGTTCCCTGGTTATATTAATTCAATAATTCTCATTGTATACTTCCAGATTATTTTTATCAGAATATTACGCAAATTTATAATCCTATCAGTAAAGTATGGACACATCTGTTTGCCTATATTGTTTTTCCACTTAGTTTTTAAAATATAAATTTTTATCAATATTTTTCAGGCTTTTTTCATCACCAAAATTTCCCTCAATATTTTTCTCCTCCTCCTAGCAGAGAATTTTTCAAATAAGAAACAATATTATATATGTATATGTATATGTATTTTAAAAGAACAATATGAAAAAGAAGAGAAAAAAATCAGCAAACTTTATACATTGAAATTCTTTAAATACATACAATCAATGTACTCTACTTATGGACCTCCCACCTCAGCAAAAGAAGTGGAGAATGTTTTCTAACATCTTTTGTTTGGAGATGTTTGTTCTTTGTAATTTTGAAACATTCTCTTTAGATTGTTTTATGATTTTTTTTCCATTTATATTGCTATTGTCATGTATATATTGGTTTGATTTATTTTTTTTACTCTGCTTACTTCATGCATTAGTTCAAATAGTTCAAGTAAATTTTTCTATACTTCTTTGTATTCATCATATTCATTATTTCATACTGCACAGTAAAATTCAATTGCATTCATGTACCATCATTTGTTTATCCATTTCCCAATTGGTGATCATTTACTATTATTTTGATTAATTCTGATCACAAAAATTTAGCTATAAATATATGTGTGTAAATGTGCATCCATGTCCACTTATACATGTATACATGTGTATATACATATAGCCATACATACATACATACATACATACATACATACATATGTTTGTGCTGACTGAAAGGACTGCATTTTTTTATCTTAGTCTTGGGATCATTCATAGAATGAGCTTTTGCTATATACACGACAATTTTGCTGTAACAGCTCTACAAGAACAAGTCTAATGGAGATATGTCAGGTGACCAATGTTTTTAAATAAAAGAACCTCCTCTATTGATTTACTTGTCTGAAAAGATGCCAGATAGAAACTGTTATTCACAGCCAAAATTCATGATAGAATATTTCATTTTGTCAGAATTAAAATTCATAATGTATTTTTCAAAATTTACAAAACTAAATAAGTATAAAGGAAACATCAATAATAAACTTTCAAATAAGACTATTTGCCTCAGTTCTTCATCTATAAAATGATCTGCAGAAAGAAATGGCAAATTAATCCAGTGGGTTTGCAAAGAAAACCTCCAAATAGGGTAATAAGGAATTGGATATGACTAAACAATGACAAAAAAAATGTATCAATCACCTGATTAAGTGTTGAAGATAGAAAGAAAGGAAAATGATCATCACAACTTTCAAGGAACTCAGAGTTTAATGGGAAAAACAATATGAAAATGATCATTTTCATTTTACAACATGTACAAACAAGATAAAAACAAGATACACTGGAATTACTCCACAAAGAAGAGGCCCTAGTATTGAAGAATATTAGTAAAGACTTCTCACAAAAGATAAGATTTTGTCTGAATTTCAGCAGAAGTCAGGAAAGCTAGAAGTATTCTGGGAGTGGGGAACAGCTCCAGAAAATGTTTGGAGTCTGGAGGTGTAGTGTTTCTTGGGAGGAGGTCAGGGAGCCAGTGTCATTAGATCACAGAATACACTGAGCATGGGATAGAGTAGAGTGTAAGGGTGTATAAAATACTGGAAATGTAGGAAGGGGTCAGGTTGTAAAGGGCTTTGAATTACAAACAGAGGTTTTTATATTTGAACGAGAGGTGATAGGGAGCTGCTGAAGTTAATTGAATAGGGAAATTAGATGGTCAGATTTATGTTTTAGAAAGATTAATTTGACAGTTGAGAGGAGGATCAATTGAAAAACCAAGCAGTAATGTTACTTTAATAGTCAAAGTATGAAATGATGAGAGCCTGTCCCAGCATGATAGTAATGATAAAGGAGAGAAGTATTGGGTGAAAGGATTGGAAGGAGAGATGTTAGGAAGGCAATGTCAACAGGACCTGTCAATATACTGGGAATAGAGGGTTGACCCTAATAACCAGACTTTTAAGGAGTTTGCCATTATCGTGAATAGCAACTGATTTTTTAAAAAGTAATTTCTCCCCTTGTTCTTATTCTGTTCCCTTACTAGACCTGGAGGGGCTTTTCTGAGAGGTGAAAGAGGAAAAAGAAAGAGAACAGAGAGGGTACAAGGAGAGAAGAATAAAAAGGAGGGGGAAAATGACTAAAAAAGGAAAAAGTGCTAGGAAGATGGCTTCGGAGCCTGGAAAAAGAGAAGAGGAGGACTGTAATCGACTGAATTGAGGGGAGAATGCTGGAGGTTACTGCCTGGGTTTGAGTAGGGAGGCTGGTATGGCGAACAACTAGGCTGGAACTGACTCAGCAGGAAGAGTGAGTGTGAGAGAAATTTGCAAAGTTAGGTTGAAGCCTATCTGTCTTCATATAGTTCTGCCTAAAATGATACCAAAGCACCGTTGTGTTTTTCGAGAGGTGCTCTTTTCTCCCGGAGCCCTTCTCAAGGGAGAATGATCCAAGTCTTGATCCACGTCTTCCCAGCACCTCAAATTGGAAGCCAGAGTAAAGATGGGTATTGGAAGCCAAAGATTCTCTTTTAGAATGTCTAAAAACCAGATTACATCCAGTTAAAAATAAACAATAGGATACAGAAAAATACATCTCAACAGTTGAAAATGGCGATTTTTTTTTCTTCTCAAGAACAAACAACACTCATGTAGCCGCCTTCTTAGCGCAGTAGGCAGCGCGTCAGTCTCATAATCTGAAGGTCCTGAGTTCGAGCCTCAGAGAGGGCAGGCAATTTTTAGAGATTTCTCGAATCCCAAACCCACCCCCAAAAAACAAAACAAAATAAAACAGAAAGCAAACAAAACAAAGCATATATAAAAATAAGTTGCTTTTCTATGTGAGGAGGAAATAATAGAGACCCGTAGATATCCCTCCCTATCTTTCCTTGGACGTTGGAATCCGGAGAGAACAATTTTCTATAAACCTGCATACGAAAATTTACTGTAGTATCTTAGAGAGAGAAAGTATGTATGAACGCTTAAATACATGATTAAAACTTCAGTTTCCAAAGAAAGATGTTTAGAAAATCATGAGCAAGATATTGAGTCTGCAACTTTTGCTTAAGGTTGCTCTTGAGCTGATCAAAACCAGTTCTGTCGTTTCTGGTAGCTACAGGTTTTCCAAATTTGGCTAGAGTTCATTCGCAAAGGATTACTGCTAAGTCAAGCGGTTTGGGGCTTCAGAAACCTTTCTGATTGACTGATTATTGTGAAACTCCATTGAGCACCCACTGGGGAATTCTGGGTTCTGTGGGGCACCCTGATTCAGTGATTTTTCTTCTGTCACTTTTGATTGGGCTTGTGCAAAATTTTGGAAGAATTGAAAAACGCCTTCTGGGTTAACGAATTTGTCTCATCAATACATTTTATAGGAACAAGTTTCTTTCTTTTACCTCTGAAAAGAACCCCCTTGGATCACTAAGCAAGCTAGTCTCTGTGGCGCAATCGGTTAGCGCGTTCGGCTGTTAACCGAAAGGTTGGTGGTTCGAGCCCACCCAGGGACGTGGGTCTATTTTACAAAATGTGACTTTCAAAGCTTATAGAGTCTTTCGCTACTATATACGTCCAATGTGGTTTGATTAGACTAAGCTTTGTGTGAGCAATAGGGCTAATTATCTAGCTAATTCGCTAACATAGTTGCTTATATCTGTATGTGTTTTATCTATCCCTCCAAGTTTTTCCTCCATCTCTTTGCCCCTTATCCCTTTATCTTTGCATTCCTTTCCCAGATCTATCAGAGTTCCCACCACAAATGGACCAAGCTAGTGAACAACCTGTCTCACAACTAGTATAAACGAAGTAGACAGAGATAAGGTCTCAAGAGATCCCAGAGGTTTCATTCTTTTTGTTCAGTCACATGAATAAAATTTTCCTTTTGACACGAAGATGGAGCATTTCTCTTTCTTTTCAAAATTAGAGCAAATAATGTGTTTGGCCATTAGGTTCCATTCTTTCCCTACCAAAATTCTTTATAATCTTGAAATGGTAAAACTTTAACTAATAGGAAAGAAAATGAGGGAAAAATCCTTTTCAAGGGAGCCGAAATAGCTCAGTTGGGAGAGCGTTAGACTGAAGATCTAAAGGTCCCTGGTTCGATCCCGGGTTTCGGCAAAGAAAGGAGTTTTTTAAACTAAAAACTACTGTATTGCTTTATTATCGCAGTCTCTCCATCCCGTGTATTTTCCAAACGAATTAGTAATATGGCTATTTGTATCAGAGTGTTCTTTAGATGGATTCTATATCATTATTCCATTTTCCAGAGAACTGTCACAGGGCCACGTTTTCCTTGTGCCACTTCTTGTGTAGAGTGAAAACTTGTTTTCTCAAGGAAATCTGTAGCTAGAGGGAGATTTAGCCGGGGGAAAGGGGAGAGATTGATGTGGGGAAAATGTCATACTAGAGGTACTCGAAGCCATCAGGGAAAGGAAAGCAAGGCTTTCTGGAATCACTCTAGACTTTTCTTTTTCAATTTCCCTTGGGCCAGGAAGGCAACTACAGATTCCCTTCCAATTGGTCCTCATTGTTATCCCCATTATGGTTTCAGTTCATCCCATGTTCAAGTGATTAACCCAGGTGCTATTTATGGAGGTCACCCTGCAAATCAGTTCCATTCAGTCCTATCCAAATCCAACCAACCCATTCCAATCCTATCCAATAACTATTTATCTAGATCATGTAGCTCAGGCTTGTATGGATACAATGCCAAAACCAAAACAATCCCTGCTCTCAAGACTGATCCATTTTACTGGAGAAGTGGGAAATATATCACGTAAACAGATAAATATATCGACTAATTTTTTCTTTTTAAAAGTATTTTTTTCATTTAACAATCTATTTTTTTCTTGACCACCTCCATGCAAAACTTTTACAACAGATGTGCATAGCCAAGAAAAATAAAATTCCCATATTGAGCACATATATTTAAAAATGTCATTCTCTATCTTGAGTTTCTCCCTATCTTTACCAGAGGGTGATAAGCATTCTTAATCATTGCTATTTTGGTATCGTGGTTAGTCATTGTGTTGATCACTGTTTTTAAGTCTTTCAAAGAAAGACCTTCCACTTGTTGGGTAGAGCTCCTCTGGAGAATTTTTGGGAAGACATGGGGAAACATCACACATTATGAGAACGTCATGGTTGGTTGTCATGTACACTGTAAAAGATAACACATATCTACGGGAATAAGATTTGGTCTTTAGTTCTAGCTTTTTGAGATACTTCTGGATTTGGATTGTCACACAGAATTGTTAACTAAGCTACATCATCCCTAAGGGAATATCTTGAGTACTCCATTAAAAAGACTTTCAAGAGCAGTGTTTCCTACATAGGCTTTCCAAGCTCCTTTTCTCCTCAACTCCCTATATAGGAGATGGGACAGTGTATCACAGGCTGTTGGAAGGACGTTTTATAGCAAATATATCATCTTCTCAGCATTTGACACTAGAGATCCCTGTTCTTCCATTTCATTTTTGAATACTTTTTTTGGGGGGGTTCTTTGACTCTGCCCTCCCTTATTCTCCTATAGGGGTAGTTTGAACTTAGTACTTAGCCTCTCAAGAGCTCTCAAAAGTTCTAAGTTGAAGAGAAGATGAGGTCTTCACCTGATTGCGTTGCGAGTGGAATTTACTTCAGTGGTATTCTGTATATTAATGAAATAACAGGTCTAGTTCAACACAATCAGTGAAATTTCATGGTGCTTCTCTCACATAGCAGAAGCTGTCCCACTGAAATACTACTTCATTCACGCTGAAACAGAATTAGAGTGAAGGCTTGGCAAATTCGGTGTAACCAGAATTGTTTCAGGATTAATTATTTGAATAGACAATTTCCCCTGCAGAAACTCAAATGTGAAACAATGGAAAATCGTTTACTTTAGAGAAGAATTGTATACAAAAACACTTTCATAGCGAGCCGAAATAGCTCAGTTGGGAGAGCGTTAGACTGAAGATCTAAAGGTCCCTGGTTCAATCCCGGGTTTCGGCAGTGGTTTTTTGATCTGTGACAATTTGCTACCTTTCTTGGACCTTCTTTTCCCTTCAGCCCTGGCTACTTCTACTACTACTCTGCTCAGACATTTTCTTTCTCTGACTCTTGCTTCATTTTGCTTGGAAGATGATCCTTTGACTTTGTACAAGGTCCTCCTCAATGCTGAACTGCAGTCAGTAAGGCCTTAGTTGAAGTCTCGCCTTAAATAAATCTGACCGATTGGAGCAGATATACTATTGAAATTGACTGTGGCAAAGATTCAACATTCAAAAAAGAAGAGAACAAAATGCAAATTATAGAATACTGAGTTATAATCGTATTCTTGGAAGACTTGTAGAAAGGAAGGACCGTATTCTCTAAGTCATTTTGCCCCTATCCTAGGATAGAACCAAATAGAGGAATCTCATAAATAAAATATATATTTTATGTCTAAGGTCTCCCCAAAAGTGAGACATAGATAAGGATCATATATATGACATATAGGAAGATATAGGCCATCTGCACGTAAATACAAACTAATTGCAAGGTATAGGAAAATTTATATTTCTCCACTATTAAAAAAAATTACATAATGAAAGGATTGGCCAATGATGAAGTATTCCTTAGAGCAGAGCTTATTAAACTTTTTCCACTCGATCCTTTTTCACTCAAGAAATTTTTACAAGACTGGGTATGTGTCTGTGTGTGTATACACACACACATATATGTATACATATATATATATATTTAAAATAGCTATGCAAATCCAGCACTTAGAGATAACAAATCATAATTTTGTGACCCCCACATTCAGTTATGTGACTCCATGACCCACAGTTTAAGAAGCTTTGCCTTAGAACACACACAATATTCTCTCCCCGCTAATACATGTGAAAGCTTAGTAAACCTAGTCCTGGAAATATAAGATAGGATTCTTTCCTTCCGTATTTTGGAGTATATGTAGATATTCTTTGATTGTTTCTTGTTGACTTTTTGCATGGTGATAACAAACCTTTTTAATTGGCTGCTTAGCTGGAATTGAGTGTATATGAAAAATGC
The DNA here is from genome assembly GCA_023553655.1 of Myrmecobius fasciatus. Classification (NCBI taxonomy): domain Eukaryota; kingdom Metazoa; phylum Chordata; class Mammalia; order Dasyuromorphia; family Myrmecobiidae; genus Myrmecobius; species Myrmecobius fasciatus. The sequence continues at coordinate 72,142 of JAJPUD010003393.1, read as the reverse complement.
TTGATCAAATGAACTTCTCTCCAGTGAGTGAACTAAGAATTATTTGTTGACCTTCAGGTGAGAGAGGGCCTCTATCCCCACCATCTGGTCAGAAGAAATAATACAAAAGCACTCAAGGATTCCTTGAAGAACTTTGGAATATAGACTGTGTGACTTGTGACACTGCAAAGAACTGCCCAACATGGCAGATTTGTATCAAAGAAGATGCTGTGCTCTATGAGAGCTGCACAATTATAGTAACTCAAAAGAAACATGAGATGTGCAAATTTAGAAAATCTCCAATTCAAATTTTTATATGCACTATTTGTGCCTGACAAAGCTAGTAGCCTTCCAAGCTAGTGTTTGCTGATCAACCCAGTTGGACACACTGGACCTAGACTTTAATATAGTGGTGTCATTTTAGACTTCTTTGAGGACAAAGGACAACATTCAACCCATGGTGAGACTGTCTCTTTTGCCTGTGTTTATTTCCACATTCATAGGCAAATGAATGCCAGAAATGCAATTGACCAACTCAATCTGTGATGGAATATTCATGTTATAAACAATAATGAAGAGGATCGTTTCAGTTAAATTCAGGAAGATTTATATGAATTGGAGCAGAGTGAAGTGAGCAGGAACAGAAAAAACAATCGAAACAACAACAATAATATTGTAAAGGCAAACAACTTTGAAAGGCTTGGGAATTCTGATCAACAAAATGACCAACCACAATTCCAGAGGACTTATGTTGAATCATGCTGCCTATTTCTAGATAAAGAGATGATGGATTCAAAGAATATTTATGAAGGCATTTATATACTTCTTCTACATGGATTGGTAGTCTTAACAGAATTTTACTGCATTAGTCTCTGAACTGTGAGTAGCTGGAGACTCACAAAGCCAGCCTAGAGACAAGTTTTTAGAGAGCAAGTAGCAGCTTAATTAATTAATCTCAAACTGAGGAATGCAGTGTTGAGAACTTACTACCATTTGCTGCACCAAAGGAAAGTCGTAAGAAAAACAAAGCAAAGACACTTAGAGTATTACCGTACGCAGTTCAAGAATTCAAGTCAACAAAATAGCGCAAATTTCAAAAATGGGAATTATATCACCTTGGATATTTCCACACTGGGAGAAAACTTCTAGCAGAGGATGGTTTCGATCCATCGACCTCTGGGTTATGGGCCCAGCACGCTTCCGCTGCGCCACTCTGCTGCTTGCATAAACCTCTCTAAATCACTTTTTATGTCTTATTTTCCTTCCGGATTTTCTTTATATGGACTTTCTTTAAGCTTCTCCACCTCCGGAATTTTCTGTTAGATTCACTTTTTTTTTTTTTTTTTTTTTTTTTCCCGTAGAAAAACGCTTTGGGATGAGGGAGTGCTAAAATGGAGAATGATCACTCAAATGGAAAATAGAGAAAGAAGCTCAAGAGGCAAAAGCGAGAAAGAAATTTTGAAAGCCACAGCATTTTCCTTGGGATTTATTTACTTATTTATTTTTAAAAAGGCGTCTTTACAATTAAAGTTTCTTTTTTCCTGGGTTTTTGTTTTTTTGTTTTGTTTTGGGGTTTTTGTTTTTGTTTCGTTTTTGTTTTTTTATTTGTCCAGACTTTTCTCTCCCATGTATCGTCCACACACAAATCACTGCCGTTCATATGGCTGCATTTTTTTTTTAAATCTATACAAAAAAATATGAAAAGGCAGTAAAAAATATACGCAAGTGGAAAGCCTAACTTTGAGAACTGACCATGGTTCTGAAACTGAGGAGTGAGGCTTACTGGGTAGGAATTCTTAGGCGCCTTCTTCAGAATGGAGAGATATCATTTTGCAGATATAATCAGATTCGATGCCAGATACTTCTCTTAACCTATGAAAACTTCTCTTCACTTAAGGGCCCTTATTCCTCCTTTCCCTGTCAGTCTTTCCCGAGGTGAAGGAGGCTCCTTGGTCAACAGGTAGGGGTGTAAAGTGGGTGTAAGTGGACCTCTCTGATTCCAGAGGCTTGTAGTTTTGTCTATTACACTAAGAGCAGCATCCAGTTTCATAAGGTAAATTCTGAATAAATCATACATTGTAGATATATAGAAAAGAGGAAAAAGTCCCAGCTCTCAAGGAATTGAGGGCTAGCAAGAAGAGCTATATAAATAACTCCCTAATCCTGTTTCCATATGAGAGAATTCTTTGGGCAGCCAAACCTATCATTCAATCTTTCCCTTCTGTGGAAGCTCATGAAATCCACCAGCCTCAATCTCTAGTAACAGGGAGTATATGTCTGCACCAACATTCTCAGCCAGTTTAGACATCTATAGAGGCAACTTCTAGATCTCAGTGGCTATATGCCCTTACTCATTTAAAACAAACAAACCTATACAGATGGTTTCAGTTTTCTATCTTCAAACCATAGCAACATTTGGTTCATGCTTGACAGACATAAAAGCAGAAAAAGAATTGAATTTGGAGCCAGAACAATTTTAGATCCTGGTTCTGCCATTTACTTCCCATGATCTTAAGCAAGTCACTTTACTGGGCTTTATTCCCTTATTTGTAAAATGAGAAGGATGGGCTAGATGTGAGGTTCCTTTTATTAGAAACCTATCCTTAGAAACCTAGGACAATGTTGATAGGCAGCCCAACCAAAATGAGCAAACTTTGTTATAAAGTCAAAATGTTATATTTTGCTGTTGGTCTCTACCCAAAAGTAGCTTTTCAATGCCTGCCTGATTACTTACTTAAAAAACAATGTACCTCTTCCTCTCCCAGGGGAGGAGTACTGGGCCTTTAGAAAAAAAAAAAAAAAAAGGAACATATGACTAATACTATAGTTTTCTATCACAGCTCACCCAAAACAAATAGACCGATAATGCCATAGCATCCCAATCCAGGAATCAGATGCTTCCCTACGGAAGAATACAAGTATTTCATATTTCAGTGACAAAAAAAAGTAGCAACAGCTTGATAAGCCAGTGTTCTTTTATAATAGGCAAGTAAAACCTAGTTAAAGTGACCATTTATTGGAGTCATAGAATAGGAACAAAGGAAAAATTCCACAAATAAATGGCAAGAAAGAAAGCATTTAAATCACTCCCCCTACTGAAAAAAAGAATCCCATTTACTCCTCCCTATCCAAAAGAGAGGAATAAGATACTCAGATGGAAGACACAAAAGATTAAAAGAAAAATACATGAATTGACAAAATAACCAACTTTGCCCTTATAATTTTCAGATGTTTATTCAGTAGCATCCTTCCCCATTTTCCCCACCCACCCAAAGAAAAGTGAGAGCCACACATTTATGCAGTTTCTGTTTATTTGCTAATGGACCATTCACATTCTGAAGATTTCTCAGAGAGCCAGATTTTGTTCAGTAGATTGTGAAACATTTTATAAGACTATCTTTCCCCTGTTATGATTGTACAGCTAGCTCTAACTAAAGCCAAAGTAGGCAGGATCCGTGCAGTTGTCAGTTGTCCCTAGCAGGAACATATTATTTTCTGTAGTTAGATTTCTTCAATCCATATCCTATAAGGAATCAAACAAATTAAAAGTCTTTATAAATTGTTTCTTTTCCACTATACAAATAGTGTCAGACCAATGTCAGATTCTTATTTAGCTATCACCTATTGCATAATTTTAAAACTTTAAAAAATTGGTTTTATGGCTCTATATGCTGAAATTTTAGTTTCTTGTATACTTATTTTCTTTCTTCCTCCTTCTCCCATTCCCAACTAGGGATTTTATTCCCTATATTTGTATGAACATTTGTTAACAGGGAGCTTCCTCATATAGTTGGAGTTATGGTAGAAGATAAGATATTCCCAACAGCCCAACTTCTAAATTGGACCTTTGAACAGGCCTTCCAGAATGGAGAAAGATGCATCAGATTTTTAGGTCTGCCCATAAAAATCTTATTTACCCTATAACACATACAATAGCCTACACCTTTAAAATCCCATATAGGCAAAAAACACATAAATGCCAACTGTATCTTCAGGAACATAAGTTGAGTTCTACTTTTATACTTGCTTACTCCATTGAACACCTTCCCACTAATACAATTTCTCACAAAATTTCAATCCTCAGCTTTTTATACAAGTTGTATCTTTAGGGGAGGGAGGAGCCTCAGAACTAATTCAAAGACCAACCTCTTATATCCCACCAGATTTGATATCTACACAAATTACATAGTTCATACCCACCTCTGTGTATGCTATATCTTGGTACTGTCCATACTTCTACAATTTCTGTTTCAGGTCTTATAGCCTTGTATTTATGAAGTATCTTCCTTTTTAGTCTGTCCAACTTAACTGAAGGAAGGAGTCACATATTAAACCTCTGTGTCATTTGGCTAGATATGAAGATAGAACATTAATACATTTCTAAGCTATTAGGTAGCTAGGTGGTCCAGTGGATAGAACACTGGGACTGAAGTTAGGAAAACCTGACTTCACATTTAGCCTTAAACACTTAAAGCTCTGTGACCCTGGACAACCCAATTATCCTTGATTTGCCTCAGTTGTTTCAAATGGGGACAATAGGCTCCTATCTCTCAGGCTTATTTTAATAATATTTGTAAAAGGACTTAGCACTTGCTACTTGTAGTATATAAATATTTATTCTCTTCTCCTTGGCTGTTTCCATTTGCATTAAAGATCCTCTTTCTGCCTAGGCTAGTCCATGGTCTTCTTAGAGACCTACCATCTGGTAGTTAAAGGTAGTTAAAAATAGTAACTAAATATCGACCTCAGAGCTTAGAGGAGCTTTCTTAAAAGCCAAAGGGCAGATTGTCCAAATCAAAGAACTTGACAAAGTAGTCAAGATAATAAACCTGACCAGAGCTACTTCTATTCCTTTTATAAAAATGGTTATATTTTATTTGGGATGGATGTGGGAAGAAGTATCAATGACAGATTAGGAAATGCAAAGCCTTCATTTTGCTAACTTTTAAAAAGTAACTATAATTTGTATCAAATCCAGCATTTATTAAGTGCTGACTATATGCCAAGCATTATGCTAAACTGAGAATTCAAAGAAAGACAAAAACTGCCTTCAATGAGCTTACAGTCTAGTGGTTTAAAAAAGTTATTTTTCAGGTCTCATTCAAACAAAAATTAGGTTGGCTGGAAGATTTTTCCTTTGATATGAGATTCTTTCCCACATTAATCTTATTACTGATTTATAAGGATGGAGGGAGGGAAAAAGGATGGAATCAGGTCAACTAGAATTTTCACATCCCTTTCTATTTATCTGTTCAAAGGGAATATGGGGAAAACTTAACCCAATTTAACCCCAACCAAACCCAAAATAATCTCAGAGCCCTCAGGGCTAGCCCCAATTCTACTTAAATGTGTGACATTGGACAAGTAAAGTCTGAGCTTTACTTCTTTTACATTTTAAGTGGAGTTGATACCTTTTTTCTAATTAATTCTGATGGATCCCAGAGAAAAGAATGAGGTTATACCTAAATTGCATTGTAATCACCAAGTACTATATCAATGTCATTATGTATCTGATACATATGTTTTCTCTTGGAAATTAAGATCTTTAACCAGTTTGAATTTCTAAGACAAAAATAAAAAGCTATAATAGATTACAAGTGATACTTTAATTTAAAAAAAAACTGTGCAGATGAGAGGCAGAAGAAATAGTTAAATAATATTCTGATTTGTACTATGGGAGTCTGGTGTTTACAAGATTATCCAGAAATAAGATCATTCAAACATCCTCAGACATTCAAACACCCTCAAAACTCTGTCAGTACTATAAGACTACAGAAATACTCCCACACCACAATAACACAAAGTTGTCACATAAACTAAAGGGGTCAAACTTGTAACTGGTAAGATGAACAAATCCAGGCTTAATAATAATAATAATAATAATAATAATAATAATAATAAAAGAAGATGCTTGTACCAAATCACAAAGCTAGAAAGTGGCAAAACTGAATTTTAATTCAGATCTCCCAACTTTAAATCAGGGTTCTTTCTACAGGCCAGGAGAGGGCAAAATTTGGTCTTCTGGCTTCTGTATAGCCTGTGAACTAAGAAGTGTCTATATTAACATACACACACATGTAAATTGTGTGTATATCTATATCACATATATATACATATGTATATGTATATACACATGTATATACATATATACATGTATATATATATATATATATCACGTATCTCTCTACATACACAATTTGAAAGTATTAAAAACTATCCTTAACTAGAAGTACATACGTTTTTTGTTTTTTGTTTTTTAAGGCCCAAAACTGGATTTTGACTTTATGACAACTTGTCCACTCTAGCACTAGACTATACCCCTGTCTAATTAATGTAAAACTATTTACAGATTGAAAACTTTGATATATTGATCCAGCTAAGGACTAAAGTGAATAGATTTTGGACCCAGGGTCACTCAGTTTCAAATTCTAGCTCAGGCATTTACTGATTATATTGTCCTAGGTAAATCATAATCTTTCAAATTTAGGTTCCTCATCTGTAAAATGGGAATAATAGCATCTACCTTACAGGTTTATTGTGAGTAAACTTTGTGCTTTGTAAAGTCCTATATAGATGTTAGCCAATTTTTTTTTTTAAGAAATTAATTTCAACATGAGTGTGTAGGGAGAATTTGGAAACCACATTGTTCCTTACTAACTGTAGAAGACATTCTGACTAATCAATTTGGGTTTAGCACCACTTTTAACCCATAAATTATCTCCTGCCACCGTCAAATCCTTCTTTTGAGTCTACCTAATTAGGATAGTAAACATTTCAATATGGTACCAGAAAAAAGAAAGGTGCAGGTGTTCAAATGCCCCAAGATTGACCAGTTGACCTATGCAACCACATACTTTCTTTTCCTAGTTCCCAAACATTTTGGGAAGTTCTTAAAAGAAAGGGGGAGGTATAAACAAAGGTTATTCCTCTACTATCCTGTTTGCTGAGTGGGTGTAACAGTGATGAAATTTTTCCAACATTTAAGCCTTGATAGCCAATTGTGTGGCCTATTTTTAAATAAAGGAAAATCCTACTATAATCTACATTTTTCCTAAAATTTTAACATAACAAAATGGCTTGTTTTATCATCAAAATTGAACCTGAGAAGTCTTAGTGAAGCCCCTGCCTTCAGGCTGGTAAATATTTATTACCAGTTCTGTGATATTGACTTTGATAGAGTCATCTAAAGATACTAATAGACTTTCCTAGGATTATATCCTCTCCCCTTAACTAGCATCTGAATTCCAGTGAATTTTAGGCATAAAAATTGGCTTGTGGGAATGCATGGAGGGGGAATAAAACCAATAACAATCACCATAATAATTAACCTTTGAAGAATCTTAAAATTTGTCAAATATTTTATTTATGTATTCATTTAATCTTTATAACAATTCTGTGAGATAAGTACTATTATCTTCATTTAAAACTGAGAAAACTGAGATTGAAGTAGGTTAAGTGACTCACTCTTAGTTGGACAACTAGTAAGTGTCTGAGGCAGAATTTGAACTCTGATCTTCCTGATTCTAAATCTACCTCTCTATAAATTCTACCCTCTGCATCAATTAGCTGTCTCTAGGCAGAGTTCAGATTAGAATTTGAGGTAGCTAGAGTTTATTTTGGTGGAAGTGAAGCAAAAATAAGACTAAAAATGCCTCATTTCTATCACGTTACCATTAATTGCTGCTACCTGGGTTCAGTCCTTTACTTATCTATATGTAAAAGAAGATAGTTAGCAAGTTCTATTATTCTTTCATTAAAGATCTCTAATATCTTCCCTTTTCTTCTCACTAACTCTAGTTGTAACATCCTAACCATGACTCATCTAGATGACTTCAATAGCATTTAGTAGAGGGAAGACAAGGGAGAGAGAGAGCTTTCATTCATCATTTTTTTTTTGGGGGGTATAGGGAATTTCTAAAGAGGAAAGTCCCTTAATCAGTGCAGATTCCAAAATCATTTGCATTACCTTAGCTCTAAGATGAAGAAGAGGATTTCCTTAAATTGCAAAGTTGAGATCCTCAACAGCTTCTTAATTGGTCTGCTTTCTCGACTCTACTCTTCTCTTCTAGTCAGTCTTAGGATACCAACACATTAATTTCCCCAAAACATATGAGAGGCAGCATGGTGTGGTATGATTTCAACCCAATTCTCATGGCTCTAGTCCATAGCCACTGGACTAAAGATCATACAGTTAATAGCCAGGCAGACCTCAGCCTGGCTATTAATTGTATGATCTTTAGTGCCTTTCCTTATTTTACAAATGGAAATAATATATGCACTGCTTATCTTATAGGGTTGAGAAAAATTAAATGACATACTGAAAACACTGAGAGACATTATTGGCATGGACTCAATTTTTGCCTTTGACATATATGAACTAGATGATCTTGGACAAACCATGTTAATCTCCCCTACATATGATGAATCTATAACCTGACTCTACTGCCCAACTGAACTGGATACTCCTAGAGGACAGAGATACTTATCTTCTATTCCTACCATATACTTTCTCAGATGGTGTGACAGAAAAAGTCTTAGGGAGCTTGTTGGCTGCATTCCAAAATTACAGGCAGAGCCACACATAGCACAGGGTCATTAGGACTTCATCTCAGGATGAGGCAATTTAGAGGGTACCACATTAAACATATGTATTCCAGAATAGCAGATAAAGGGAACAGGAATTCAGATGCTAGTTAAGGGGAGAAGAGGAAAAGAAAAGATGCTTATAGTCCTTACAGATGTAAAGGCAACAGACTACAGATTGTTTACTCTCTCCTTTTTGCTTGTTTAGTAGTTTCTGCTTATATATAATTCCTCAAATTATTTGCCTCTCTTGTCCTATTTCCAGACCTTTTTCCTTCCTTCCTTTCCAAGCAGACCAACCTCTTTTCTGCCCTCCTTTCATAAACACTAACTTCTTTGTAACAAGGTTCAGATGTGAGATAGACCTGGAAGGAGAAAGATAATTCCTGATGCTTCTTTTCTTACTAGAGGCTGTGTGGGAAGGAACGAAAGGTTTCTCTAATGAAACCTAACATCATAGAATTAAATCTAGAAAGGACCTTGGAGAGGTTATCTAGTCTAGCCCCCTCATTTTAGAGATGAGAAAATGGAAATCCAGAAATGACAAATGATATGTACAAAATATAATAGAAATGCACATATTAAAAAACAAAACAAAACAAGATGTGAGATTTGAACCCAGATCCCTAGAATCTGAACCTGGTGTTCTTTCTACTGTATCTACTAAACCCCAAATCTCATGGGTTTGATTAAGTCTCTTTCAACTGACATTCTATTCCCTATACTTGTATAGTATCTCAATTTCTCTCTTAAATGTATTTGTGATTACTTCAAATTGTTTTCATAGGATAAATTTAAAATTTTTTTGAGAATCCTACTTAGGCCCACTTACTGCAGGCAGAGATTACTCTTAAGTGTTAAAACTACTAGTTATGGTTCTGTCCATAAGCTAGTTGAAAGGCTCAAAAAAAATAACAAAAAAAACTAAATTTTTTTCAGTGTAAGATGTTATATATTTTCTTTCAACTCTTCACTCTATGACATCACCATCATTAAAAATAGTTCTAGGTATGCCCAATTAAACATTCTCAAAATATTTCCAAATTTCTATGGGGCTCACCTTTTCTCTTGACCACCATTTGTTTTTTCAGAAGCTTACCACAAGCAGTTTCATAGTTGTCTTTGTCCTTAAGCTTAGGAAGGAAAGCAGTACTTTCATAGGCACCACTTTTTGTTTTGACTTTGTTTTTTACAGGCCAAACAATTAGTTGGGAAAATGTGGTAGTATGAGGTGGCTTCCAAATTACCTCTTGACCAATCTCTTGGTAAAAGCCCCCGTTAGGAGTCAGATCTTCCTGTGGGTCAACCGTTTCAAAAAGATATTCAACCTCATCTAAATCTTTATCATAACCATCATCATCTTCATCTTCTATTCCCCACAAGTCTTCAGAATCAGAATCAGAGAGACACTCTTTTTTCTTGAACAAACAGGTTTTCTGGGTGGGATAGCTAGGTAGGGCTTCCTGCTCCCTCACCCTTTTAATAGGTCCTTTAATCTTTCCACTTGGGTTCTCTTCAGTATCATGGGCAATTATACCATCAACTTCCCCTGTTATCATCACTGCCCTTTCCTCCTCATTATAGTGATCATCCTGGATCTCAGCCTCTTGTTCAGTGCCCTCTCTGCTTTTGAGATATGTGTTCTTCTCAAGTATAAAGTCAGTCATAGGTACATTATCCAGGGAAGATACTTCACTTCTAGAAGATGGGTCTGTCGAGCTAACACTTAGACTCTTCCTCTGGGGCAAGGAATGGATTCTGGCATCAGTCTTCTCAAAGCGAGCCAGCCAGGTGGGAGAGGGCATGAACCCAGATGATTCATTGCACCAAAAACCATCTCTTAACTTGGTCTGTCCATTGTGTCTATTTGGAATGGAAGCCTCTTGACTCGGGCCATTAATGGTCTCCATGTTAGAACAAACTGATCTTACTTGCTGGTTCAATTCTTGAGTAGACCCATTTGGTGTCCTCAACACTGACAGACTTGGACTTGCCATTGAAGGGACTTTTTTACCTGATCTGTTAAGCTCATCGGGTTGCCATTGGTTTGCCATATCTAGAGGTACCGAACATTTTTGAGTGGCTACACTCTCCTTATCTTTATCTAAATTTCCTTCCAGGCTAGGTCCTGACATCTTGACCTGTTTACCCTGTTCAGCTTCAAGATACTGTTTATCTTCTTCTGAATAGTCTTCAGTTGGCATTTCTTCTTCCTTATGAGGGGCATACAGAACTCCCACTCTCTCACAAGAGCTCACTGAAAATAAATCACATTGTACTATGTTCTGTGGTGCTGTTTCTCCATGTGTCAAATCATAAATAGGGATGGTTTCTTTAAAGGATTTCCAGAGCTGTATTGCAGGAGAACCATCTCCATATTCTATTCTTACCTCTTCCTTTTCAAGGGCATAGCTTCCTGGGGGGATGCTTCTGTATCCTGTATTTGCAGATGGGTTCTTACTATGAACCTCTCTCTCTTGCACAAAGGAGGACAAAACTGCAGCTTTTTTTTCAGAAGTAACATTAGTCACTCTACCTGTAAAGCTGCCCACATTGCAGCCATTAGCATCAGATTTTGAATTTTGTTGCTTTTTGGATTTGCTTTCAAACTGTAGGGGATCAGTCTGGGTCTCTTTGGTATCTGTTTTTTTCAAAGGACTGCTATAATGACAGAAATGTGCAGTATGCTGGAACATAGGAAATGAAGGCTGAGGATGAAAATAGGGTCTTCTGTTCACTCTGGTGGGCACAGGAGCCTGTGGCAAGAGAAAGCCGGGGTACTCATGTAGAGCAATTGAATAATATGGAATGTATGGATTTCCATTTCTGAATCCTAGGAAAGAAATGAAAGAATGTGAATTTCTACAGTGAGTTCTTAGTCTTCACCTAAATTAAATCTGATAATAACTATGGTTTTCCCTTTCATCAATAAAATTTACAGACCTGGTAAATTAAAGGAAAGGTATATGTACTCTCTCTGGATTTTTTATTTTATTATGGTAAATCTACTCATTGATTAGGAACATATGGCCTATGTTATTGTTACCAAGTTGTTCTCAATCATATCCAAGTCTAATCTCATTTGAGGTTTTCCTGGCAAAAATACTGCAGTTGTTTGCCACTTCCTTCTCCATCTCATTTTACAGAGGAGGAAACTGAGGCAAACCAAGTTAAGTACTTGCCCAAGATCACATAGCCAGTAAGTGTCTGAGGCTAGATTTGAATCCATATAGATTTCTTCCCAAGTTCAAGCCTGGCACCATCCACATATGGACTATATCTAATACTTATTAGAAGTCTGTTTACAAATGACTGAAATATTATAATTAGTACTAACTTGGTAAGAAAAAAGGAGGGTGAATATCTGGGATTGGCTTTAGATCTGAATGAATCAAGTTTTGACCATCTATCTTCTCCCCACCCAGGCCCAATAGAAGATCAAAAGAAGTTGTAATGAAAAGTTGACCAGGCAAGATTGTCCCTTGTACAACAATAGCCAAGAGACAGGACTCTAACTAAGAATTCTTAGGCTTGGAGCAAAATTTGGTTGCTGGATCCATGATGGATCTCTTCCTCCACCTTCTCTCTATCATAAATTAGAAGAATTATTTTCTAATACTCTTCAGAAAAGGAGACCTAGGACTGAAATGACATTAAGTTACAAGGCAAATTATGTAGACAATTTTCTGGAAAGGAAATTCTGGTCCAAAATGTATAGACTAGGTATATGAACATTACTCATAAAATTGAACTCATTTTGTCAAAGAGGATTATAATTGCCACTCCAGGGAATAATACTGTATTATAATTGTCATGGTGGAACACTAACTTTTTTTTTTTGCTGAGGCAGTTGAGGCTAAGCCACTTGCCCAGGGTCACAAAGCTAGGAAGTGGTAAGTGTCTGAGGCTAGATTTGAACTCAGGTCCTCTGGATTTCAGGGCTGGCAGTACTGTAACCTCTTCTTTTTTAAAAGAAACTCTTAAGCAAAAGCTATTCAGGGACTCGTGGGAAATGAATAAGTACTTAAATTCAAAAAATTTAAATTTTAAAACACTTCCTGATGGCTCTAAAATTCTATGACTGGGTCAAATTAGATGTTTAGACCTAAGGGGGACCTTGAAGTCATCTTATCTTAATTTCTCATCATCCAGGACTCCTCTCTCCAACAGATACTTATTTATTATTCTAGAATGTTTGCAGGGACCAGAAAGTTAACACCTGACATATTTTGGACTGTTTTTTAAAAAATACCTTTGATAGTTACCCTTATTGGATCACATGTTACTTCCCTAAGACTCTTGCTCATTGGCTCAGGTTCTGCCTTCTGAAAAGATGCAGAAAAATTAGATTCTCCCCCCCCATTATGATAATGATGTAAACTGTGTCCCCCAGATCTGTTGGGGGGGGTGATTCTAGGTTAGAGAAACCTAAAATATCAACCCCTTCCAACCTTTGGGAGAGGCCCCACCCTCCAGTTCCTAGGGGAAACTCCCATGGCAATCTCCACCTACAATTTAATTGGAGATGTTGGCCTGGGACATAGTCACTACCCTTTATTGAATTGAAAATTAGCCCTTAATCTCCCTGGCCTCAAACCATAGATAGCTAAACATAGATAGCCTAACCTTTGCCAATTCCTTTCTGGATTTGACCCATTAGGAAGCTGTTTCCCAGTGTTATAAACCTATTTT
>JAJPUD010003393.1:27910-58878 GCA_023553655.1 Myrmecobius fasciatus | reverse complement strand
ATTTTAATTCAAATAACACCATAGGATGCTGCTAAAATTTACTGGAGGGAAGTCAAAATTAGATACTAATCTTTTAAATAACATCTTCCTTCCTACTCCTCTAGGAACACAGGTTCCCTCCTCTTCACACCTTATCAGGAGGCCTCTGAATCCCTTTCAAAACCACCTCCTTATCAAAGACAGGTCCAACAATATTTCCTCAACTCTATCCCCCTCACCTCCTAAACCAGATCCTGAAACTTTCCTACCCCTTCTCAGACTCTCTGATACAAGGAGTGGGACCCCTTTTTCTTGTCCTCAGGACCCTGATTCAGCTACCCCTTCTAGCCTTTGCCCCCTGAGAACAGACTCTCAGGGAGGAACACTCAGGGTAGAGGTGCTTCTTTCAATGTCAAATCTCTCCCAGACTAAGGAAAAACCTGGCCATTACTCTAAGGATTCCACCAAGTTTATTGAGGGGTCTAAGGCCAATGCCTTCCAATTCAATCTTTCCTAGAAAAATGTTAACATTAAACAATCTGCCCCAGATATAGAGGAAGCTGCAGAAGCCAGCTTTGAGCCCTCAAACTTCTCCCACTCAGCTGTTAGAAATAGACCACTGAATTTCTTTTTGATACTGGGGCTTCTCTTTCTGTCTTGCTCTGGCACTCTGGTCTCACTCGTCCCTCCTCTCCATCCCTCCTCTCCTCCCCTCCCTCCCCCCCCCCCCCCCCACCCAGGATAATGGGGATTGAAGAATTATTTTGAGACTTTTCCTCTGCCTTGCCAGTTTGGTGACCTGTTGTTTAAACACTTCTTTATTCTTATTTTATTTATTTATTTATTTATTACTGAGGCAAATTACTGAGGATCACACAACTAGGAAGTGTTAAGTGCCTGAGACTAGATTTTAACTCAGGTCCTCCTGACTTCAGGGCTTGGGCTCTATCCAGCTGCTTGCTCCTTTTTTATTATTCCCTCCTACTCTGCTCCCTTATTGGGGCTTGATTTAATGGTGAAATTGGAAACCCAATTTTCTCTTATCAGGCTCCCAGATGATCTTTTTGTGCCGATTTCAAAGCCTTTCCATATTCCCTCTGATGTGGATGATATCTTGATCTGCAGCCCCACCCAAGAGGCTTCCTTAGAGGCAGCCACGAAAACTCTTAATTTTCTGGCTTCTAGGGGCTACAGGGTCTTCTTATCCAAAGTCCAGTGGGGTTTGGATCCCTGCCAGTCTGTCAAATATTTGGGCCATCATCTAATCTCCATTCAAGGGCCTGAGAACTGAGAACATGGGGCTGTCATTAGGCCAAGGCTTTTAAGACCCTGAAAACTAAACTGACTTCTGCCCCTGTTTTGGCTCTACCTAATTTAGAAAAGCCTTTCACTCTGTATGTAGATGAAATGTGGGGTCAGGCCCTGGGGTCTTTGTAAAGGACACCAGAAGGGAGAGTCACTTTAGGCCAAGGGGAATAGGTTTTCAGATTCAGCTACTAGAACTGCTGCCTATTTACCCCTGACTATGGCACCCTCAGCTACCCAATTCTTATACCCCTTCATATAGATCACAGGAACAAGCCCTTACAGAAGAAAGGGGATACAGCTTCCTTCTGGCTGGTTTCAAATACCCTCAAGCCAATTTTTAATCCCAGAGGCAAGTCAGTGGAAATTTATTTTTGCTTTTCACCAAGCTGCCCACTCGGGAAAAAATGCTCTTCAATCCTTTAAGAAACACATTTTTACTGGTCACAAGCTGACAGGCCTGCCCAGGTTGTGCCCAAGTAAATCCTGAAGGAACTGTAAACTTCCTTCCCCCTGTCCTGAAGCCTGGGGAAGATTGGCAAATAGACTTTACACATATGTTCCCCTGCAGAGGTTTTAAGTTGCTTTGTTGACACCTTTAAGCTTAGCCCCTTTGAACTTCTGTATGAGAGGCCCTTCTTAACTTCTGACATTCTTGTAGATTTAGAATAGCATCTGGTCACTCAGTTTGCCACACAGCTTGGTACAATCCAGAAAGTCCTTTTTGAATACAAAAAGAAGCATCTCCCTAAACCTACAGATACTCATAAAATGGAAAGGACCATATAAGGTCATTCTGACTACTCCAACATCAGTCAAACTGGAAGGCTTAAAAAAATGCTGCTTCTATTACCTCTCCCTCAGATATTTCAGAATATTCCTGGGAACCCATAGAGGACCTGAAACTCCTCTTCCACAGGACCCCTGAAAACACTCTGGAGAAAGAAGGGTGAAATTGTCTGTGTCCTCTCACTCTAGTCTTCTCCCTTTTTTTCTCCCCCACTCCAAGGATGAGAGCTTTGCTCCTGGTATTCTCTCTGGCCTTTCCGGTCATTCTATGGCCTCTGACAGTAGTTAACACCTTCTTAGCCTTTCAGGGTAGGGAGCTCTGTGGGCAGTGGAGGCATTCAGGATTGTTGGGTGGACCATCAGCATCCTTAGGACAGCCCACAGATGGGACCTGATGCATTATTTGCAAAGGTCCCATTCCCAAATGTTGCCATCTCTATCCTGGATGGCACCCCATTTTAACCTGCTCATGAGATTTGTTTCCTCCAGACTTCAAGCTATGAATTTCCAACTACTCGTTCAGTCTGAGGATCATGGGGCAACTGACTGGAATACTCCACATCTCCTAGATGTTGCTGCCACCTTCAGATCTCACTCTTCCCCTCCTGGCCTGAATCCCCATTGAGCATAGGGACGACTCTACGGCCCTTGTCAGCTTGAAGCAGCTCCAGAAGATGAGACCTTCGTCCCTTTGCCCCAAATGAATTTGGGGTGACTGCTTGAGAGGGGAAATGATGTAAACTATGTCCCTGGGATCTTTGTGGGTGGAGGACCTGGGTTAAAGAAAACCTGAAATCTCAATTCCTCCCAACTCTCGGGAGGGGCCCCACCCTCCTGTTGCTAGGGAAATTCCCATGGCAATCTCTACCTACAATTTAATTGGAGATCTTGGCCTGGGACATAGTCACTACCCTTTATTGAATTGAAAATTAGCCCTTAATCTTCCTAGCCTCAAACCATAGAAGGCTAATAAAAAACGACTCTGTAGCCCAAATCTTTGCTATTTCCTTTGTGTATCTGGCCCACTGGGAAGTTGTTTCTCAGTGTAATAGACCCATTTTTTTTTGCCAAAAATCTCACCTGCAGATGGGGACTGCAAACTCTTTTGCAAAAACCTCCTGACACTGGCCTGGGGACTCCATTGCTGCTGGGTTTCTCTCACCTCTCATTTCTGACACCTCAACAACAATACTTTAAATATCTGAAGGTTATTAATAATTAGTATTTGCCCCTTAATTTTCTCTTTTCCAGGGTAAAGATTTCCCCAGCTCCTTCAACTTAGCCTTCGATATTTCTTCATGCATTCTGGTCACTTTCTAGTCTACCAGGGTCTCTCCAATAATATAGTAATAAGGACTGAATATATTTTGCCTATGCTTTGGCCAGCATAGAATTCAGTAGAATTATTATCCTCATTGTTTTGAGTATTATACTTCTATTACTTTAACCAAAGTTTGTAGTAGTTGTTATGGCCATTATGTCACATCATGGGCAGTGGACAACTCTAGTTTTCCTGCTTCTTAACCAAGCCACTTTACATATATAATTGCTAAATAAGATATTTCTCTGTATATTTGTATAGTAAAATGTAACCTCAGTACTTATAAGATTTAAACCTATCCCATGGATCCATCCATCTGATTCAAACGTCTTAGATTTAGCTTATTTCATTATAGTATATTTAAGATTACAGAAAACTTATTCTGGTAAAGAAGATATTAGCTCTCCTTCTAAACTTTATCTCATCTACAAAGTATGGCATCTGTTTTTAATCCAAGGCACTGATGAAATTGTTGAATAAGAGAGCAAAGGATAGAGATCATTGATGTGGTATTAGAAACTTCTCTCTAGTTTGATATTGATCAATATCCCAAGTATTATGGCTTCTCTAACACTAATGTATCCACAACATCGTTATCCAGATTGTGCTCCATCTTTTTCTTTCTTTTTTTTAACAAGAAAAGCAAAAAAAACCCAACAAAAACCAGCTTCAGATTTCAACAATCTTTTGATGAAATGGTCTGTTATATTTGCTTAATCTGATGATTTTGATCTATATCTTTGGGGGAAAAAATCACTACTTTGATGGTCCTATTTCCTCATTAGTAAAGTGAGGATCCTTGACTAGACAACCTTTAGTCCTTTCTAGTTCTTGATGGAAGATTTTGATTTAATAGCCAAAGAAATTAGAGTAGATGTTCCCAGGGGCCCCATGTATGAAACCTGATGGTCACAATATGGCATATGCAGAAATAAAAGGTGAAGAAGGAGGCAAAAGTCTTAATTCACAGGCACTGTTAAAGGCTCTACTTGCTCGCATTTTCACTTTCTTTCCCATAGTTCTCTGTGTAGCTTTTTTTCCTTTAAAATGAGGTGTTTTCCTATTAAAAAAGAAGAAGAAGAAGAACTTTTCTACTTTAAAGGGGGAAAAAAAACCCACTACAGCTACAGCTGCCGGGAATGCTAATGAACTCTCAAAAAGCATGGGATCAGCTGGGACATGAAGGCAGTTACTACTATAGCACTCCCTCAATCTCTCACTCTAATGATATCAAAGAAAACAGACATCTAGCTTTTATTTTACGAAGTCTTTTTTGTTTTGTTTTGTTTTGTTTTTTTCCTAAATAGTACCATGGCAAGGCTAAAGATACTCCCTTCTTGTGGTGGTGCCCTAAGGGCTGGCTAAGGGTCTAAGGGCCTATCCTGCTTAACTCCTTAACTTCCTTAGCTCTCACTCCACTATCTCTCTGGAATCATTGCTAGTGGTGTTCCAAGTCCAAAGAAACCTTACATGCAATTTTCTCTTTTAAAAATGCTTTTCAAATTTCTTTCTTTGTATGAAGACTTGTCTCTATTGAGATTTTCCTCTTATCAGTAAGCAAAACAAAACAGAAAAAGAGTTACACAGATCAGGAACTTTAGCTTTACATTGGATGGAAACTGGAGTAAATCAGAGTATTCTCAAGATAGGTTGTTATCAAGGTGAGCCATCACAATCTTTCTGATTTAGAAGAGGCAAGAGAAAAAGGAGGGGCAATGGTAGATATTTGTTTGTCTATTGAAACATTTAAAAAAAATGTTCACTTCACAAAGCTGCTTTGTAGGTTTGCAGTGATCATGTATTTGTCTTACCTGCTGCTGATACACAATAAGGACTATAGGCAGAATTTAGGTACCACGGATTTGGCAATGGGGGTTGTGCTGTGGGTTGAGCGTAGAAAAATGGTCTTGCATTGTTGCCTTCAGAACGTGATCCAGTTCCTGAAGCTGATGAAGCATTCATTTTCTGGACTAAAACACATTTATGTCATCATAGGGACCAATATTTTGGTGTTTACTATTTTGAGGAGCTCTCTCCTCCCCAACAATGCACTCAATTTCCTTCTGTCTTTCCTTGCTGATCTGTTCTTAGTAACATCTCCAGTTCGGACTATACATGTTTCCCTCCAACCTCTAGGCTTTATTTCAACTAGAAGATAATTAAGATTAAATATGAGATCAGATAAATACTCCATGGGGTTACGTCATGCGAATTTTACCATTCATTCCCCAGCTCCATCTTTTCTTTTCCTACACTCATATTAGGGAGTTTTATAATTCCCAATGTCAAAGGGAACAGTGTCCAACCCACTGACCTATGAAGCTGGACACTAAAAAAAGCTGAAGAGGAATCTTTTACCCTTGGCCCTATCAATGATTGCCTTAGGGAGCACCTGTGAGGATAGTGGAAGGGCACTTCTAGGTCCAGAGTCCCCTTCACCTTCCAACAACTGGTCAAAGCCAAGAATGTACCTCACTCAAACTGGCTGAGGGGAGAGAACAAGTGAAAAATTCAGGATGGCAGGCAGCAAACCAGGCTCTGACCAATGCTATCCCATCCCTCTGATTCCAGATTGTGCCTGGAAAGACCTCAAGAAGCACTATCACTGAGACCCCCACCATTCCAAACACAATTCTTGTTACTCAGATGGCAGTAGAAGTTCTTGAAAAGGGGGCTGAAGGGAGGGCAGTTTTCTCTCGACTTACCTTAGGATGGAGAGGAGAATGAGAAGGCAGGTCAGCGTAGGGGATAGATCGAGCTTGATTAACTGGGAACTGCCAACCTGGCAAACCCTAGCAGAGGAGTAGCGGCTCACTGAGGGCCGTAAGCACTTTGGGCATCCCTGAGGGGACAAAGTTGAGGCTAGGACTAAGTTCTCCACTGGTAAGGAGGTTCCAGACCTCTTTCTGGCAGGTAACCCCAGAATCACTTCAAAGCCGGGAGATCCAACAGCCCCAGCTCCAGGTGTTCCTTAAAGGAGTCTTTCTCCCCTTTCCCCCTAACCAGTAGGTTCCAGTCTAGGTCCTCACCCTCACCCCCACCCCAGGCCAAAAGCTGCTGATGGAGGGAAGCACTCAACTAGCTGTTCTAGCTGCCCCACGCCTCCCCTAACTCCTCCCTCTTGCCATCCAAGTGGCCACAGCCCCTTCTTCTTGAGTGCTGCCGGGGGCGGGACCAACGGGCCTCAGGTGCAGCTGCCCAGAGAAGCAATCACTGTGGGAAAGTTACTGGCTTGCAAGCTCTCTGAGGCCTGGGAAAGAGGAGGTTTCTTTTTCTGTCCTGGTCTTCGAATTGTCTGGCACAGTTGCTGCGCACGGAGTAGGGGGTAAATAAATGGTTGTGAAATCGAACTCGAGTGTTTTTGGTGCGTGTATTTGGTGTATATGTTGTGGGGTAACATGCAAAGGAAGATGATTTGACTGGTCTCAGCTGTGGAACATTTAGGCAGGTTCTCCTGACTTTCTGAATGAAGCAATGAATATGTATGCGTTGAATGGAGAGGCAGGAATTCTCTGGGATTCCTTCTCACATCAAAGCGTTTGTGGAGTGGAAGAAATCTTGGGCTTCTTGAGTTAAACTTCCTACTCTGCTCAAGCATTTTCTCCATATACATATGTATGTACACATGCACACACAAACCACATGTGTGAATAAATATGAACACACGGAGAGATGTTATATGTAACATTTTATTTCCAAACAACAGCAATTTTTAGATAGTTCTTTGAGGACCCCCCTCAAAAAAATCTCTGTCTGAAGTTTCTACAAATATAATCTCACTTCTATACCACAGTATTTAGGTCTAGCTGAAAGGTAGTTAATTTCAGAGTCAGAAAGACCTGGTTTCAAATCCTTCTAATGACATATTTGACTGTGTGACTTAAATTCTAAAGATGAAAGCCATTCATGTTGAACTTGAAGGTTCTTAATAGTAATCTGTTTTTTCTTTCTTTCCTTCTCTTCCTTCCTTTCCTTCCTTTTTTTCTTTCCTCCCTTTTTTCCTTCCATATCAGGGTTAAGTGACTGCCCAATTCATAGCCACTAAGAATCTGAGGCTGAATTTCTGACTTCAGGGCTAGTACTCCTTATTATTTTTCCATTCTCTCTTTTCTCTTATCTTTTTCCTTTCCTAGCTTCATTCCCAGTTCTTTCAACTATATCTTATGTGACAATGGGGATTACAAGAACTCAGAGATCATCTAGTTGACTCTGATGTGTTTTTCTCCCTTTTCCAATCTGTGAATCTGCAAAAAACAAAAAACAAAAAAACAAAAACAAACAAAAAAAACCTATTCTAAATACTTTGGAAATAAGAATCGTTTAGCACTTTACATGTAAGTCTCTCCAGGCCTCTCTGAAATCATCCTGCTGGCCATTTTTTTTTTTTTTTTTTTTTTTTTTTTTTTTTTTGTAGGGAATGGGGGGTAAAGTGTTTCCCCCGGGGTCACACAGCTAGGAAGTGTTTGAGACCAGATTTGAACTCAGCTCCTCCTGACTTCAGGGCTGGTGCTCTAACCACTGCACCACCTAGCTGCCCCCTGCTGGCCATTTCTTACAGAACAATAATATTCCATGACATTCATATACCATAGTTTATTCAACCATTCTCCAATTGATGGGCATCCATTCAGTTTCCAGTTTCTAGCCACTACAAAAAGGGCTGCCACAAACAATTTTGCACATGAAAATGTTATGTTGTGGTCCACATTTCACATCCCTCTCTCTGGGTGTATATGGCTCTCTTCACCGAACAATTGGAACTGGTTTGAAACATTTCATTGTTGCAGAGAGCCATGTCCATTAGAACTGATCCTCATATAGTATTGTTGTTGCCGTGAATAATGATCTCCTGGTTCTGCTCACTTCACTGAGCATCAGTTCATGCAAGTCTCTCCAGGACTCTCTGAAATCATCCTGCTGGTTGTTTCTTACAGAGCAATAATATTCCATAACATTCATATAACATAATTTATTCAGCCACTCTCCAATTGATGGGCATCCATTCAATTTCCAGTTTCTAGCCACTAAAAAAAAGGCTGCCACAAACATTCTTGCACATGTAGGGTCCTTTCCTTCTTTTATGATTTCTTTGGGATATAAGCCCAATAGAAACAGTGTTGGGTCAAAGGGTATGCACAGTTTGATAACTTTTTGAGCATAGCTCCAAATTGCTCTCCAGAATGGTTTGATCCGTTCACAGCTCCACCAACAATGCATCAGTGTCCCAATCTTCCCACTTCCCCTCCAACATTCATCTTTATCTTTTCCTGTCATTTTAGCCAATCTGACAGGTGTGTAGTGGTACTTCAGAGTTGTCTTGATTTGCATTTCTCTGATCAATAGTGATTTGGAGCACCTTTTCATATGATTAGAAATAGTTTTAATTTCATCATCTGAAAATTGTCTGTTCATATCCTTTGACCATTTTAGATTGACTAAAATTACAGGGGAAGATAATGATGAATGTTGAAGGGGATGTGGGAAAACAGGGACACATACATTGTTAGTGGAGTTGTGAACTAATCCAACCATTCTAGAGAGCAATTGGAATTATGCCCAAAAGGCTATCAAACTGTGCATACCCTTTGATCCAGTAGTGTCTCTACTGGGCCTGTATCCCAAAGAGATCATAAAAAAGGGGAAAAAACCCACATGTGTAAAAATGCTTTAGCAGCCCTTTTGTAGTGGCAAGAAAGTAGAAATTAGGGGCAGCTAGGTGGCGTGGTGGATAGAGCACCAGCCCTGAAGTCAGGACGATCTGAGTTCAAATCTGGTCTCAGACACTTAACATTCCCTAGCTGTGTGACCCTGGGCAAGTCACTTAACCCCAATTGCCTCAACAAAAACAGAAAAAAAAAAAAAGAAAGTAGAAACTGAGTGGATGCCCATCAGATGGACAATGGCTGGATAAGTTATGGTATATGAATGTTATGGGATATTATTGTTCTAAAAGAAATGATCCGCAGGATGATTTCAGAGATGCCTGGAGAGACTTACATGAACTGATGCTAAGTGAAGTGAGTAGTCCCAGGGGAACATTGTGCACAGCAATAACAAGCTCATATGATGATTAATTCTGATGGATGTGGGTCTTTTCAACAGCAAAGTGATTGAGGCCACTTCCAATGGTCTTGTGATGAAGAGAGCCATCTGCACCCAGAGAAAGAATTGTGGGGACTGAGTGTAGATCACTCAGTTTGTTGTTGTTTGCTTTTTTTTCCCTCAGGTTTTGTTTTCTTTCTCATGCTTTTCCTTTTTAATCTGACCTCAGAGGTCATTAACCAAAGCCTTTGCTCATAGACTTCTAATGGAATTGAGTGCACTTGACTTTTGGAAACAGTCTGCTACACTTTCAGACAGTTTTGCTGGTTAGAACCTTTTCTATGAAATTGGACTCCCTTAAATTTTTACTGATTATTCCTAGTTCTGCTCTTCCTTTGTCTTCCCTTCCCACTAAGCATTTTTCCTTTTCCTTCTTTGTCACATTTTTCCCCCAAAATGAATCATTTTAATTACATTAAATTAAAAAGGTTTTGCACAAACAAAACCAATATAGCTAAGATTAGAAGAGAAATGGAAAGCTGAGAAATAATTTTTACAGCCAGTGTTTCTGATAAAAGCCTCATCTCTAAAATACATAGAGAACTGAGTCAAATTTATAAGAACATAAGCCATTCCCCAACTGATAAATGGTCAAAGGGCATAAGCAGACAATTTCCAGATGAAGAAATTAAAGCCATCCAGAGTAACACAAAAAATGCCCTTTAGAATCAAGAGAAAGAACATTGCACAGAACAACAAGATTATGTGATGATCAACTGTGATGGACTTGGCTCTTTTCAACAATGAGGTGATTCCAAAGAGTTGGACTCAAATGAAATGACTGAATGACAAGTCTAACTTAAAGGGACTATTGTTCCTATCATAAGCCTTGGGGGCTTGTGTGACTATTCTATCTAATACAGTGAAGCAAAACAAAGAAAAGTGAAGCAAAATCCTTCAGAATCTAGCTATTGAGTGATGCTTTATTTAAAAAAAAGGTATAGCAGTTCATAAAGACTACCCATCTTTTACATGTTACATTTATTCTGCTGGAAGAATTCAAAATGATGAAACCAGGAAGTATATGTGATACATGCATTTATGTGTATAGTATTGTGTGTATTAATTGGTTTTGATATGTATGTGTACATATATTTATATATATACACATATGTTTGTATCTTTTACATGATCAAACCACCACATAAAACATTTTATATTATAAATAAAAAGACCAATGGAAAAATTTCATTAAAAAACAATAAGGTGATTTAAGGCAATTCCAATAGACTTCTGATGGAAAGAATCATCTACATCCAGAGAGAGAGCTATGGAGACTGAATATTGATCAAAGCATAGTATTTTTTGTCTTTTGTTATTGTTTGTTTGCTTTTTTCTTTCTTGTGTTTTTTTTTCTTTTTGATTTGATTTTTCTTGTGAAGCATGACAAATATGGAAATGCATTTAGAATTGCAACTATTTAACCTGTACTGGATTGCTTTTGGTCTAGGGGAGGCGGGGAGGAAGAAGAAGAAAGGGAGAAAAATTTGGAACACAAGGTTTTGCAAACAAAGGTGAATGTTGAAAGCTATCTTTGCATGTATGGGGAAAATAAAAAGCTATTTAAAAAAGAAAAAAATTCTCTAAATCATTATTAGAGAAATGCAAATGAAAACAACTCTAAGGTACTACTTCACATTTATCAGATTGCCTAAGATGACAGGAAAAGATAATGATGAATGTTGGAGGGGATGTGGGAAAACTGGGACACATACATTGTTGTGGACCTTATCACTGGATAAGTGGAGCTGTGATCTGATCCAACCATTCTGGAGAACAGTTTGGAACTATGCCCCAAAGGGCTATAAAAACTTTGCACACCCTTTTTTTCCTTTTTAATATTTTATTTTTTCAGTTGCATGTAAAACTTTTTTATATTTGTTTTTAAAATTTTTGAGGCCCAGATTTTCTCTCTTCCTTTTCCTCCCCTCCTTCACTTAGAAGGCACATGTGAAGTTATGTGAAACATTTCTATAAAAATCATGTTGCAAAAGAAAACTTAGATTCTTTTCTGCCCCCCCCCAAAAAAAACCCTCAAGAAAAATCAAGTTTAAAAAAAAAGTATGCTTCAATCTGTATACTCAGTTTTTTCTCTGGCTATGGATAGCATTTTTCATCATAAATCCCTCAGAGCAGTCTTGAATCATTGTATCATTGAGAATGGCAAAGTCATTCACAAATGATCATCTCCTTTGTGTTACATTATTCTACTTTCTAAACTACTAACCGGTAGGATTCCTTTCTTTTTTCTTTTTTTTTTTCTCAATAGTATTTTTTCTAAATATATGAAAAGATAGTTTTCAACATTAATTTTTGGGGGGAAGGTTCTCAATTTTTTTTAAATTTTATTTGCAAAACATATGTATGGGTAATTCTTCAACATTAACCCTTACAAAGCTTTCTGTTACAAGTTTTTCCTTCCTACTCCCCATCCCTCCCCTAGATGGCAGGATATCCACTACATGTTAATTATGTTAAAATACTTGACAAATCGAATATATGTTTACATATTTTCACACTTATCACTGTTGTGCAAGAAAAATCATATCTACAAGAAAGAAAAATCAGATAAAGGAAACACAATACAAGCAAACTTCAATCGAGAGCATGAAAATGTTATGTTGTGGTCCACATTTCACATCCCTCTCTCTGGGTGTATATGGCTTCCTTCAGTGAACAATTGGAACTGGTTTGAAACATTTCATTGTTGCAGAGAGCCATGTCCATCAGAATTAATCATCACATAATCTTGTTGTTGCCGTGTATAATGATCTCCTGGTTCTGCTCATTTCACTCAGCATCAGTTCATGTAGAGAATGTAGAGGAGAGGGAGGGAGGGAGAAAATTCAGAACGCCATTTAAAAAAAATGAGCATCAAAAATTGGTTTATATATATAATTTGAAAAAAAATCCTTAAAAATAAATATTTCAAGTGCCAAAAGAAAAAAAAAAGAATCAAACTGCTTCAAAACAGGATGCAAATAGGGGAATGCTGAAAGGAAAAGGCAATTGATATGGTGGTAGAGCAGACAAGCTGAAGTGGCAAAATAGGCACTAGGAATGATAATAGGAAATAGATTCAGGAAAACATAATTGTAAAAGAATATAATATATAATAAAGATTTGGTTCATGACAGGGAGCAATCAAGACAACAGAGCCAAAATAAATATCATAAGTTACAAAGATTTGCTATTTATTTACCATGAATAGCTTCAGGAGACAGCAGAAAATGCAAAAGGCAGTCATACTTAATAAGCAATTTGCATTTCAGGATACACAGTTTTTAAAGTCTCAGGTGAGTGAAGGGGGCAGGGCAAGATCTATGGAGTAAAGGGAAAAAGTCAAGGGCACAGGTGGAATCCACTAGAGTCACCAGGTCCCAGAATTGTCTAAAGATATGCTAATCAAGGTTTCAAAAGTTGTTGTAGTTGTCTTTTAAAGATGCTAATTAGTCTCAGAAATTGGGTGATTTAAGAGTTTTGCTGCACATCACTGAGACAATAGATGCTAAAGGAAAAAAAGTTTTGGCCTCTCATTCTATACAAACTGAACAGTATTGGAGAATTGATCTAATTATGATTCTTGTTTTAACAATCTCTGAGAACAAGCTAGTTATGGTTCACATCATGGAGAGTAAGATTGTATGATTGGGGTTTATTATGGTATTAAAGTTGCATGAAGACTGTAGGTTCCCCAGGCATTGAGTTGACCTCAAAGCGGTCATAAAGTAGTCCAGCTTGATGATTTCCTCTATTTTGTTGCTGTGGGAAAATGTCTTTTGAGATCATGTTCCAGGATTGATCCATTCCATAGCTTTGCTGAAAAGTAGTAGGGTCCAAATAAGAATTGGCATAAGTGGGAACAGCAGTTGGTTGGTGATAATTACAATTTGATAACTCAGCTGTCTTCTGTTGTTTATGTAAATGAGAGAAGTAATTGCAGGATTGACCTTCCATTTTACTTCCAAAGGTGGTATTTGTCCAAGATTCTTGCTGGAAGGTAACAGTGGGCTGAGCAATAGTGGACTGCATAATTCCTCGAGTCCTATTAGGATTCATTATGGATTGATCACATATCTAAAAAATAAAAAAGGAGGCATCATTATTTGGTGCTTGGACAGAGTTTCTAGCTCTCCTATATCAATAGGAAAAACTGATGTGGTAACAGAGACTACAAAGAGCAAAACTGAACAATCATTTCCATTTGCCAGATAAAAAGCTCAGGTTACAGGTCCTAGAAATATTGTTTGTTTTAATTCTATGAGCATTTGTTAAACTCTATGTGCTCAGAATCAAAGAAACCAGGAAACAGTCCTTCCAACAAGTGAGGTAATAACATATTCAGAAATAAAATAATCTCAAAGAAAACTTAATAACTGGGAGGAGTCAGGAAAGATCTCTTCTAAGAGGTAGAAGTTGAACTGAGCACTGAGGTTAAGGAGATAAAATTTACCAGATTGACAGATGATTGAATGAATGTATGAGGAGAAGCACATGATAGAGTAGAAAAGAAGGTCTATAAACCTGACAAAGAACATCAAAGGAAGAGTTGAGAGGTTTAGATAGATAGGAGAAGCAAGAGTGGGCATTGTCATGGAAGTCTAAAAAGAAGGGGATGTCCAAGAAAAATGGTGGTCAAGTCAAATCATTTGTTAATGTAGCTTCTATGTGTCTAGCACTGTCCTAAGTACTTGAAATACAAAAAAGGGAAAATAATTTTTTTTACATGTCCCTTAACTCAAGGACCTCAGATTCTAATGGGGAAATGATATGCACATAATTATGTGCATTTATTCTTCTGGAAATGATGGAGACATAAAAAACTGACTAAATAGAGTTGAGTAGATATGAAGCAGATTGAATGTCCAGACAAAAAGTAATTGATAATGGGTCAGTGATCATGGAAATTTCTCCTCCAAGCTTTCCCTTCTTCCTAACTATTACTGAATAGGAGGGCACCACCATCCTCCCAATCATGCAAGCTCACAAAGTCAGATGCTTCAACTCTTCATTTTTTCATATCCAATTCCCATATCCAATTTGATGTCAAGTATCATTTTTTTTAATCCATCATTCCTCTACCAGCTCTTGTTCCTGATTTTTGGACTTCAAAATCATTCCCTGCGTGAATATTTTCATCTATTTTCTATGATTTCAATGTTTCAGTTCTCTTTTGTGTGTTTTCTACCCTTAGTAGAAGGTAAGTTTCTTGACAGGTTTCATTTTTGTTTCCTGTGCTTTGCACAGAACTAAGCACATACTAAGTATTCTACAAATGCTTGTTTCCTTCTCTCCTACCTTTATAACATTTCTCACAAACATCCCTAACATTCTTTTGACAATGTCTTTAGGTCTTCAACTCACATCTAGAATAATGCAATAGGCTAGTGGGTATTGGTCTTCCTGTCTCAATCTCTTCCTACTGGAATCCATTCTTCACTAAGCTGTCAAAATTATCTTCCTAAATCTTCCTAAAATGCAAGTTTGTTCATTTCACTCTACTCAGTAAATTCCAGTGGTTCTAAAATCAAATACAAAATCCAATGTTTGGCTTCTTAAGCCCTTAATAACTTAACCCCTTCCAACTTTGTCTTCTCATACTTTATCACCCCCACCCCCACAACCTCCACTTCTACTACCATATATTCTGCAATCTAGTGACACTAGTTTCTTTTCTATTCCTTGCATAAGAAACTACATCTCCTGACTAAATATTTTTGTTTGCTGTTCTCCTTGCCTGGAATTCTCTCCCTCTTCATCTTTGCTTCTTAGTTTCCCTGGATTCCTTCAAGTCTCAGCTAAAATCCTACCTTCTGCAACATCCAGTGATACCAACACAAGATTAATGTTAGTACCTTCTCTGAGATGATCTACAATTTCAGTGATATGTCTTTGTTTACATAAACATAAGATTATAAATTCCTTGAGGACATAGGTTATTTTTTATCTTGCCTTGTGTAGAGTAAATGCTTATCACAGTGCCCCAAACATAGTAGGTGCTTAATACTTATTGACATAACATATAGCTATGATTCATGTATCATAAATTGAAGGGGACATCGGGATACTATCAGGGTCTCATATGTGCTTTTCTCCCAGAAATCAGGCTCCTTTCCCAGTTTGGCTTCCTCACCCTAGAAGCTGCAACTTTTGAATTTCATTACATGCTTTCCTAGTATAAGGCTCAAAATGGTATAGAGTCTGAAGCAGGGAGTACAGGTAGGAAAAGGTAGAGGAAGATGTTGTAATGGTCCAGGAGAGAGAGGAAGAGAAACTGAAACAGGAAGGAGTGGTGAAAGTAGAAAGAAGGGAATGGATACTAGAGACATTATGGTTAGATGTAAAAGTGACCATATTTGATACCTAATTAGATATGGGAGATAAGGGTAAGAAAGCAGTCAAGAATGACCCTAAGAAATCATCAGGCTATATTTTTCTTGAGTAATGTCTGGAGAATATACTGACCTTTTTCAAGTGAGATTCCTGGTCTGAAATGTTCATGTGCTTTTTCTTCTTCATTCTCATATTCTGGAACCATTTTCTTACCTACAAAGATGCAAAAGCAGAAATGCTTATTTTGAAATAAAAAATGACAGAAAAGAGTGAACAAGGTCATGGGATCAAAAAAGATGGTGAAAATAGGGATATGATTATCAGACAAAATATATCATTTTTTTAAATTAAAGCTTTTTATTTGTATAACATATGTATGGGTAGTTCCCCAGCACTGATCTTTACAAAGCTTTCCATTACAAATTTTACCCCCAGTCCCCTCCCCTCTCCTAGATGACAGGAAGTCCACTACATGTTAATTAAGTTGAAATGCTTGAGAAGTTATGCAAGAAAAATCCTATCTACAAGAAAAAAAAGAAAATCAGAGAAAGGCAACACAATGCAAGCAAATGTCAATAGAGAGCATGAAAATGTTACGTTGTGGTCCATATTTCATATCCCTCTCTCTGGGTGTATATGGTTTTCTTCAGTGAACAATTGGAACTGGTTTGAGACAATTCTTCGTTCCAGAGAGCCATGTCCATCAGAATTGATCATCATGTAATACTGTTGTTGCTGTGTATGATGATCTCCTGGTTCTGCTCGTTTCACTCAGCATCAGTTCATGCAAGTCCCTCCAGGCCTCTCTGAAATCGTCCTGCTGGTCGTTTCTTACAGAGCAATAATATTCCATAACATTCATATACCATAATTCAAAATATATCATTTTCTAATGGAATTTCTAAGACATCCCCAAGAGAAAAAAATATTGAGTCATGAGCCTCAAACAATTTCTAACAACTAAAACCTACATATTTTTGAAGCAAATTTTTTTTGTATAAAGCATTGAAAGTGTGACTAGTAAGGAAGAGAGAAGCAAGAGATAAAGTTGAAGAGGAAAAGAGTTCTTTTTTTTATTTGCATAACATATGTGTGGGTAATTCTTCAACAATAACCCTTACATAGCTTTCTGTTACAAATTTTTCCCCCCAACTCCCTACCCCTCCCCTAGATGGCAGGACATCCACTACATGTTAATTATGTTAAAATATTGGCAAATCGAATATATGTATACATATTTCCAAACTTATCATTGTTGTGCAAGAAAAATCTTATCTACACAAAAAATATATCAGATAAAGGAAACACAATGTAAGCAAACATCAATCAAGGAGTATGAGAATGTTATGTTGTGGTCCACATTTCACATCCCTCTCTCTGGGTGTATATGGCCCTCTTCAGTGAACAATTGGAGGTGGTTTGAAACATTTCATTGTTGAAGAGAGCCATGTCCATCAGAATTGATCATCATATAGTACTGTTGTTGCCGTGTATAATGATCTCCTGGTTCTGCTCATTTCACTCAGCATCAGTTCATGTAAGTCTCTCCAAGCCTCTCTGAAATCACCTTGCTGGTCATTTCTTACAGAACAATAATATTCCATAATATTCATATATCATAATTTATTCAGCCATTCTCCAAATGAAGGGCATCTATTCAATTTCCAGTTTCTAGCCACTACAAAAAGGGCTGCCACAAACATTCTTGCACATGTGGGGCCCTTTCCTTCCTTTATGATTTCTTTGGCATATAAACCCAATAGAAATGCTGCTGGGTCAAAGGGTATGCACAGTTTGATAACTTTTTGAGCGTAGCTCCAAATTGTTCTCCAGAATGGCTGTATACGTTCACAGCTCCACCAACAATGCATCAGTGTCCCAACCCTCCCACATCCCTTCCAACATTCATCATTAACTTTTCCTGTCATTTTAGCCAATCTGACAGGTGTGAAGTGGTACCTCGGGGTTGTCTTGATTTGCATTTCTCTGATCAATAGTGATTTGGAGCACCTTTTCATATGACTATAAATAGTTTTAATTTCATCCTCTGAAAATTGTCTGTTCATATTCTTTGACCATTTATTGATTGGAGAATGGCTTGAAGGAAAAGAATTCTTTAATGCCAAAGGGAACTGTGTTGATGGAAAAGGTGAGATGGCCTTTGCTATAGTAACAGATGAGAAGGCAAATGAAGATCAGAGGCGCAAGAATCCCTTTTGTAATGAGAGCTTAGGATCTATGATAATTCAGGTTAGGAGTCCAAGAGGCAAGGAAATAAGATAGGGGCTAAAGGATAAAATGCAAATAAGACAAATTTTAAAAGGCAGAAGGCAAAGAAGCAAATGAAGACATGACTGTGCCTAAGTCTTACCTTCTTTCCTAGTATATAAATCTTCGTGTTGGAAACACTCTTTGAAAACAACATCCAATTCTCTTATTTTCATTGAGCAAAGCCAAGCCAGCGTTCTTATTACTGTCCCTACCGTAGGTTACAAAGGGATACTGGTAACCCTTGCCCTCTGAAGCTCTCCAAGAAGGTACCCCTTAACATCTCTCAATTTAAAATAAAGCCAAACCAAACCTGAAATATCTTCTTGTCGTTCATTGCAAAACTTTGCACCTTGAGCCTTTACTCCTACTCACCTGCCTGTGAGTGATCCCCAGTTTCTTAGATAACTGGTCCATTTGTTGGGAATTAAGATATTCATTCTGTTTGAAATGAAAATGCAGTTCCTGAAGTTGTGTTTTGCTGTAGGCCATTCTCTTTCTGACTTTATTTTCCTTGTTGGAAGTGTCATTCAAGGATTTGGACTTGGGTTCCACTGTTGAGTTTTCCAGGAGCCTGTTGGTATCATTACATGTTGATGGGCCTGAAACAGGAAAAGAACAATATAAAGTTTTCTGGTCAGCCTTCCAGCTGCTTTCCAAAACAAACAAACAAAAACCCCACAAGTTGAATATCTGTACTGGAGAAACTTATTTACCATCAAAACTGCCTCTGGTTGAGTAGAAAAGAGACCTTTTCAATGAATGCTGGTAGAAAATACACATACATTGGGAAGACTTAAGAAGGAGTAATGTCTGTATAGTTTAATAGATAATACAGACTAATATTTGCATGCATTTGATTAATAAAGTTTGATTGCCAATATTAAGAAGTGTAAACCTAATTATTGTTTCGCTTGCACTAGTTTGCATATCTAACATGAACAGTATATATAACAGCAGTTACAAAGTTTACCCTGAACCTGTGTTAGTCACTCTCTGGGGGACACAGCCTATTCTTGGAGAAAACTCCAAGAGACTTAGGTGACTTTTCTCCCCACTAAGGATGGGAATCTATCCTTACTGTACTTGAGTCCAAATATTTCATGGGAATCATGCTTGCCTAGATCAGATCTAGAGGAGGCAAAGTTAATTTGAAATCAGGCAGCTCTGGCTTCCAATCATGCCCAAATGGTTAATAGCTATGTGTTCTGGTCAATTCACATAATTTTTCTTGGCTATAAAAAGTTGGTAAGAACTGTAGTATATTTTGAATAGTAAATGAGATAATCCATGTAAGGTACTTTACAAATCTTAAAGTATTATTTAAATGTTGTTATTGTTTTTCCCAGATTAGGCAAGTTAACCAGTTATGGAACACAATAATTTTGGCTTCAGGGGTCTGAATCTGATAGCTTTTTTTGGAAGAGATACTGGTTTAGGGATGGAAAAGGAGGCCTAGATGTGATTTCATCAATAGTGAGGTGGGAGAGGACTCTTGTATAAATCCCCTTCACAGAAGAAGATAATCACCTTATTTATAACTTCAGAACTTTAAAAAAGGATCTGGGGTATTGAGAGTTTAAGTGACTTGCTCAATTTTGGTCACAGGGATAATATATGGCAGCAGCAAGACCTGAATTCAGTTCAAGATTGCCCTAAGCTAAGTGTTTCCTTTTTTTCCCCTCCTTTTTTTTGGGGGGGGAAGAGAGTGACAACCTTGTTTCTTAGGTGATGGAAGCAATAATTTAACCCTTCTCTCCCCCATAAAGGGTAGAATGGTTTTTCCTTTAATAGTATTGAGACATTCCTTGAGGTTTAGTTGGCTCAGACTAGACATCTCCTCATTAGGGAGAGTACTCAGCTGAAATAAGGATTTGGTGAAGGAAGAGGAGGAGAAGGAAAGGTTTTATAATTTTAGGCAGTGGGTTATGATGGGTAAGCAATAGGATCTCACTCATCTGAATTAACTTGAGGTAACTTCACTGTCTATCTTGAATATCCTTCTGCTATGGCTAAGTAAATCTCCTTTTGTTAACTGTCAAATAATTTAGGAGTGCCCCAATTTGTTCCAATATGGAATTAAAGAGCCTCCTTATTGAAGTGGGGGATGAGCAGTGAAGAGGAAATCGGTTTTTGGTCTTTATGCTTTCAAGGATGCTTTTGGAGATGCCTCCAAAAATAATGAGTCCTTACTCTGAAGCACAGGAGAAAAAGAGACTAAACTGCCTCTGGTCATTCAGCAAGAAGAGAAAATAAGAGTAAGGACTGTTTCTTAAAAACTAATTGTGGCAAAATATACTTTAAGTCCTTGATCCTCGTTGGGCTCATATTTGATGATTCAAGCCTCCAAATTCTACTGGGGATTCTCTTGGAAACTCAGTTTGCCTGCTTTCCTGATGGTGCCTAAAAACCAATTGGAAATTAAATAATCTAATTCTAAAGAATCACAGAAACAATCCATAATTTCATCCAAGAAAAATGACAATAATGAGACAACATACCAAAACCTATGGGATGCAACCAAAGCAGTTTTAGGGGAAATTTTATATCTTTAAATAGCTACATAAATAAAATAGAGAAAGAGGAAATCAATGAATTAGGCATACAACTAAAACAAATTAAACCACTTCCCCATTAAATACCAAATTAGAAATTTTAAAACTCTAGAGATTAATAAAATAGAAACTAAGGACTGTTTCTTAAAGCTGTGGCAAATTATGCTTTAGGCCTTTCATCTTTTGGGGGCTCAAATTTGATGATTTAAGCCTCCAAATTCTACTGGGGAATCTCTTGGGAACTCATTTTGCCTGCTTTCTTTATGCTCCTAAATAATCTTCAGTAGTTCTCTATCACCTCTAGAGTCAAATACTTTTGTATTGTCATTAAAAGCTCTAAGTAATCTCTCCCCTAATTTTCCATCTTCTGAAATTTACACTTCTGAAATTTCCCTTCTACTCAGACCCAAGGACAGTGGTCTTGGAAGTTCTGGCAATTCTTGGAAATTCAATCCAATAAACGTTAAACACATTAAGTGTCAAGTAATTGCTAAATACTATTAATCAAAAGAAAGACAAGGGTACCTTCGAGGAGTTTATAATCTAATCTAGGGAGACAATAAACAAAAGGAGGCCGGAAAGTGAGGGGAGGGGAGGCTAGAAATACAAACTAAGGGAAATAGTTGTTCTCACTTTTCTGACTGATATTTTCACTGTCTGACTCCCTAGTCCAATTAATATAATTTCTAAATGAGAAAAATGAAGTGTAGAGAGTAGAAGGGACTTGCCCAAGATCCAAAAGTTAGGGAATGGGCAAAATTCCTTTTCCGGAAGGGCTTGTTTCCTTGAGCAACCAACTGACCATCTCTGTAAGCCTTGATACATTTAATAGTGATTAGCCAAAGAGTAAGGCAGCAAAGTGCAGCAATGGGGGAATTGGAGTGGGGGAGAAGAAGAGCTTTAACAAAAAACCAGGCAAGTTTGTCTAGTGGGGGAAAAAAATCTATTCCTAGCAGGACTTCAGAGAGAGAGAGAGAGAGAGAGAGAGAGAGAGAGAGAGAGAGAGAGAAGTAAAAATAGAAAGGTGCTAAGGTGCTCTTGGTATGCTGATCCAAGATCCCACCCTTGGGTCTTTACTAGTTGAAAAATCAAGAGGCACTTACCTGAGTCTGGAAGAGAGGTCCTAGAGCAGTCCATGGTATCCATAGGGAATT
Organism: Myrmecobius fasciatus; assembly: GCA_023553655.1. Classification (NCBI taxonomy): domain Eukaryota; kingdom Metazoa; phylum Chordata; class Mammalia; order Dasyuromorphia; family Myrmecobiidae; genus Myrmecobius; species Myrmecobius fasciatus. The sequence continues at coordinate 37,072 of JAJPUD010003393.1, read as the reverse complement.
AGAACATTTAACTTGCTCTGAGGATGAGCCAGGAGATGGAATGGGCTCAGAAGAGCAGAGTAGTTTAACTAAGCCACGCCAAAGAGAAAGAGCAAATAAGGAGAGATCTACTGGACTCCTTTAAATACCCATATTCACTTTTTCAATTAAGGCCGAAGAAAAGAGGTAATTAAGTCAGAATAGGTGGGGCAAAAAACAAAAACAAAATACACACCTCCTGACCACAAATTAAGTGTGAACTTGTATTTTCTTTCCCTCTTGAATGTCCTCAGGCAAAACTAAAAAAAAAAATTTTTTTTTAACCTTTTCTTATGAGATCTCTGGAAGTAGTGGCTAGAAATTGGAAAAACAATAAAAAATTGGAGGGTGGGGAGGAGCATGTATGAAATCCTGACCTTAATAATCAATAGAGGTGTGAATCTGGGCCACCTACTTTGTAGAGAAGGTGTCAACCTAAATTTGGTTAGCCAAAGCAAATTCCTATCTCTATTGAAGGGCAGCATATAGTTTGAAATTACATACAAAATAGAGATTTCAAACATACATATCTACAAGACCATCCCCTCTTTTTTTAAGTACTATTTTTCTTTCTTTCTTCCTCCCTCCTCCCCAAGACCCAGAATGCAGTCTGTGCCCTGAGCTTGGTATAACCATAATCCTTTGTGTTCATGCTATGGATGAACTCAAGCCATAGCAAAATCTCAGAATTGTTCCTTGTTCTATGGTTCCTGAGCTCAGACTAGTACTTGCAGAGGCCACATTCAAGGCATGAAACCTAGAGATGAACCAAATTTGTCTCATAATTGCTGTTACACAGTATTAGGGCTACTATGTCGTCATTAGTATATGAATTGAGATTTGCCCACACTAAAGTGATTTTGATATCAAAGGGGGTCCTGCCCCATATATCTAGTTTCCCTTTTCCAACGAAATAAAAATTTGAAATTATGATCACTATTAGCTTTTAAGTTTTATTTTGTTTTATTTCTCAGAGTTAATTGTGGTTGTGATAACCTGAGTTCTTTGGTATTTTTCGAGTTAACTGATTTACCTCTGTGACGCTTTGGTCATTTGTTTTGAGAGCTGACAGTTATAAAATGAAGCAAAAGATAAGTGCCTTCCCTCAAAGAATTCACAATCTAACAAGGAGATAACAAGCAAGCAAATATATTTAATCAAGTTCTGTAAGGGAGAAATATGAAATGAAGGCTGGAAGGCACTAAAATTAAGAGGGGTTGGCCTTTGACCCAGCAGTGTTTCTATTGGGCTTATATCCCAAAGAAATCATAAAAGAAGGAAAGGGCCCCACATGTGCAAGAATGTTTGTGGCAGCTCTTTTTGTGGTGGCTAGAAACTGGAAACTGAGTAGATGCCCATCAATTGGAGAGTGGCTGAATAAATTATGGTATATGAATGTTATGGAATATTATTTTTCTGTAAGAAACGACCAACAAACAGGACGATTTCAGAGAGGCCTGGAGAGACTTGCATGAACTGATGCTGAGTGAGATGAGCAGAACCAGGAGATCGTTGTACATGGCAACAACAGTACTATATGAGGATCAGTTCTAATGGACATGACTCTCTTCAACAATGAAATGCTTCAAACCAATTACAATTGTGCAGTAAAGAAGGCCATATACACTCAGAGTGAGGGATGTGAAATGTGGACCACAACATAACATTTTCATGTTCTCTATTGATGTTTGCTTGCATTGTATTTCCTTTATTGGATTATTCTCTCTTTTAGATACGATTTCTCCTGAACAAAAAATGATGTGTGGCAATAACTATACATATATTCGACTTAAGTATTCTAACATAATTATCATGTAGTGGATATCCTGCTATCTAGGGGAGGGGTGAGGAGTAGGGGGGAAAATTTGTAACAGAAAGCTTTGTAAGGGTTAATGTTTAGGAATTACCCATACATATGTTTTGCAAATAAAAAGTATTAATAATAATAAAAAAATTAAGAGAGGTTGGGAAAGGGTTTCTAAAGAAGATGGGACTTTGGGATTTCACAGAATTCAGGGAGATAAGTAGGCAGAGGAGAGAAGGGAGAGCAATCTAGGCATGAGGGATAGTCAGAAAAAATAGCCAAGAAATTCAAGTATCTTGTTCAAGGAATGGCTGGGAGGAGTGTGGAAGGGAGAATAAGATTTTAGAAAATTGGAAAAATGTGTAGGGGGATGAGGTTATGAGGGGTTTTGAATGCCAGAGTATGTTGTATTTGATCCTGGAGGTGATAGGGAGCCTCTGAAGCTTATTAAGTGAGGAGCTTAAATGATCAGGTATGTGCTTCAGGAAAATAATTTTTTGTGGTGAATGAAAGATGACACCTAGATTAGTAGCCTGAGGAACTAAGAGGATAATGTTGCCATCTAATAGAAAACTGAGGAGGTAGGTGAGAGTGCTTTGCCCCCATTGTCTCAGGGACAGTATAAAGGTGGTGAACCAGACAAGCAGTAGGGTATATGCCTGTTTAAGAGCACAGAATTTCTGGGAACCTAGGTCTACCCAGAATTTTCAGAAAAAGGGCCCACCATATTGCTGGTAGAACAATGGGACCAAGGAACCAAAGAATATGAACCAGTAGCAAAAGATCTTTGCTGAGCCCAGACTATTCTCTGGTACTATTGTGTAGATCAGCAAATTCACCAAAAAATCAGTTACTTAATAAAAGATAACTCTATATCAGTCTGCTAGTTTGTGTTTTCTGTAGCTACTGAAATTCCTGCCCTGGCGATGAGCTGGCTTCATCGGTGTGTGACCCAGGGCATGATCATCTAACCTCCTACATCCAGCTTACCCATAGATCAAATGATGCTTCACATTTCATCCAGATGTCTACCCAAGCCAAATTGCCATTTTCCACCTAATTTCATATATATCATACCCCTAAACTCCTGTAGCTCCTTGTTTTGTTATTTAGTCATTTTCAAGGATCTGAGCCATCACTAGTCTTGACTTTTGATTTGCCACTGGATTTCAACAACTTTGAAGGAAAGAGTGAAACTGATAAATTCTCACAGCTCTGCCTTACCCAAATCTAATTCACTCTCAAGTCAAGATATCACAAGATGGTATTTTTCTGGAACAAAAAAATGAACAACCTTTTATATATATGCTGACTTCCTTCTATTAGAATGTGATTTTGTTGAGGGTAGAGACTGTCTTACTCTTATATTTGTATTTCCATTGATTATCACAATGCCTGACATATAGTAAACATCTACTAATTTTTTTATTCATTCATTCAATATCATAGCAAGATTTTATCCACTGACAAAAGCTCCTGACAGTCAAGTCAAGCATCACAGTTATGTTTATTTCTCTGACTTCTGAGCAGAAGATAATGGTTTTAACCTGACATATGTACTATTTATAAGTCTCTATATCGTCTCCATTTTCCAAAATTCATTTACTACAGATACTGAGACTAAGTAGATATACCAGACAATTTATTTAGCAATGCATGAAGTTACAAAAACAAAACAGAATCTAAGCCTCTTGGTAACTAAGAATATTGACTATTGGTTTCTGCATAGTTAATAAATAATTTGGAGGGAATGAAAAACAGGAAAAAAATAGGATTATTGAGCTTAAGACACTTGGTTTCTTATTGGCAGAAACACACCAAGATGAGAGGAAGAAGGATAGTTTTGTGACATTCCTTAAAAAAGGTGAACTTCAGGAAGGAAAGTGATCATGTGACTTCTCTAGAATCATGCAACTTATAAGCAGCTGAAACTTACCTTCACAAAATGCTGGATCAAGGCAAAATGGAGTCACTAATGTTATATTTTTAATGTAATAACTCCAAAGTATATGTCAACACATAAATGTGACTTTCATCTAGGCAAAAGCAAACAAAACCCATGACTTCATTCTTACTTATATTCTAAGTATGTACTGGGAAAGCCATGGCTTTTTGTTTGTTTTGTTTTTGAGGAAAATCAAGCTGTACATAATAATTTAGGGTTCACAGAAAATTGAGTAAGAATGAATGTACAAAGAATCCTAAAGGGGACTTAGGAAGGAAAGAAGGATGGGAAGAGAGAAATGAGGGAGGGGGAAAAGGTGAGAGGAGAGAAGGGCATTTGATTAAGCATCTATTATGTGTCAAATACTTTATTATGTATTTACAAATATTAACACATTTTGTCCTTACTGCAACCCTGGAAGGCAGGTGTTATTGTTTATCTCCATTTTATAGTTAAATAAACTGAAAGCGATGAAATGACTTGTCCAGGATCACATAGTTAATAAATATCTGAGGCTAGAACAAGCCATCTTTACTCCAGGTCTAGTGTATATCCCGTGAATATTTTATGTGTTGAAATAAATTATTTTTTTTAAATAATGATTATATAACAAGTTGAGCTGGTGGTATTGAAGGTACATATGATTTTTTAAAAACCCAAAATATTTAGTACTTTTAAATAAAATTAGTCTGATTACATATTTAACTAGTATCAATGGTATAAGAGATGAATGCATTATTATTCTAGTTTTTAATATAAGTAAATAAAATGTTTTTATTTCAGAAAAAAAAAACATAAGACTAGAAGAGATTGGGGATGAGATGGAGATCTTAGGAGTTTTTTGTATAACAGTCATATTTTTAAATCATAGAAGTAAATGAGCATTATGAAAAGAGCATAGAATTGAATGATTTTGAGACTGAACCAATGGATTTACATGGTCTGATCATCTTTCACAAAGGAAGGAACTATTCCATGATCTCAAATCTAACCTTAAGTTTCTAACAAATGCTTGCCTTTGGGCCTAAGGTAGGCTAGTTAGAAATATAATAAATCAATGTTACCCATTGTCATTATGGGGAGAGGGGGAGTACTTTAAAGAAGATTTTCTCCTGGTGATGAATCATTAATATCGCCTCTTCATAAAGCAGCACATTATAATTTCAAGAGTTGAGAGGAAGTGAGATGAATATTCCAAAGGTTCTATAGATTTCCTGCAGCAAGAGGAAAGGGATAATCAAGAAACATCAAATCAAGCTTTAGTACTAGGAATAGAAAGGTAAAATTATTATCTTATTATTCCTAATTCACATCTTTCAAAGCATGATTAAAATATCACACTTGGAATCAAAAATTTGAGGTTGAAATCTTGCCTGTTTTGTTTGAGTTTATATCTATAGTTTAAGAGGCCTCTCTTTTTAGCTTTTTCATCTATAAATTGGAGATAGAAATGCCTATAGTATCTGTATCACAGAGTTTCTGTAAGATTCAAACGAGACTATGTACTTATACACAAACATCATAGAGGGTGTCCCCAAATTCTTAGGAGAGCTTTAAAGCATTATAAGGGAGGCAGCTAGGTGGCATAGTGAATAAAGTGTTGGACTCAGGAGGACCTATATTCAAATCTGGCCATAGACACTAGTTGTATGACTCTGGACAAGTCACCCTGATTGCCTCAAATATATAAAAAAAGCATTCTATAAGGAAGCTGGCATTTCAGAGATCCAATCATGGGAGAAAGGGAGTTAATGAATACAATACAATACAATACAATTGTAAAAAAATTCTTGTTACCAGATGATCTCTTTGTGAGAGAAATTTAATCATAGGGAAGACACAAGCATTTATTAAGCATTATTATGTTGCAGTCACTGTACCAGGTGATTTACAAATATTATCTCATTTGACTTGAAAGAAAGTGTAGGATGAAGAATGATACCTCTGTTAGGTATTGTACCCAAGGGCAGTGAGTCTTACCTCTTTGTTAAGAGCTTCAGTGCACATTCCCGGCCACGCTCAGAGTGTCTATTCAAAGGAGGGTCATGAGCTAGATGAGGATGAAATAATGTGGTTCTTTATTCTGTCTCCAACACCTTCATTCATTTCTTTACCACCAGTATTGCTTATATCTTCCCTCCTCTCCTAGCCTCTTCTCATCACCTGACTCCTCCTCCTTGCCTACTTTCCTTCCCCACTCTGTGATCATGCCATTTGTCCACATGCCCACATCCAATCATCAGCAATTAAGTTTGTATTGAAAGGAAGTATTCAATTTCGGAGGGTCTAATTCTTCTTTCAATAACAGAGCACTTCCTCGAAGCAAGACGTTTTCTAAGACCACTTTAAACAGCCATTATCATTATAATGAAACCATTACCAGCAATCTCCAACCAGTTTCGGGGTCTCATGTTTCTCAAGGGAATCACAGACCACACCCTTTGATCCTCAATTCAAAGACAAACTTCTTTTATTGGGGTCCCAAAATCTCAGACTCTGACACACCTCCCAACCTTTAGAAGCTTCCATAGGCAATAATAGGGAGGTAAAGTAGGATAGAGGGAAATATACAAATAATAATTATAATTGAATGTGAATGGGATTAATTCACCCATAAAATGGAAATTGATAGTAGAATAGATTAAAAGTAAGAATCTGATAATGTGCTGCTTATAAGAAACATATCTAGATGAGCAGGGTGCTCTCAGAAAAACCTGGAAATACTTCCATGAGCTCATGCAAAGTGAAATGTACTGTCTACAAAGTAACAGCAATATTGTAAGATAATCATCCGTGAATGACTTTGCTATAGTACAATAATCCAAGACTACTCTGAAAGACTTATGATGAAAAATGCTATCCATACTCAGAGAAAGTACTTATTGAGTATGAATAAAGATTGAGCATACTTTTTTGGGGGAAAAACTTTGTTTTCTTGAGATTTTTTTTGGGGGGGAAGGGAAAGGGGAAAGGAGGATCAATGTTTTCTTTTGCAACATGATTTTTATGTAAATGTTTTGAATAACTTCACATTTGCCTTCTCAATGTGAGAGAAGTGGAGAGGGGAGAAGGGAACTCAAAAATTTAAAAACAAATGTTAAAAATTGTTTTACATGTTACTGGGGAAAAATAAAATTTTAACCAAAAATTTTTTTAAAATTAGAGATACACAAAATAAAATAAAGGATTGAGTAGAATGTATTATGTATGTCAATGCAAAAAACAAAACAAAACAAAACAAACAAACAAAAACACCAGTGGTGACAGTCGTGATATCAAGCAAAGACAAAACTAAAATAGATTTAATTTAAAAAAGATAAACAGGGAAACAACATTATGATAAAAGGCACTATAAATAATGAAGCTTCAACTTCAGACCCTCACTTAACCTCGATTGCCTCTCAAAAAATAATAATGAAGCTATATGAATACTAAATTCATATGCACCAAATACCATAATATCTATTTTTTTAAGTTACATGAATTACAGGTAAAATTAGATAATATTATTATAATAGCAGGGGACTTTATTCTTCCCCTCTCAGAACTAGACAAGTCTAAACAAAAAATAAATTAGAAATAAGTAAAGGAAGTAAGTAAAATTTTAAATAAGCTAGATATGATAGATATCTGGAGAGAACTGAATGGCAATAGAAAGGAAAACACTTTTCTCAATGGTATATGATACCTTTACAAATATTAACCATATGTTAAGGCACATAAATTTTATAGCTAAAAGCAGAAATTTTAAACTTGTACTTTACAGACTACAATGCAATAGAAATTATACTTAGTGAGGGACCATGGAAATGCAGGAACAAAATCTAATTGGAGATTAAGCTTAATCTTAAAGAATTAATGGGTTAAAGAGCAAATAATAGAAATAACCAGTAATTTCATTAAAGAAAATAACAATAATGGGGTGGCTAGGTGGCTCCGTGGATAGAGCACCAGCCCTGAAGTCAGGAGGACCTGAGTTCAAATCTGGCCTCAGACACTTAATACTTCCTAGCTGTGTGACCATGGGCAAGTCACTTAACCCCCCAATTGCCTCAGCCAAAAAAAAAAAAAAAGAAAAGAAAGAAAATAACAATAATGAAAACCTATGGGGTACAGCACAAGCAGTAATCAAAGGAAAATTTATTTCTTTAAATGATTTTAGCAATTAAAAGAGAGAGAGCAGATGAATGAACTGTGCATGCAGTTTAAAAATTAGATTTAGATAAAGAACAAATTTTAATTACCCAATTAAACACTAAGTTGCAAATCCTAAAAACTTAAAGGTGAAATTAATAAAATTGAATGCAAGAAAACCAGTGAATTAATAAATAAAACCAAGAATTGGTATTATGAAAAAAATTGATAAAATCAATAAACCATTGGTTAATATGATTTTTAAAAAGAGAGAAGAAAATCAAATTGCTAGTATTAAATCAAAACAATTATTAGGAGTTGTTTTGTTCAATTGCATGCCATGAAATTTAACAATTTAAGTGAAATGGAAGAATATTTACAAAAATGCAAACTATTCAGATTAGCAGAAGAGGAAATAAAATATCTCAATAGACCTATTTTATTTTTAAAAATTCATTTATTTAAAATTTAAATACAAAATAAGAAAAAACAAATTAGTAAAAGAAAGACAGAAAAAGGAAAAATAAAACCAAGCATTGTCATATGCCCAGCAGAACATGAGGGAGGATTAGAAATATGTAACAATAAATTTCTATTTCAAGAAATCATACATAATAATATTCATGAGGTTCTATCTTTGCTTCCTTGTAGCTTATTCTTTTGTTCTCTGCTGTGTGCTTTATTCTTTTTTTCTCTTTTCACCCTCCCAATCTCCCCCAAGCAGACTACAGTTAAGCATGGATATAATTATGCATATACACACATATCTAAATACACACATACATGTATATATAGATATATGTAGGCATGCATCTACAACAATATTAATATGATTGATATATAATGTATATCTCTCTTGACTGAATCTTTAAGTTTAACTTTGAGATCAATTAATACTAGCTCTACTTTTTTTTTCTAATAAATTTTACTTTTAATCCAATTGTGTTTGTGTTTATCTTTTATTTCCTCTCCCTGCTAACTCTTTTCTTTTAGTTTTACTCTTTAACTTGTCTAGCTATTACTTAACCTTCCTACCCATGGATTCCCTCCCTTATCTTCTCCTCCCATTTTTTTCCTCCTCTTTATCCCTTTCCTATTTATCTATATACCTTGTCCCACTGTCATAAATCTACACACCTTTCTATGTCCCACCTTATCTTATTCTCTCCTCCCTTATTTCTTTATAGATTTTGGAGGGTGCTATCTCTTCATGGTATCTATCTATCTATCTATCTATCTATCTATCTATCTATCTATCTAT
>JAJPUD010003393.1:0-26402 GCA_023553655.1 Myrmecobius fasciatus | reverse complement strand
TGTGTGTGTGTGTGTGTGTGTGTGTGTGTGTGTGTGTGTGTGTAGGGAGAGGATGGATGGTGCCTCTAACTTCACTTCAGTTCTCTCCTCTGGTCTTGAACTCAAAACCAAGAACTCCACCCTCCAATAAGTGTTTATAGTCAGCAAGGAACCGGTCTCTCTGCTTCTGCACTTACTGGGTATGCTAGGTCCTCCCCCAAGGCCATGCCTCAGCAGCATAACTGGGCCTGGCATTCCTTATTAGTAGAGATTCCCTCAATCTTCCTGGATTTAGACCTCCAACTCCTCATACTGTCTGGTAAGTGAAAGTTCTTATGGTTGGGGCTAAGGCTCCAAAGCCAGCTAATCCCACAGCTCCCAGCTTGTTGTTTCAAGGAACTAACCTGGAGGTGTTTATACTTTATACCAATCAAACTTTGGTCCTGGGATCTTTATTTGGATCTTCTCGGGTTATCCTGGGAGAACCCATTTTCTGCCTCTTGTTTCACCTTGAAGTATAATTTTATTTTGTTTGTGGGAGAAATCTGGGGAGCTTCAAGTTTCTGACATACTGTTTCATCTTCCCAGAATTCTCTGTCTAAATAGACCTATTCTAGAAAGAGAAATTGAAAGGGAAAAGGACCCACATGTACAAAAATATTGGTAGCAGCCTTTTTTGTAGTGGCAAGAAACTGGAAACTGAGCAATGATCGATCATTTTAATGCTTGAAAAGACATAACTTTTATATTATTTTAATTTAATGATGACTTTGTTGTTCCCAAGTTAAAGACAAGCAGTCACAGAAGCAGCTAATAAGTCAGCCCTGGTAGAATTAGCAATTCCGAGTTAGCCTTTACAAGATACTCAATATCTTGTAATATCCTGATGATTATGAGAGAATGCAGCAGATCAGATAATTTTTGCTTAAGGATATGGGTACTTGTGCAGCTTCCCCAGAAAACTAGAATAGGTTTTAGGAAACAGGACAAGAGGAGCATGAGAATCTTACTCATTTTTACAATAGGCTATGCAAAAGTACTAAATTATATAGGAGACTAGACCCCTCTATTCCAAGAGATGCTTAGATCATTTGCAACTATTTAAAATTTTTTTTAAAAAAAATTTTCCAGTTACATTTAAAAACTTTTTTTGGGGGGGTGTTATACATGCACATTTTTTTTTACATATTTCCTTATAAATCATGTTGGGAGAGAAAAAGGGAAAAACTATGAGAGCACAAAAATAGAAGAAAAAGAAAAAAAAAGTGAACATAACGTGTTGATTTATATTGTCTCCATAGTTCTCTGGATATGAATGGCATTTTCCATCCAAAGTTTATTGGGATTGCCTTGGATCACTGAACTCCTGAGAAGAATCAGGTCTGTCATAGTTTGTAACCATTTTGTTAATCAATCCCTTCCCAAGATATGAAAGTATTTGTTCAAAAGATGCTCAGGTTGGAATGGAAACAGATTAAGGCCATTGCTCTTTGTGTCATGAAGGAAAGGAATCAGAAACAACACAAAGAAAGAGGAAAGCTAGGGGGAAAAAACAGATTTCTGTGCAGACTGTTTTAGCTCAAACCATTCTTTCAGAAATTGAGATTAGAAAAATGAGATCATTAGAAAAATCATTGTATAGGCTATATTGGAGATTACATCTGAACAACTCTGGACATTTCAAAAATGTTCTTACTGTAGAAGTGATGAGGTCCTGAATAGTGGGTGTGTTGGGCAGAGAAAATGAAGAATTGACAGAATTGATCACTGGAGCAGGCAGAGAGAAAGCACTGAGAGAGATCAGTTTGGATCTGTGGTTCCACCCTGTGACCAGAGGGAATAGAAAAGCAGGATGCGCTGACCAACCGTCCAAGTTATGTCAAAACCCTAAAGTCTACCCTTTATACAGGTCTTGGATAGCTTTAACTTATCATGTCTTATCAGAAGTCCCAGTCATGTCCCTAAGGTTATGTATGTATAAATACATGCATAAGGTATATATGTTTACAAATATTGGATTTAACATAATGTTTTAACATGTTTAACATATATTGGATTACTTGCCATCTAGGAGAGGGGATTGGGGGAAGAAGGGGAAAATCTGGAACAAGAGTCAATGTTGTCAAATTATCCATGTATATGTTTTGAAAATAAAAATTTTAAAAAGAAGAAAAAGAAGGCAAGAGAGAAAGAAAGAAAGGAGGAAAGAAAGAAAGGAAGAAAGAGAGAAAGAAAGAAAGAAAGAAAGAAAGAAAGAAAGAAAGAAAGAAAGAAAGAAAGAAAGAAAGAAAGAAAGAAAGAAAGAAAGAAAGAAAGGAAGGAAGGAGGAAAGAGAGAAAGAAAGAAAGGAGGAAAGAGAGAAAGAAAGAAGGAAAGAAAGAAAGAAAGAAAGGAGGAAAGAGAGAGAGAGAGAGAGAGAAAGAAAGCAAGCAAGCAAGCAAGCAAGCAAGCAAGCAAGCAAGCATATGGCCCATGCCATACTTTGGGTCAATCTGCCTCTGCACTCTACCTCATGATGTCTTTCCCCTCATCCCTCTCCCATGTCACATTATCTGCTTCACATACCTTGTGGTGTCTCTCCTGACCCCATTTCTCCTCCTTATAGCTAACCCTTTTATGGTGCTAAGTCCCTTTCTGGATTTAGCCTGCCACCTAAGAACATGCCCTAACCTTATGGCATATTTCCTTTTCTCCTGATACATGGTAAATCTCACTAGGGAAGTTGCCCCTTCCATCATTAATTATTAAAACACCTTTCTATGCTCTCCCAATTCTACTTCACATTTACCATTCCATAAAGGTGTCTATTGTCTCACATTATTTTCCCTAACTAAACCTGTTTTTATAGGAAAAATTTAACCTCAGGACATGATGTGGATTTCTGACAGGACACTGGAAGGTGAGATTGCTTAAAACCTCTACAGAGGGTGAATCTCAAGGATTTGACATAACTTGGATTTCAGAGGGTGGGACCCCAGAGCTAAATTGATCTCCATAAGAGACTTCTCCTTGCCTGCCTCAGGGATTAATTTTTATCAATTCCACACCTAACATTGGAGACCTCATCACCATCATCTAGTGTCTACATCAGCTACACCAGAAGGAGACAAAGGAATCTTAGAAATCAAAAGAGAAATGTCAGTAAGGGTTCCCAAAAGAGCAATAATACATGAAGAGAGAGAGGTAAGAGCTGTGGGTCTCAAAGATAGATTTTCTTCCCCCTCCCAAATCTAAGATCCCAGCCTCAGTCTTTTTGCAAGGGTTTACTTCACACCACCTTTTTTTTTCCTTTACCAATTTTATATGTTGAATAACTAATCTTTCTATTGATAAGTTAGTTATCCAGTAGAAACTTAACAAATGCTAACTGAAGCTGAATGTGAAAATGAATTTTGTTGTAACTCAAAGAAACACCAGTTTAAGAAAGTAAGTTTACTTTCTGTTTCCATTTTATACCTAAAATCTATTTGTGAATTGTATTTTGAAATTGGAAAACTGCTTTGAGTTGATTTCTATTGGCAGATCTCTATTGTTAATCGGGCAACCAAGCCTTTTGTAAACTGTTAAAAGGGTTGGGAGTAGCCAGAACCTCATTCTTAGGTTTTAACAAGAACATAAGCCACCTCCTAAAAGTTTTTATAACTGCCAAAAAAGCAAAATTTTAATGGATTTTTAAAAAGGATTTGCCTCAAAAAATTTGGGGGGAACTAAGAATAGGCAGTTTGGATTTCTATCTCCTTTTCTGGAGAATGAGGAAGATTTGGAGCACTTTGAGCTCCTAGAGAACACCTGAATTATAGCTCATCAAGGAACATATAATTGTGATAAGCAAATTAAGAGAATCACCTGTGTTGAAATTAGGTATATTCTTTGGGAAGTTTAACCACAAGAAGTGTCAAAGTTATAAAGGAAATATTCTGTAGAATCAAGACAATCAAGAGATATGGTTGAAATGTAAAGGAAATTAGGTAGTCTTGAAATGAGACCCAGCAAGGCCTTTGTTAGTTTCCCATGGGCAATTGACCACAGGGAACAGAAAAGCAGGATGTGCTGACCAACCGTCCAAGTTCAGGGGATTTGAGATGCGATATATAAGATGCAGTTGCCAAATCTGGATCCCTAACAGAGCCTTGTTAATTTTAAGTCCCAACCAATGATTGGAGAGTAACTTCCACTGAAAGGAGAAATAAATACTCATTTCAAGATATTTCCTTGGACCAATAAGTTCTCAGCTGCTGCTTGGTTCTGTTCTGCTTTTATGATAATGAAGTTCCTTCCTTTGAGAATCTAGTGCAGGTTTCTTGGTAATTCCTATCTACTGAACTTACTTTCTCATTTTAGTCAGAGTAATGGATTTGGAAAGAGAAATGATGGCTTGAGGGCAAATATGGAAGATAAACAAGATGGTAAACTATATTTTTTAAAAAATGAAAAGATGGGGGCAGCTAGGTGGTGCAGTGAATAGAGCACCAGCCCTGAAGTCAGGAGGACCTGAGTTCAAATTTGATCTCAGACACTTAACGTTCCCTAGCTGTGTGACCCTGGGCAAATCACTTAACCTCAATTGCCTCAGCAAAAAAAGAAGAAAAGAAAAGATGCTCTCCATGAGGGTGGAGGAGATCTTTGAAAGTTTGGGAAGCCCTTGATAGTAGGAAGTGGCACTATGGAAACAACATGAATTTTATAATCCAAACTACTCCCAGAAGCAAGCATGGAGGAGCACTGATTATCTTGATTTTTTAATCTTAACTGGATATTTTGTTTTTACAATCCCATACTCTTGATTGGACCCTCTGCTTGAATTTTTAGCATTGACAAAACCATCATAACTCCAATTACCATACCCAGTCAGAAAGGCAAGATATGATGCCAAACCTGGAGATTATTTTCCCCTTATAAAAACTTGTCCCCCCATTTCCTTGCTAAAAATCCAATATGGATTTAGCCCATTATTAGCATAGTAATAAAATCTTTGCCTCTTGATTTAGAGGTTGTTACAAATTCTTTTGAAACCTTATGTAGTGTCCAGAAAATCATCTCTCAAATTTTTTTTTTTATTTTTGTGTGGGTAATTCCTCAACAATAACCCTTACATAGTTTTCTGCCACAAATTTTTCCCCCCAACTCCCCACCCCTCCCCCTAGATGGCAGGATATCCACTACATGTTAATCACGTTAAAATATTGGCAAATCGAATATATGTATACATACTTCCAAACTTATCATTGGTGTGCAAGAAAAATCTTATCCACACGAACGATATATCAGATAAAGGAAACACAATGTAAGCAAACATCAATCAAGGAGTATGAGAATGTTATGTTGTGGTCCACATTTCGCATCCCTCTCTCTGGGTGTATATGGCTTTCTTCAGTGAACAATTGGAGGTGGTTTGAAACATTTCATTGTTGAAGAGAGCCATGTCCATCAGAATTGATCGTCATATAGTACTGTTGTTGCTGTGTATAATGATCTCCTGGTTCTGCTCATTTCACTCAGCATCAGTTCATGTAAGTCTCTCCAGGCCTCTCTGAAATCGTCTTGCTGGTCATTTCTTACAGAACAATAATATTCCATAACATTCATATACCATAATTTATTCAGCCATTCTCCAAATGAAGGGCATCTATTCAATTTCCAGTTTCTAGCCACTACAAAAAGGGCTGCCACAAACATTCTTGCACAAGTGGGGCCTTTTCCTTCCTTTATGATTTCTTTGGGATATAAGCCCAATAGAAAATCATCTCTCAAATTGATGGAAGAGATGACTTTCTTTCCAAGGAACTGATCTTCTTAAATGAGATTTATTCTATTATGGCTCTTTCCTTCATTCTTTTCACAGTTCTTGACATTTTTGTGAAGACCGACACCCCTATAATCAGAGTCAATGTCAGGCCCTCAGTTACATTCTCCTGATCTCCTTTTGGTTTTTGGGGGGTTTTGTTTGTTTGTTTTTGTTTTTGCTTTTGCTTCTTGTTCTTTAATAGCAGCCCCAACCTTCTAAACTCACTCTTTAGGATTTTTGCAATTTTTTTTTTCACTCTAGTTTCCTCTATTCTGGCCAGAACAAAACAAAACTGTTCCAAACAAAGCAGAATCAAAAAATGGGTCCAATCTAAAATATCCAACTCTTTTGTTCTTGTTTGCTCTATGATAAAAGTGACTCTCAGTAGCATCTATCTGGGAATCTTTCTTCCTTGCCTGACAGACCCACACTCTGAGCCTGGTCACAATATTATTGAATTTAAGGAGTTGCCTGCATTTGCCTTCTGCTATGTCCTGAGCTTCCCAGCTCTGACACTTTCAAAGAAGCCACATTTGTCATTCAGCATACTGATATTTTTTAGGGGTGGGATCTCCCCACTTCTCATTTACCAGTGCATTAAGGGAAAAACCATGGTGATTGCAAAGATCTTTGCTTTTGGGTTATTAGGACACTTTTTTATCTCCAAGTACTATGCAATCATTCTGGGGTCAGATAGGAACATCCAGGAAAAGTTAAAGAATAAAGCAGATTCCAGAAATTTTGCATCAAAAGTCCTTCTAGAAGTACCAGCCCTAAAGTCAGGAGGACCTGAGTTCAAATCTGGTCTCAGAAACTTAACACTTCCTAGCTGTGTGACCCTGGGCAAGTCACTTAATCCCAACTGCCTCAGCAAAAAAAAAAAAAGTCCTTCTAGAAATAATATTACTATTACTACTATTATACCTATTTTCAACACTCAACATATCCATCAATCTGGTGTTGTCAATGGTACAGTTTTTGGGTCCTGAGCTCACATGTCTTATCTTAAGGCCAAGTTCTGAAAGTTGAATCCTACATGATATCTATTTCTCTCTATTGCTTCAACCATTATAATCATCAAGATTCATATGCAATACCTTGCACAGACTACTGATCCTCCACCTCCACCCCAATCTAGTCTCCATTTGTCCAAGCGACAATTCAATTCACAAATAGCTTTTATTAGGTCCAGAACCGCAAGAAACATGGACAAAGTATCACACTACGTTAAGTAGAATTTATTGGTAGTATACAAATAGATAGGGCACATATTGATAGGGCACATATTTAACTATCTAGAGAGAGTAAAACATGTGTTCCACTTCACTGCCATTCCACTTTGTCTTGATTTGAGGAAATTACGTCACACATGTACTTTCAGCTCAAGCAGTGAGCTATATGCAAATAATATATCCATTTTGGAAGGGCTGTTGATGTTACAGGTTGTATACTTTTGTCCTGAATAGACAAAATACACAAGAGATAACTTTGAATTCTCCAATCATATATCCATCAGAAAGGGCTAAAAATGGAGCTGAAAAAATTCCTTTGGTATCAGGAACTGTTTTTTATGGATGAAAGAGTCAGGGACCATGTAACTGATCCACATCACAATTTAAGGATTTATCTCCATCAACAACCTTGTCCATCTCACTCATTTTCTGCCCAATAACCCAAAGTATCTTTTTTTTGGGGGGGATTTGATTAAAACTTTTAAAAAATTGAAGCTTTTTATTTTCAAAACATATGTAAGATAGTTCCCCATTAACCCTTGCAAAACCTTGTGTTTCAATTTCTCCCTTTTCTCCCTCCACCCCCTCTTCTAGATGGCAGGTAATCCAATATATGTCAAACATGGTAAAATATATGTAAATCCAATATAGACATACATATTTATACATTAATTAAAACTCTTATTTAGGGCTGTAGACATATCATCATTAATCAGTGTGAGCTGTAGTATATGATATGGTTACTAGATGGTGCTCTAAAAACATATGTGGCCTATTTTCACTCTTTCCAGAAGCTCTCAGTCTTTCAGCCTCTTGTCTCTATGTGTGTATGGGATCACAACAATGATTTCTTTTCTAGAGAATTATATGTATACAAACACATGTATCTGTCTGTGTACCACAAGAGTTCAATTCCTTTAAGTCACTCAGACTTACAAGCTAAGAATTCAACTTTCTCATCCCCCATATTTGATCAATAGCCAAGTTCATCTCTGGTATACTCCCAATTATCATCTCTGACACTTTCTTTATCCTGATAGATGCCATCAATCACCTCACATCTAGCTTGTTAATTGATCTCCTTGCCTCAAGTCTTTCTCCACTCCAATACATTCTTCAGCTGTCAAATTGATCTTCCTTAATCACAAATCTGACCAAATCCTCTCTTCTTCAGTAAACTTCAGTAGCTTCCTATTACTTCCAGGATCAAATATAAAATCCTCTATTTGGTTTTCAAAGCCTTTTATCTTACACTCTCCCTGCGTCCCTCACTACAATCCAGTGATACTGATTTCTTTGCTAGCTTTTCCACTGGCTGTCTCCTAAGCCTGGAATGCTTTCTCCATCCCTCTCCTTTCTCTTCCTACTCAGCCTCCATTCCTGCCTTCCTTCAAGTTTCAGCTAAAATATAATACAAGAAGGGTTTCTTGACCCTCTTCATGCTCTTGCCTTCCCTCCAAGATTTATTTCCAATTTATTTTCTCTATACTATAGCTTGTTTGTATATGTTGTCTCCCTGCTTTAGAATGAGCTCCTTGAAAGTAAGAACTAACTTATTTTCCTTTTTATCCCCAGCTCTTGGCCCAGGGCCTAGCACAGGGTAGGCCCTCAATAAATACCTGACTGAGAATTGGAGTCAGATACAACAAGCTTCTAGTAGGCTAAAAAGAGAGGAAAAGTGGAATCAGGCCATTTTTTGCGGTCAGATCACCCTCTGCTGGCCAAGCTATATGCTACACTGCATTTTGGTGATGAGAGGGAATTGGGGGGAGGAAAGGGGGAGAGAAACAATCAAGACAGAGTAGGAAAACCTCACGTTTGCCCTCAATATTTCATTATTTGGAAACTTCTTGTCTCATTCATATCCCCACATTCACAGGGATTCAATTATTTGCTTTTTTCCTTAACGACCATGTAATTTATTAAGATACCATAAGGGAACTTTTAGAGCACTTAACACAAAACTGAAAAAACCCACAACTGGTAAACTTTGAGGTTTGTGATTGCTTGAATGGCTCCTCTTCCTCCTACACCTTCTTCTAGCTGCCAGAAGGGGGAGAAGGAAATGGAAGGATTTGGCCAGTTTTACAGCTCACTGAAGTTTGCTTCTGAGGGTTAGGAGGATGTGAAGGGTGGAACTGGCTGCCTATGTGATATTAGACAAGTCACTTTAATTTTCCTGGGAAGATGAATTTACTTTTATATAAAATGAGGGGGGAGAGAGTAACTGGGGATAATGGATAAAGAGCTGACTACAATCAGAAAACCTGTGTTCAGATTCCACCCGTCACATACTGGCTGTGTGATTCTGGGCAAATCACTTAATCCTTCAGATAATTCTATAAGAATATCAATTGTAAAGATGTCAATTTGCTTTGAAAGAAGTCCTTCACCAGGAGCTACCAAGACCAACAAAATAAGCCTGCTCTACAATTAAAATGAGTGTTCGACTAGATGATCTCATGGGTCACTACCTGTTCTAGATTTATGATGCTAGGTTTATTTGCATGTGTACCTATTTGCATGTGTGCCTATTGTTCTTTATCTCTTTGGAGTAAGATCTGTGCCCAGCAATGAGATTCTAAGGATGAGATGAGTAACTTTTCTATAATTCCAAATTATTTTTCAAAATGGCTAAAATGGGCAACGCAAGTCGAAGTTTTAAAGATTACTGTTTCATAAATTTTCAATCTATAAATATTCCCCTTCTCCCTTCTCCCCAATTTCCCTCAAGATTCTAGATTCTAAACATTTCTCCTCCAAATGAATTTTGTCTACTTCTACAAAGTAGTTTGCTAGCACAAAATTTACTTAGGGAATATTTTCCTAACCATGAGCATTTAACATCCCATTAATTGTTCTATTTTTGTCAAGTAGGTTTTATAATCACTTTGGAAGTCTTCAGGAAATATTTTCATTTTTATCATATTGGTACATTCCAACCATGAGCAATTAATATCCCACTAATTCTTATATTTTTGCAGATTTTGCAATCACTTTGGAAGTCTTCGCTTGTCAGTTCATTCCCAGTTATTTTATGCATCAGTCATTTTAGTGGTATTTTTCATTCTATTATTCCCCCCTGGCTTTTGTTACATAGAAATGCTGGCAATTATTCAGTACCCTGTTATGTGACTGAAGCCATTAGTCATTTCAATTAGCTTATTTGGGGGCACAGATAGTCACATGCATGCCATATTGGTGAAGCAAAAAAGTACCCTCCCCGCCCTGCACCCCACAAAAAAATGACCCAGACTTCCTTTGGCAAACTCCGGGCTTATTTCAATTGGCCATGTAGGATAGAGATCCAGATCTCACACACACCCTCATGACCGTCAAAGAAAATCAGAATAATCAAGAATAATTCAATTCAAGAACAATTTATTAAGTATGTTTACAAAGCCTTGTGCAAGGAACTGGAAATACGAAAATGGAAAAACAGCATGCAACAAATTTACAATATAAAGGGCTAAGACAACATGTATATTAATATATAAGGTAGAATGGGGTGAGGACAAAGCAGGATCTGGCCACTTTCAGATGCGGCAGATTAGGATTAGGGGGTGTGGGTACTCTTGCCCCCTTTTTTTGTGACAGTTTAGGTGATGGCACCTGATCTAGGCCTTTAAGGAAAAGGCAATTTTAAAAAGGAATATAGAGGGTGTTTCATGCATGCAGAGCAGTCTACAGAAACACCAGAAGTGTGAAAGAATGGACAGGATTTGGGACAATCATTAGGAAAATTCTGGTGAGAACTTTCTATGCAAAGTTAAGTGGCAGGAAATATGGCTGGAAATGAAGGAGTCAAACTGAAAAGTTCTGAATCTTGTAGAGATAATGGAAAACCAAGGATGCTTTTTGCCCAGGACACTATTTTGGTCAGACTTGTGCCTGAGAAAGGTCAAAGCAATCACATAAAGGACAGATTGGCAATAAGATCAGAGACACCAGATAAGACTAGTTACAGTAGTCCAGTCAAGGGGTGAGGAGAATCTCATAATGGTCATATAAAGAGCAAAGGCAGGCTCTATGGAGCCCATTGCTCCAACCTGGTTGCAGAAGATAAAGGTCTGTTGCAGGAAGGGGGGAGTCAAGACCCCATGCATCCTGGAGAAAGAGGGGTAGGTGAATTTTAATGGCAGCTACAATAGTGGAGGTTTGTTTCAAGTGGTGGAGGAAGAGAAAATTAAAGAGTAGTCATTATCTTATTGAAGATAATGCATTGAGACTAGTCAGGGTAGTCATTTTCCCCAAATCTAAAGAAAAAGTTGCAGAAATTATGAACTATATGGGAAAAGGAAAAGAAAAATAGAATAAGGAAGCCCAGTGCAATCAGGACTACTAAATGGGAAGTATATAGAAATGACGAGAAAAAAAAAAGCAGAGATTAAGCAGCTGAAAATACAAAGAAAATGTATTAAGTGAAGCATCTTTAGGAAGATAGGCAAGATCTCCTCTTAAGAGGTGTAATGTTTCTGGTAGAAAGGGGAGGACTATACAGAGTGATTTGGGGAAGATTTCCCCAAGAGTTTTGGGGGAGGCAGACATAAGCCTGGTGAATTGCAGTCAGCACATAATTGTCACAGACATAAAAGGCATGCTCACGGCACACTTTGGATCCTTCCCCTCCAAGGGTTTTTCCTGAAATCTGCTGAGATAATGACCCCAGTACTTTTTTACCCTCCAATTTACCTGAAGGGCTGATAGAATAAAGGGGAAAAGCTTCATATAATCATAGATTTAGAGCTGGAAGGGAGCTTAGAGTCCATCTATAACAACCCCCTCATATTACTTAAGAGGAAACTGAGTCCTATTAAGGTAAAGTATCTTGCCCAAGGTCATAAATAGCAGGGGTGGGATTCAAAGAAGACCTCTGACTTCAAAACCAGTGCTCAGGATTAAAGTAACATTCACTTCCAGAGACTGTGGTTTTGCCTCTTGCTCCTGGCTTGCTTTATTATGGAGTTGTAAACCCAAGGTGGAATGATGTGATGGCTCTTTTTGTATTTTGATTACTGCTGAGGGGTTGGGGATTTATGTACTGGGAGCTAGAGTGCTATTGTGGTGGTGTTGTGAGGCTCATGTGAGATGATGTGTGCAAAGCTCTTTGAACATTTGAGAGCATGACAAACATCAGTTATTACTACTATTGCCCTGGATATTCAGAGGAATAAGAAAAAAAGGGAAACTGGAGCAAAGGTGTTATTTGGGCATGGGGACCATTTCTAAGGTCAAGACATTGTGTTTTATTTCAAGATGAACTACAAAGTGCAAGGCTGTAATGGAGCACATGGGGATGGGTGAGTGGATGGGAATATGGAGTAGTTAGGGAGGAAGTTGGGGAAAAATCAGAGGGAGAGCAAGTAGATAGCAGAATAAAATTCACTAATAAGGCTTTGCTTCTGCTGCAGAGTTGCAAGCCCACCAAAGCTTATCAGGCACCAGAACCCCGTGTATAGGTGACTAATAAAAATCTTGTGCCCACCAAAAACTGAACCTAATAATCTATGTCTTGACATCATTAGAGTGGCCTTGAACATATGCAGATTAACTGCAGACCCAGGGTCATTCCAATAACTCCTAAACAAGATCCTATTAGATATGCTTAAAGCTCATAGATTCTCTCTCATACCGGTTTCTCCTTGAAACTTCCATCTCTTCTAGCTTCAGGAAGTAGTATACAAGACCCTTCCTTGTTCTCAGCCCCATTCTTAATTGCCACTAGTAACAGTGACCTAATTTAAAGGCCTTTCCAGTTCTGACTCTAGATACTTCAGGGCAGGACAATTAAAACAGACCCATGTAGGCCCGGAAAAAATATTTTCATCTTAGAGGCACTTTCGTATATCAGCAGTCTCTAAGCAACTTTCCCCCACACATATACACACATATATACAAACACAAATGTGAACACATACAAAGGCACCCCCTAAGCAGGGAAGCCAGCTGAGGCTATTTCTCTTCTGTTCTAACAAGTTATTCAAGTTAAACCAGTTCACTAAAGACCATTGTAATGGCTTAGGCATGACTGCAGCTCCTGAACTAGCCTACATGCTGGGTTCACCACAGTTGACTCTGCAGCTACCCAATGGCAAGTAATGTGACTAACAGAAGAGAGGAGACAGAAAAGATGGATGACCAACAAACCATAGATCTTTACCCTCCCTGTGTGGTGTAGTGTAAAGATGAATGCTGACTGGAAACTAGGAAGACCTGGATTCTGGTCCCCCCAGATACACCCTGGCTTTGTGACCCAGGAAAGCCCCCCCAACCTTGCAGGGCCCCAGGAAACCAGCAAACACTGTGAGTTGCAGAGGAGGGGCTGACTTGTACGAGTCAAGGATCGAACTCATTCAGGCGCTCATCATACCAATGAAATCACAGGTCCGGTCCCTATCCCCTACTGAACAAGTTTCGAGTCTTCATTAAGTTTTCCTTGTAGCATCGCTACATGGAGGTAAGCTCCAGCATACGCCTCTGATTCATGATCCTAAAGGTTTTCCCATGGTCAACACGTTCACAGGGCTCTCTCTTTAGTATGAATTATTGGAGGTTAGGAATGGACTGGTGGCTGATGCCGATGACCCTCATTCAGTCATTTCATTGAGGTTCTTCACCAGTGTGACTTCTCCAGAGCTCAATGACTTATCACTTCCGCAACTGAAGGCTTTCTCACCCCCAGGACACTAAAGGGATTTTCCTCCCATATGAGTTCTCATATGTTCAGTAAGATTTCCCCTCTGCCTAAAGGCTTTTCCACATTCATTACATTCAAAGGGTTTCTCTCCAGTATGAATTCTATAATGTAGAGTGAGGGATGAATTCTGGCTAAAGGCTTTCCCACATTCATTACATTCATATGGTTTCTCACCAGTGTGAATTCTCTGATGATAAGTAAAGGACGATCCATGGCTGAAAGACTTCCCACATTCACTGCATTCAAAGAGTTTTTCTCCAGTGTGAATTCTCCTATGTTGAGTAAGATGTCCCTTTTGGCTGAAGGCTTTTCCACATTCATTACACTCAAAAGGTCTCTCTCCAGTATGAATTCTCCGATGTAGAATAAGAGATGAGTTCTGGCTAAAAGCTTTTCTACATTGACTACACTGATAAGGTTTTTCACCAGTATGAATTCTCAGATGTTCAGTAAGATGTGCCTTCTGACCAAAGGCCTTCCCACATTCATTACACTTGTAAGGTTTCTCTCCAGAATGAATTCTCTGATGTTCAGTGAGGTGTCCCCTCTGACTGAAGTTTTTCCCACATTCATTACATTTATGAGGTTTCTTTCCAGTATGAACATTCTGATGTTGATTAAGGTAGGAGTGTTTGCTGAACGCTTTCCCACATTCATTACATTTATAGGGCTTCTCTATAGCATGGATTCTCTGATGTTCAGTAAGGTGTGTAATCCAGTTGAAGGCTTTCCCGCACTCATTACATTCATAAAGTTTCTCTCCAATATGTATTCCATCATATTGAACCAAATCTAAGTGGTATCCAGTGGGCTTCCTACATTTACTATACTTAAAAAGTTTCTTCCCTAAGGAAATTCTATTCCACTTAATTAGTTCTGAAAACTGTTTGAAGCTTTTTTCAAGCATATCACATTGATGTAGACTTTTCCCTGTAGCAAACAGCTGTTGTGGATCAAGAATTGACCCTAGACTGAAACTATAAGCATTATCTTCATTAACATTCACTTTACTAGAACATTTTCTGGGGATGAATACCACTTGTCTAGGCTGTCTTTCCTGGTTGTCTGAACCCCCCTCTAATCTAACATCATATTCCCAAGATGATCCCAATTTGAAATCCCAGTATCCATCTTGTGGGAGTTGAAGTTCCTTAGATGGTTCCCCTATACAAAACCCAGGTTTTGGAGTTGAGTCTTTCCATTTGGTCTCTTGACTAAAGGAACCTGAAACAAAAAGAAAAATATCAATAGTTCCTATTCTCTCTGAGAAAGTAAATTGCTTAATGACACATTCTAGTTTTCAGAGTTCTAGATCAAGAAGAATGATCATAAATTTAAGAAGGGTAAAACAAGCATTATTAAAAGACAACTGGAGTTCAAACTAAGAGGGAAGATAGAATCAGCACGCAGAGTTGCCCATTACTAAATTACACTGAGAGAACTCGCTGAAATCACTGGAAAAGCAGAGTTGGTAATCTTTGGAGAAATGTCTATCCTTTTTAGAAAAGGAAAGCATATTATTTTTGTAAATGATAGATATATAAGTCTAATATTAAGCCCTGAGAAAATTATGAAACTTACATTACCAAGCTGGATAATTTTTTCTTTAAAAAAAAGGCACAGGAAAGAAAAAAGTAAGTAAGTTTTATCTTGGACTGGAAGAAAACAGGAGTAAAGAAACTAAAGTAGGAAAGTGATATATTTAAATGAAAGATGAAGGTGCAAGAGAAATGTGGTGAGCAGCCATAGTTTTCTCCACAGGTATATGAGCCTCTGAGAACTGCCCATTCAACATTTCAAAGATGCTGCCCACTAAGTGGTCAGATGAAGTATTTCTTATCAATTACTCGCTGGTTTTCACTATCTCACCTGAACAAGTGCTTCTTGGGACTTCTGGAGTCCATGGTGCTTCTCCTCTCTCCAGTTGGGAGATCACATCTGGTTTAAAAACTGGAAGTCCTGTTTATGGAAAAAGAAATAAGAAAGTTTTGGGGACAGAGACCCATATGAGAATTCAATCCTATCCCAAAGAATGGTACAACTCTGAGGGTGGATCTTTGAAAGGTGATGTCAAATTACATTCAATTTAATGTAATGAAAAATTTTTATAGACTTAAATATTTCAAGTATTGTACTGGTACTTGGAAATATGAGGATAATGGGATCCTGAACTGATCTGAGCTCAGAAAGACAATGATTCATATGACATGCTGCTTGCTAAAAGGATGGGAACATTTCATGTCTCCAGAGATCTGTACTGGGATGTTAGGGGAGACTATTTGAGCCAGGGTAACAGAGAATGGGGAATGTATATATAGCCATCTCAGGAGCAGCATAGTGAAGATGTGTTTTCCAGCTGTAAAAAACAAAGACCTTACATCTGCAAAAGGATAGGCTGTTCAGGGAACTAGTGAGTTCCGCCTCACTGGAAGGGCCTTCAAGCAAAGGTTGGATGGCCATTGGTCAAGTATGATGTAAAGCGATTCTTGCTCAGGTCCGGGTTGGGCTAGATGACTTCTAAGATCTTTTGAAATTCTGAAAATCTGTGCTTCTTGACCATAAAGGGATCACAAGATCATAGTACTTATTTATACAATTACAGGTTCATAATTTAGATATAAAAGAGATCTCAGAGATTGTCAAGTCCAACCCCCTCATTTTCCAGATGAGGCAGAGGTTAGTAGCTTGTCTAGGTTCACACAGCTAGGGAGCTTCTTAGACTGGATTTGAACCTAGGTCTATGCACCACACCATGCCAGATTTCCCCACATACCAAATTTCTGCTGAATGGTGGAGTCCTTACCCAATGAGACCAAGTTTCTGTAATTCTCCAACATCACATCCCGATATAAGTCCCTCTGGGCAGGGTCCAGCTGCTTCCATTCCTCCTGGGTGAAGTCCACAGCCACATCTTTGAATGTCACTGATTCCTGAAATACCAAGCACATTGCTATTTAGTCTGGGACAATCCCGAATAAAGGAATTGTTCCCATATGCTATATGCCTCATTTTCTATTAGATCCTGAGAGCACAAGGATAGATAAGATTTCCTTCATTGCTCAAGAATCTGATCATAAATTAAATTCCAAAAGCTCCCTCAAGTACTTTCCTTTCTACCCCCAAACCACACCATTAATATAATTACATACAATCCTAGAATTTAGATCCAGAAGGGACCCTGCCCCAGGGATCAACTAGTTAGCCCAGTCTTTTCACACATGAGGAAACCAAGACCTAAGAAGTTCCCCAGCTTGCCCATGGCCAAACAGGGCTAGTAAGTAATACAGCCTGAAATCAAAGTCAGATCTTCTCTCTTCCTGATTCCTTTCTGATTCACTCATTCCAGGTCTCCATAGTTACTTCATACAAAGTACTATGCCAAAAACTAAAAGTGGCCTCTGTCACAACTGGGGGCAGGGAAGGAGCAAGTGAAGATATATATAAATAACTGTAATACAAAAAAGGATAGATAAAAAACATGTAAAAGGAAAGTAAAACAAGTACTCTGGAGGTCAAAGGTAGGGAAAGACTCCTACTAACTAGAAGGTAAAAAATAAATGAGAGAGATTACAATATTTCTGCTGAGCCTTAATGGATGAGCAGCATTTCAATAGGCAGAAGCAGGAATAGGAAGGTCATTACAAAGTCAAGTAGGCAGTACAATATGAGGCATACTGTTAGTCAGAGGTAGAAAGGGAGTTTTGTGCCAAACTATGGACTGAATAGCAAGTTATGGAGTTAGAACTTTTGAGAGGCAGCTCATGGTGCTGTGGATCTGCACTAGGTCTGGAGTCAAGAAGACTCAAGTTCAAATCCAGTCTCAGATACTTTCTTCCTGTGAAATCTGGGTAAGACGCTTTGCCTCAGTTTCTTCAATTCTTAAAATGGAAATAATAACAGCATCTAGCTTCCCAAAACTTGTTGTGAGGATCAAGTGAGAATATTTGCAAAATGGATTATCACAGTGCTGGAATATCATAGGTGTTCTCTCTCTCTCTCTCATACATATATATATATATATGTATATATATACATACATATATATATATAATCTATTCTCTTGCCTTTCCCCCTTTTCAAAGCAGATAAGGCAGTAGAAAGTCACTAAGGTGAGGAATAGGGAGCTAATGAAGATTTTTCAAGCAGGAA
Source organism: Myrmecobius fasciatus (assembly GCA_023553655.1). Classification (NCBI taxonomy): domain Eukaryota; kingdom Metazoa; phylum Chordata; class Mammalia; order Dasyuromorphia; family Myrmecobiidae; genus Myrmecobius; species Myrmecobius fasciatus. The sequence goes on along the minus strand of JAJPUD010003393.1, from coordinate 8,560 downwards.
TAAGATATTATCACAAGAAAGATGAATCTGGGAGGAATTTAAAGAACAAGTTAGAGTAGAAAAGTTAAGAGAGAAAGGAAAACGAATTAGATTTTTCTCAAAGTCCAAGGAAATAGGAATGAGAGACTGCACACAGCTAACAGAACCCCTGTCCAATATACACCTGCTTTCCTCCACCATCCTTTGTACTGTTAATACCCTAATGTACTGCTGGAAACTTCATCCTGAATCTTTGTGCCAACCCTTCTCTAACTCCTCGCCATGACAAAACTTGCCTCTCCTAGAACCTCACCTCATGTCTGCTACTTTCTTCTCTGGAAAATTTACCTCCTCTCCTTGAAAGGGAGGGGTAGAATGGTCAGCAGAGGATCCTTGTTCAGGTATGGGTTGGACTGGATGGGCTCAAAACTCTTTTAATTCTGAAGTTCTGTGGCTCTTTGAGCTATCAACTTCTCACTAATTCTTTTCATTCTATCTAAGGAGAAGCAGAGGCCGTCTTCATTTTTAAGTATTTCTGCTCTCTACAGATTTTTGCTATCATCTACCACCTTGCTAGGATGTTGCTTTTCCATCCTGTTGCTACCATCACTTTGTTTATAAGAATTCTCATGATACCATCTACTAAGAGAGGAAGGAATTGGCCAATGATGAAATCACAGGTCCTTGAAATGTGGCTATATTGTGCTATTTTACATGTTTACATAGGGATTAGAATATACTTATAATTTCACCAATAAAGAGCTTTCCCTTGTGAGGAAATCCCCTTTACCAATTCAAGTTGGCACCTTCTCTGCATTTCATAGATTTTACAAGTTGCTTATATAAGTAACATGCCCAAGGTCACACCTAATTAGTAGGTCTCACAAATAGACTCAAACCAAGACTTCCTGGCTCTGAAGCTGGCAAGAAAGCCTGGAAGAGATCTGAATTCTGATGCGATTTAAACTCTTGGTCCCTGGTGGCTTTCTACTGCCCCCTCTGCTTTGGAAAGGAGAAATGGGGAGAAGAGACATCTTAAGCAGCTACTTTGCTATGAGACAAGGAACCCACTGGCCAAGGCTGCATCCCACTGAGTGTAGTTGGTGGGGCTTCTCTTTATTGCTCAGAGCCAAGCTGAGTTTGGCTGTTGAGTTCTACACTGCTTGTTATAAAAGGCTAGAAGGTGACAGAATAAAGCAGAATTGTATGGGGTGAAGAACTGGTTGGGCTTTTGTGGACTGCCCAGAGGCCCAAGTTGAGGAACTCTGGGTTCTGTGATCTATGGGAACTACTGGGCACTACAATAGTGTAACTTTTTCATCACTTTGTTAAGGGTGACTCAATTTAAAAGTTTATCACTGCTTCATCAGCTCAAAAGCAGAAGACAAAAGGCTTTTCCCAACAGGATGGTGATGAGGCAGCTTTATTTGGAAGTGATTGTTCCTGAAAAGACCAAGTATATCAAGGCCTGAAGTTCAAAGGATAGCTGCCCTGGATACATGGGTTTTCTCACTTATGTGCCCCACTGCTTGGTTTCTCTATCTGTTCATAGACACTGTGTATATTAATCTAAGTTTGTGGGTGGACTGTAATATATTTTATCATGTATATTCATAATCATTCTAATATTGCTCTATCTTTATCATTATTCTTGACTTTACCTTACAATTAAGTAATCATTTTATGTTTGACTAATTTTGTATAAATGGGAAGCACAAGGATGATGTTTCAGGAACTGAAAAGGCAAGTAGTGAGAGTACATCCTCCCCTACAACAAGGTTGTCTCTAGGATCCTAAAGGATTCTGAATTGTAGTCATGACATGGTAGTCCATATTTAGAAACTCCACACTTGCTGGTTGAAGAAAAAGTGGGGTGAGAGAGCAAGAGAAGTGACTGTATCCCATACAAGAGCTACATACATACATAGACATACATAATGACTAACTGCATTTTGCTTTCATTTTATCTTATTATTCTATATTTATATATTGCCAGAGATATAATTACTCTATGCATTGTAGTATATAAGATAAAATGAACATCATGTACAAAATGCAGAAAATCCTAACAGATCCTCTCTGATCCAATCAAATTTTGTCTTTGAACTGACTCCATTTTTGCTACCACATGTATTCCCTTTTGTTATTCATCCATGGGAAATTAGATCATATAAGCCATATATTGTTTCAAATATGCAGGTAGATATAGCTAATCAACATTTTTTAACTATATGAACAGAGGACCCTAAAATGTACTCATCCCCCTTCCAACTTGGAAAGCTCCTAAACTTTCTTCCAATTAGATTATTTAATTTTGTATCCTGGTTAATTGTTTTTATTATAATTAACTGGTTTTTTTGGATTTATTTTTTAGTATAAAAATCTCCTTTCCCCTGTATTCAAGGTCTTTATACTAACTGGGGAGTCCATTATTTTTGAATGCCTAACCATCAAATCACCTATGCTCAGATTTTTTGGGGCAGTTATTATTAATTAGCTATTAAACATATGTGTATAAATGCATATTTATATGAATATAAACATGCACACATTTTGATTCCCCTGATAGACTATTAGTTCCTCGAAGGCAAAAGTTGTTTCACTTTTGTCTCTATATTGCTCGGCAAAGAGACAATAAAAAAATGCTTACTGATTGCTTAGTGAGTCACTATTTGTTATTTTAGTGAGTTCATTCATCATAAAAATTAGATCATATTCAAAACATGAATGACCAGAGAAACCAGATATATGGCCTGATGTACTTAAACTGAATTCAAACTTGATAAACCTAATGACTAAAAAATAGTAAGCAAAAAAAGCAAAAAAATTCATTCAATAAAAGTTTTGGGAAAATTATACAACTGTATGGAAAAAAACAGGTATAATTTATATCCTGTGCCACTTTTTTTAAAATTGGCTTATCTATTTTTAATCACTTAATTGAAAGCAAAAGAAATCATATATTTAACACAATTGTTTGGATTACAAATAATTTTTATTGTAAAACTGGTTACATATAAAAGGAAAGAGAATGACTTGGACCTTCCCAATCATTCCACCAAAGCCACTCAAAAAGAAAGTAAAATAATAGTAAATTTGATATGCTCAGACTATCTTATTTAGCATTTGTCTCAGTGCCAAGCAGAGAAAAATAAAAGATTATTTGTGAACAGTTAATATAAACAGTAGATCTTAGATAAAACTGATAATAGAGTCAAATTGTATTTTGATGATCTGTGTGCACATTTTAGAGGACACTGGGGGCTTTGAAAGATCAGTTCTGAGCTTTGGGATCAGCTGAACAAAAACAACTTCTAATGACATTGGGCTTTTCACCTTCCACCATTTTCTTTTTTTTTTTTTTTTTAATAAAGCTTTTTATTTGCAAAACATATGAATGACCTTTCAACATTGACCTTTGCAAAAAAAACTTTTTTTTCCCAAGCTTTTCCTTTCCAGCGGCCATGCCCCCACCCCTAGATGACAGGTAATCTAATACATGCTAGATAGGATAAATTATAGGACAAGTACAATACATGTATACATATCTATACAGTTATCTTACTGCACAAGAAACATCAGATCTAGAAAGAGAAGAAGAAAAAAAAAAACAACCTAAGAAGGAAAACAGAATGCATGGAAATATTCACAGAAAACCTTCCACCATTTTCTAACACATGAGTAATTACTGAACTTCAGAGTCAAAGCACTGAGACTTTCCTTGGTTCTAGCAACTAGTTACTCCATCTTTCCTCTTCTGCCACTACTGTATTATCTTGATATCCAATTCTAGCCTCTATTTCTCTTCTCTTGATTCTTCCCTTATCTCTGTACATTACAGACAAGCATATTTTCCACAATGAAGGAAAAACATTAAATTTCAAAAATTATAACTAGGTTGAGGGTAGTTAATTGGAAAGAGGAAAGGAAGAATTAAGAACCTACTATGTGCCAGGGATAATACTAAGGAGTTCATAAACATTATCTCATTGGAGTCTTATAACATGGGAGATAAGTGTTATTATTTATCCCCATTCTACAACTGAGGAAACAAACAGAAAAAATGCTTGCTCAGGGTTCTACAACTAGAAATTGTCCAAAGCTGTATTTAAACCAAGGTCTCCCTGATTCCAGGCCCAGTGCTCATTCCACTGTGCCATCTAGTTACCTCTATAAAGAGGTATATAAAAGGTACGTAAAAGAAACATAACTGGTCCCAGACTGCTTAGCATAGAAATAATCATACTAGGACAAGATAGGCCTGGAGAACTGTAGCTAGACAAAATGCATTAAACAGTTTAAAGGCATAATCTGGGATTGGATAGGAAGTAACAGGTAATAAGAGACAGGGCAGTTAGGTGCTGCAATGGATATGATGCTGGGGCAGAAGGCAAGAACACTACTCTTCCCTAGTTCAATTTGGCCTCAGACACTTATTAGCAAGGTGACCCTGGGCAAGCCACTTAACCCTATTTTGTCTCAGTTTCCCTATCTGTAAAACTGTCTGGAGAAGGAAATGGCAAACCACTCTAATTCCCCTGCCAAGAAAAACCCAAATGGGTTTGTGAAGAGTTAGACATGACTGAAAAACAACTAATCAGCAATAAGAGAGAAGATGCAACCAGTGTCTGAAACTCGTAATTCTGTTAGCTTCTTGATTTCCTCATGTGTAAAATGAAGGTATTGATATGGAGATGTTTAGTCAGGTGGCATCTATGACTTAAATCCAACTCACCTGCATGTCATGGTATCACTTTCTTGATGTCATAGTTCTCTTCGAGAATGAAGGACAACCAACAATGAATTCCTTTTAGAATAATGTTTTTAAATGTATAAAATAAAATACACAGCATATAATAATATACAGAAATCCATTCCACTGGAATATGAAAAATATAAAAATATTTTTCAAAAGAAAAAAACAAATCCGTAAGCTACAAGATCTGTTGCATTCAAATTATCCCTAAGATTCCTGCCCTTCTTAAATGCCAGCTCTACATCATGCAACAAGAAAGTGTGAGGGTTTGGGGTAAAGGTAATCACTGCTCAGATTCACCTACATATCTTACATGAAAGAAGGAATGATGAAGGAAGAAAATGGGGTCATCCCAGAAAACTGAAATGGCACTTCAAAAGGAAGCCCTAACTCACCTGCATCCTGGCTGCCAGAAACCCAGAAGTCATTACTGCTGCTGCTTCTTCTGGACTCCTTTCCTAGGAAAGAACAGAACCTTCAGAAAGCAGAGCTGGGGAAGGAGAAAGGATTCATGAGAGACCCCAAATCTGCCTTTTGGCTCCCAAACTTACCAGGACAAATTGTCCAAAGACCTCCAGGAAGGATCTACAGAATAAGAGATTATAAGGGGTGCAGAAGTGGCCCCCTTAGGACCAAAGAGAGAGGTTGAGGAAATTCCTTCCCCAGACCTCCTAACACTACCTCTGTGGTCAGAGGTGGTTTCAGATTTTGCCCAGAGCTGTAGTCTGGGAACTAGGACACAAGCTGAACTCAGAACTGTATCCTTTACATGCTATGTGATAAAGGGCATGCAATTCAACCTGTGCTTATGGGAAAAATGTCTCCCAGTCAGGAGGAATAACTGAATGGCGTTACAGGGAGAATGCAAAGAGCTTTCCTTGGAGTCTGAGAATGGAAATGGACCTGAAGTATCACTACATATGACCCAAACTATGTATCATGTGCACTTACTATATACTTAAAGCATTTACTATGTGTAAAGCACTGTGCTAAGTACTTTGGGGGACACAACTGGAAAAGGAAGATCATTACTGCCCTCAAGCAGTTCACATTCCACTGGAGCAGATAACACATAGGGAAGATTTTCATTGGAAATCTGATGGAAAGATACCACAGTCATTAGGGTGCAACAGCAAAGCAAATGGGAGGACTTCTTTAATGCCTTTTCCACTGATAAAATTCCTATCAGTGTCTGACAGTGAACCACTGGATAGTGCCAAAATGGCACTTTCTTAGCCAGGGTCTTCAGCAGCAGTGGCCAGGCTGCACCTCTGCAGGGTTTGCTTCCCAGGATGGTGTCCAGGGACTGCCATTGCCCAAGCTGTTGGCTTCAGAGTCCTGAGCAGTTTCCAAGTCATCTGACTTGCCCAGCACATGCTGCCTCCTGCTTTGCCTTCAGAGGGATATTTCAGTAAGGCTGGCTTGCTTGGCAAATCCTTTCTATTTTTCCCCTCAGTGTGCCCCACTGTATTAGTCTGCCCTGGGAGTAGAGTAGGACCATTACTGCTCCCTTGTGTCTTCATTACAGTGAGTTGGAAATACCCACAGGACTCTGTATTGGCCAATGTGATTCTGGCAGAGGCTCTGGAAAAGCAAGTGATTGAAAAGCTAAGGTCCAGGTCCATCCTAGAGCCCCCGATATGAACTATGCCAGCTGTCTTCTGTCTTCACTTCTTCCTCTGTTCTCACAGGAGAGATGGTTGAGAGCGGGCACCAAGATGAAACTCTACTCAAGGGCACCTGATGAGTCAGCACAATAAGGACTTCTGCCAAAAGCAGAAAATTTAAAAAAAATAACTGGAACCACCAGCCCTTCTACTTATGTCATGTCTGATGAGACAATATATAGTTAGGAAGTTAACTTCTCATCCAATTAAACTGTTGTCCAAGAAATCTGGGACAAGATTAAAAAATGGCATCCAACAGAAGTAGAAATTAACACGTCTTGTTTTTTTAAAAAGTGGATTCAGAATCTTCAGAGAATAGGTTATAAAGCTTGAATTCATTTACAAGGAAAATTCTATAATACATTCCTTTACAACAGACCTGTAATTTCGTCAAAGTAGAACCAAAAAAAAAAAAAAAAAAAAGAATTCCCTCTATCAATGCTAACTGGTACCTACTATATAACTTAAAAGTCTTAAGTTGCCTAGAGCACTGAAAGCTGATTGTCTTAGAGAAAAAGGAACAACAGAAGGAATCAAACATTTATTAAATGTCTACTACGTGCCAAGTGCTGTGCTAACCATTTTATAAATATTATCTCATTTGATCTTCACAACAATGCTATTATCCCCATTTTACAGATGAGGAAGTGAGGCAGACAGAGGTTAAATTATTTGACCAGAGTCATACAGCTAGTAAATAAATATCCTGAAGCCAAATTTGAACTCAGGACTTACTGACTCTCCACTGCACCATTTAGCTCTGCCCATTAAATGATGCTGCCTCACATTATAAAGAAGATTGTCTCTGTGCATTTACAAAGAGAAAGGGCAGAGGATTGTAAGAAGTCACACAAGACTGAATTTACTCCCTTTTTTATAGGCTAAGTAGACTAGATCAATACAGGTAGGCTAAGTAGACTAGATCAATACAGGTAATGCCATGGACATAGGATACCTGAATTATAGCAAAATACCTGAGTCTTTGGTGATATTCTTATGAACAAATGGAGAAATATCAATTAAAAGGTTTTAGTATTAGATGCTTTAATAATTGAAGTAATAGACTCAAAGGACAGAGATTAACAGAGCCAATGTCAACATAGAAGACTGTAGTACTAGAGTACAATGGAAACCCTGCCTATTTTTTAACCATCATCTTGGAGGGAAGCAGAGAAAACATGCTTATCAGATCTACAGATGATATGAAATTGAGCAGGATGGTCAATATTGGATTAGAGAACCAGAATCCCAAAAGATTTTGAAAGTTAGACTAATAAGCCAAATCTCATAGATCACTCCCATGATCTCCTAATGAGCTCCTCCTTCCATGTAAACTGAAACTAACCTGCCCCTTTACTGTGGTTCTTATCCATGTCTTATAATTTCTACATAGAGGAACTAGTCAATAAGTTACAGGCCTTCCTCAAATTTTTTTTTTTAAATATTTCATGGATATCAATGCAATACTTGGGAAGGAGAGGGAAAGGAAAAAGAGTCTTATTTCTTACATTTAGCATATGGTCAGTCCTTTTCCAAACATGCATGTCCTTGAAGCCTTATGAATCCCTTTTCTCACATAAGTCATCTCTGTTAATATACTATTGGAAATATATTCTTCACATGTTTTTACAACAGTCTTTAGATCACAAATAAATTTTATTTTACTTTAAGATAGTATCATTCCATGATTTATATTCCCTATAGCACCACAAAGAAATTATGGGTGTCAAATAATGGGTTTTTATATAATCAAGTAATTTAGGATCCCTGAAAGCATTATACAGTTTCCAAAATGCAATATATCCCATTCTTTATCCTTCAATACAATTCAAGGACAAACTTATTATCCATGAATAATCCTTTTGTGATGCCCTAATTCATCACTAACCTCTCCCCTCAGATCTCACATTTTTAACTGAGTTTGTGTCTTCTTCATGAATATAGCAAATTTAGTGAGGGTATACTCAGCACAGTACAAGATATGCAGAAGACAGTAAATAGTAGTTTTAATAGAACTTGTGGTCCACTAAAACCCATAGATCTTTTTAAGAGAAAACACAACTTTGCAAGCCTCCCTCACTTGTATTCAGAATATTGACAGTCAGCATATGGTCTCAAAGAACTGAATTTCAAAGGAAATGGGTTCAAATCTCAGCAC
>JAJPUD010003392.1:230227-251739 GCA_023553655.1 Myrmecobius fasciatus | reverse complement strand
TAGAACACAATAATTTTCAGTTTCACTAACATTGCACATCCTTTCATTGAAAACAAGCGAGTTTAAATCCACAAGTCAATGCTTCCCCCCAAAAAATTTGAGACTCTTTAGCTAGTAAATAGCTCTTCTAGCCCAACTTTGTTTGGAAGGGCCTGTGCCCTTCAGTTGCCCCCTAAAGATTTTTTTTAATAATTTAAAACAGGAAAATGGTCCTCAGAGAATGAATGATTTCAATAATAAATGCTCTTCTTTCCTTTCTTTCCCTTCCCCCACTCCTCTAAATCCCCCCCCCCCATCATGAATCACTCTGTTTTGCACAATTTTGGGATTGGAGGTAGAATGAGGAAATGACTGGCCATCAACAGCATAGACTGTCCAGCTCAGAGGTGACTCAGTGTCCCGACTCTGGGTGAGCCAGAGGATCAGTTCTGTTTACAGAAAATGGGGCTGAATGAACCTGGGAAGTGTTAAGTAAGATTCAAGAATCCAGGAAGAGAAGGAAACTCTTTGCCAGAAAGTGGCCTGCCAAAACATTTAGCGTTTTCTGTTACTTCAGTTTTATTCAAATGGACCGGTCTTTCTTCAGCTGACCACTGAGAGAAAAGGAGGAAAATATTTGGAAAGAACTCCACAAAATGTAGTCCCTTCTACCCCTGACCAAGTTAGCTTGTTTCCTTTTATTTTTAAGTAGTGTTTCTATCTCTGAATTAGTGTCCACTTCACCCCTCTTTCCTTGTCTACTACATAAAGCAAACCCACCGGGTCTTCTTTACTCAGGGACCTGCCTGGCCTTCTGTCTTTTCATCGGAGCACCATAAGGCACGTGGAAATTTCAGCTCTAGCCGTGAATGCTTAGCTTTGCCTCTTTCAGTGTTGTCAATCGGTGGTCCCCCGATTCTTGTCTCATTTCGTATTTGTGAGGATGGGCTGCGCCTGGCCCAAGCCCGCTTAGGCCCATCTAATATTTATGAATGGTGCCCAAGGTAAGCTGGGAAACAAGAGGACAGATTTCACTTTGTGAATGAGTGAAGCCTGAGAAGATTTCACTCCAGATGGCCCGGTAGTCCAGAACAAAGAAATGATAAATATTATTGGATAATGGTGTTTTAAATCCAGAACAATTAGGCACGTTTAACTTTATCATTGTGCTGTATGGGGATGGCGGAAGCCGGTCTTTCCCATTGAGCAATTAGGCCCTTCACAAGCCTTGCCCGTCGTTAATAGCCTTAAAACAAGATTAAATCCAACATGCTAAATATTGCAATGATTGTGGGAAATAAAATTATTTGGTGAGCATAATGGGGAGCAATTTAAGCATTTAACATGATCCAGGAAACACCACTCCAAACAATTGCATTTGCTCCATGCGTTTCTTCCCCCTTTGATTGCTGACAGATGCCTTTTTGGAAACAAGCAGCCAAATGGTTTGCCTTCAGTCAGAAAGAAAAAAAAAATGACACCAGAAAGCGGCTACATGTTTTGAATTTAACTCTTCTCCTTGGATATTTTTCTTCCGAACCTGCAACGGAATGAATCTGAGGTGAGAAAGCCTTTGGAACAATGAAAAAACCCAAGCATCCATGGGCTTTCCTATTTCCTTATTTTTTTCTTGCTTTGAAAAAAAGTTTAGAAAGTAAATATATAATATGTATATTACATATAATATATATATCTATGTAGAACAGACATTCAGAGAGGGGCAGAGCCAATAAAGGCAGTGGTGGTAGGAGCTGCCAAAGGTGGCTTGGGCAAAACTGACCCTAAATGGGTGTCTTTGAGCTCTGGTATCAATGATTTGATTTCTGATAATTTTTGGCCTAATAGGAAGAAGCCACAGACCTGCCCATTGCTCGCTGGTTTCATGAGAGTGCCAATGGCCAATCTTCCTCCCCCCAAATAATCAGATTGATCCAAATGAATCCAAATGGCAGGGATCTTCTTGTGACTCTTCTAGCTGCAATCCATTCTTCAGACATCCCCTCTACCTGAGGAGTAGCAGGTGCATGATAAAAAGGGAGAGTTTTTCTTCAAATTCAAAATTCAAAATAAAACAAAACAACATAGATGTGGTTAAATGGCCATATGTAACTGGATGTTACCTATTAACTTTGTTCTGTTAGCCTGAAAGGTACTGATATAGAAAGGACTGATTTAATATGAGAAAATGTGGAATTGATTCCTCTTTTCTTTGCCTTTCTCCTTCTGTCTCTTCTCACCCTAAACCTCCAGTCCTTAAATCCTGCCTCCTCTTCCAGGAAGCCTTCTTTAATTTCCCTTGGTAGGATCATGGATTTAGAGCTGGCAGGGGGCTTTGGGTCATTGAATCCAACTCTTTTATTTTAGAGGTGAGGGTACTGAGATTGGCCCACAGAAACATAAGTAGGGAGTGACACAGGTTAGATCTGAACTCAGATTGTCTGACTACCAGACCACTGTCCTTCTTGCTGAGGTTTGCTGGGAGTCCGGAGTGGGGGGATGCCTTCTGTCGGCATCCTGCTGTGAGTGCTTCTGTGAGGTTGTAGCTCCCGTATTTCTTGTTTGTATTTTACACTATCATCCTTTGTGTGTGTGTCGCAAGCAGTGTCTTACCCAAACTTTGGATCTCCCCCAAGGCTCTCCCTGGTGCACCCTGAATAGCATGGCATTAATACACGCCTGTTGAATTTTCCGTAACATTCTTTGGGTTTTCATTGCTATATTTTGTTCTGATGCAACAGACACTTCCCACCAAACACCCAAACAGAGCTACAATGAGAGTACATTTCTCTTGAAAACAGTTCAACCAAGTGGTCAAGTGCACACATCACTTTCTCCACCAGAAATTGATGTGTGAGCTCACTTGGACTCGCATCATTTGTGCCCAACATTGCCCGATGCATTGGGTGCTTTTGGAGGCTGGATTTCTTTATAGTGCTGTGCCAGTGGTGCCCGATGTATCAGGTACTTTTGGGGGCTGGATTTCTTTATAATGCTGTGCCGTGGTGCCCAATGCATTGGGTACCTTTGGGGTCTGACTTTCTTTACATTGCTGCCCAATGTATCAGGTACCTTTGGAGGCTGGATTTCTTTATAATGCTGTGCCAGTGGTGCCCGATGCATCGGGTGCCTTTGGAAACTGGATTTCTTTATAACACTGTGCCAATATTGCCCAACGCATTGGGTACCTTTGGAGGCTAGATTTCTTTATAATGCTGTGCCAATGTTGCCCAATGCATTGGATACCTTTGGGGTCTGGCTTCCTTTATAACGCTGTGCCAGTGGTGCCTGATGCATTGGGTGCCTTTGGGGGCTGGCTTCCTTTACAAAACTGTGACCAGTTGTGTGTATCACACTTGACATTTTCTTCTTCACCCTGCATCACCTCCTGGAAGCCTTTCCAGGTCTCTTTTGAGCCCTCAGGTGGATCAAATCATGGAGCTAATGATGGAAGGAGACTCAGAGACTTGACATTTTTGTTTTTGTTTTTATGGATCACAGACTCCTTGGACATTGGTGGTTCCCTTTCTTATCCAATCCCCCCTCATTTAGTGATGAAGACACTAAAGTTTGGAGGGATTATATAATTTACTCAAAGTTACACAGGTAGTGTCAAGTGGGATTCGAATCCAGGTCCTTTGATTCTAGAGGGCAGCTAGGTAGCACAGTGGATAGAGCACTGGGCCTGATTTCAAACATATCCTCAGATACTTATTAGCTGTGTGACTCTGGGCAAATCACTTAACCCTGCTTGCCTCAGTTTCCTCATCTGTAAAATGAGCTGGAGAAGGAAATGGCGAATCATTCCAGTATCTCAAGAAAACCCCAAATAGGGTCATGAAGAGTCAGACATAACAGAATTTCAGCTTCCAGAGTTGATGTCGTTTCTACTGTCATGTTCATTTTTTTTTTTTTAAAGGCAGAACTAGTCCATTAAATCCATATACCGGTGCTTGTTTCATTATTCTCTGCAACCATTGGTCACGTAGCTTCTTTCTGGATTTTTTTCCCCCAAGGACTATTTCTGAGTGTGAGAGATGGGGTGATATAGGGCATTGAGGACTGGCTTTTGGGTCAGGGACCCCCCGCTGGTGACAGACACTCCCCTCCATTGGGGAGTCTGGGTAAACCATTGAACCCTTCAGCTAGGAGACCACAAATTGCCAAAGTGCTGATATGATTAGGAGGAGGGTGGTCTTCATGGCAATTAAATCACAAAATCACAGGTCAGCCCCCACCCCCACACCAATTATTTTCTGTTGAGCTTAGTTTTCCTTGTAGGCATCTTAGCAAAAGGACCTAAAAGAAAGAACTGAGAATCTCCAAATTTCCAGACACAATCTGTCACCAGTTTAATCATTAATGGCAGGCTTTGACACTGCACCCTAAAGTTTGCAGAGCTACTTACAGACATCCTCTCATTAGAGCCTCCCAATAACCATAGGATATAAGTGCTACAGATAGCAGTATTTAAAGTTTACAGATGAGGAAACGGAGGCAGGAAAAATCGAATGGCTTCCCCAGTGACAGAGGTAGGGTAGCAGCCCAAGATGTCCTTTGGTCAAGTCTGCTACTTGATAAATGGGAGAGATGATGGCCTTTAGCGGAAAGAATGGTGGATAGTGGATAGTGAAGAGTCCTTTGTGCAGATGCAGACTTGTCTGCTTATGAGCTGTGTGATTTTAGCCAACTCCTTCACTTCTCTGGTCTTCACCAATAAAACATCAGTAGGTGGGCAGCTGGGTGGTACAGTGGACAGAGTTCTGGGTTTGGAGTCAGGAAGGTCTGAGATCAATTCTTACCTTAGACACTTATTACTTGTGTGATCTTGGGCAAGTCACTTCACTCTGTTTGCCTCAGTTTCCCCATCTGTAAATGAACCAGAAAAGGAAACAGCAAACACCTTTGGAATCTTTGCCAAGAAAATCTTGCCCCCCCCCAAAAGAGAAGTTACAAAGAGTGGGACATGACTGAATAACAACAAGAACGACAATCTCAAAACATCAGTAGTAATTCTCATCCCACTACAGGGGTGTTTAGAGGAGTTCATGCACTTGGTGAACTTGGAGCTCTGAAGCCTTATTTAGGGATGACCTGGATTTGTTTTTCTGGGGTGTTCTTTTGTGGGGCAGGAAGGGAAATAGCAAATTTTGAAATGCAGAATATTTTTTTTTCTCAGAAACTTTAGTGTCAGAACTGCTGGGAAATTTTCTAGCGAGGATCCACTGCTCTGAGCAGTCAAGAAATTAACTTTTTATAGTAAATCCCAGAATCAGAGAAGTGATGTGAGGCATCTTCTGATCCCCTCATTTATAAATGAGGAAACTTAAGTGAAGTGATCTACCTAAGGTCCCAAGGCAGTCATCTGTCATCCAACTGAATTGCTGTGGGTTTATAATCTTGTCTATATTACAGTGCTCTCTTTTAGCCTTTCCGTGTAAAAGAACTAGAATTTGAACATAAGTTTTCTGATGCAAAATCCAACAGTCAGTCAGCCAGTCAATTAGCATTTATTAATCTGCTTACTGTGTGCCAGGTACTGTGTTAAGCAATGGGAATAAAAAAAACTGGTAAGAAAATGAGGAAAAAGAAATATAGGAAAGAAAGGCAAGGAAGGTAAGGGGAGAAGAAAGGAGAGGAACAAAGGGATGGCTTCTTCTTTAAGAGGTCCAGTGGGAGAATCAACATGCAAACAACAAGATATAGTTCGATAATTTCACTCATGTCCAAGTTTCTGTGCCTCCAGTTGGGGCTTTGTTAGCAAAGATCCTGGAGTGGTTAACCTTTTCCTTCTCTAGTTCATTTTACAGAGGAGAAGACTGAGGCAAACTGGTCAAATGACATGACCAAGATTACATGGCTAGTCAGTCTGAGGGTTAATTTGAACTCAGGAAGCAGAGTTTTCCTGATTGTGTTTTGTGCATTGTGGTACCCTCAGCTGTACTAAAACCAAGATATACACAGGATTAAGTGGAGATAGTCTTAGAAGGAAAACACTAAGATTATGAAAAACTGGAAAAATATCTTACAGAAGATGGGGCTTTAACTGAGACTTGAAGGGAAGCCAAGAGGTGGAGATGAAGATGGAGAGCATTCCCAGTATGGGAGACAGTCAATAAAAATACTTGAGGTTTGGAGATGGAGTGCCGTGTTTGAAAAACTTCCAGGAGGCCAGTGTTGCTAGATCACAGAATCAGTGAAGGGGAGGAAGGTGTAAGAAGATGGGGAAAATAAGAAGTGGTCATGGCACCATACTGACTCCTGAATTTCTCCTCAGATTAGTCCCTGTGACCCTGGCTTCTTGAAAATGATGCAAAGGGATCAAAAGCTCTGGAAGTCCTTACCCATCTGTCATCAATCAATCCATCCACAAGCATTTGTTAAAATTTTCCTATATTTGGGCAGCAAGGCGGCACAGTGGATAGAGCACTGGAATTGGAGTTAAGACTTGAGTTGTGTAAGCCTGGGCAAGAGACTTAACTTTTCCTAGCCTCAATTCCCTCCAATGTAAAATGAGATAATAGCACAATGGGTTGCTGTAAGAGTCCAATGTGGTAATACAAGCAAAATACATTGAGAACTTTACTAAAACTACAAAGCAATTGTTATCTTGAGGACCATCTAGACAAAAGACAAAGAGGCTTTGTGTTCAGAGAGCTTGTGGAGCATCAGGGTATGAGCTGGAAGGGCTTTTTGGTGAGCGATTGTGTGGGGGTCTGTCTTCTGAGGAGCCACTCAGTTCATTATCCAATTGGTCACAGGGGATACTCCTTTTGGCCACCATGCTAAGACTATTTATTAAGATGTAAAGGGGATTGTGATCTGTGTTGTCACTGAGATTTCTATAGCATTTAAGGTTTATTAACTCCCTTGGGAGCCTTACAACCACCCTGTGATGCCCGTATTATGATTATCCTCATTTTCCTGGGAAGGATAGACAAGACCAGAGAAGTTTAATCATTTGACCAAAGTAACACAGCTAATGTGTCGGAAGAAGCATCCGAGTCCAGTTTTTCTGACTTTCCAGAGTCTGGTCCATATGTCATAATGCTTACACTGACAAAAGCTTGGATTTCAACAGTGCTGAAGAAAGTAAGATTAATTGCTTGGTCTTTGTTTGTTTATAATTAATTAATTATTTACTTTCAGTAGCGCAGCTACAAAACATGAGGAACTAGCAAGGATTAGATAAATGGGCATTCGGGAACCTGGAAGTTGGAAATTCACAACCACGGATTTCCTAGAACTGAAAACCAAACTCTCTCCAATTCTGGTTTCCAAGTATGGTTATTTTATTTCTGCTAAAAAAAAATCCCAGCTCTGCTTATGAACAGGATGTTATTCTCTTAACACCCTGTATTTCTTAGCCTTAATCCTGCTGGAAAATTCTACATAGGGCATGGAGTTCAGGGATAGGCAAGTAATGGTCTGACTGCCTTGAGCCTTAATCAGACAATTGCAAGATCACTTCCACTTATAGATATTGTACTTTTAAAAAGTACATTGAGCATCAAAGGAGGGCAACCAGTGTGGTGAAGGACTTTGAACTGTGTAACTTTGAAAAGAGAAGACTCTTGGGGCTGGGAAAACTCTTTTCAAATATTCGGAAGCTTTTTGGGAACGTGACTTTATATGTTGTCTTCCTCATTACATTATGAGCTCCTAGGGGACAGTGACTGTTTGGGACCTTTCCTCACATCTTCAGTGCTTAGCACTTGCTTGGCAAATAGTAGGTGCTTAATAAATGCTCCTTGACTTGACATGACTTGGAAGAGGGATTTGATCTGTTTTGCTTGGACCCAGAGGGCAGTACCAGACACAAGGGGTGGAAGTCACCAAAAGGTAAACTGAGTCATATTATCAGGAAAAGCTTCCTAAGGATTGAAGTTTTTCTAAAGTGGAATGAGCTGCCTCAGGAGGGGGTTGCTTCTCCCTCCCTGGAGATTTTCAAGCAAAGGTGGGAAACTACTCGGCAGTGTTGCATTGCGACTCTTATTTTGGAGGGGGCAGTGACTAGATGGTTTTGGAAGTCTGTGATGATCTCCTGAGGTTCTCTGCTTTCCCTGCTGCACTCTTGGAAAGAAACTTTCACAATGCATTTGGGGATGGGGGCAGCTGGCCCAGAAATATTGTCTCTGTCAGCCTTGGAGAAGACAAAGAGATGTGGAGGGCTGAGACAGGACGTTTTTAACTCCTGCGCCATGTGATGCCTCTTGCGTCCTGTGGACATCCTTCACCACGAGTGCCAAAGGACGAGGGCTACAGGAAAAGAAGGCTGGGGTTTCACTGGCTGATGCCCTCCTGGCCAGGGAGATCAGCCACGCTGGAGTGATGGAAGCATCAGTTCCCTTTGACCTCCCCATCAGCTCTCCTGACAAGTGGCCAGTTTCCCTTGATTTTGTGTTTTTTTTTCCAAAGAAAACTCTGATTTTTTAAATTTTATTTGAATATAAACCAATTGGCAGGCCACTGCAAGAGCAGTTTTTACTTTATGGGAGAAATACCAATAGGTTTCTAGTCTCCCCTTCAGCCCCCACCAAGACAATCAGGGTAAAGTGACTTGCTCAGGATCATGCCGCTAGTAAGTGTCTGAGGCTGGATTTGAATTCAGGTCCTCCTGACCTCAGGCAGGGTGTTCTATTCACTGAGCCACCTAGCTACGCTGGTAGGTCACTCCATTTAGAAATGGTTTGTGGTATCATAATAGCATAGACTTATAACTGAAAGAGACCATAACAGGTCACCCGATTCCACTTCTTGGGTTACAGTTGAAGAAACCATTGTCCAGAGAGGCTAATTTGCTTGCCTAAGGTCACACAGGGAGAAAGTGTCAGAGCCAGGATGTGGATCCTGTTTGTCTGACTAATATTTCTGATGATAATTGCTGTCATTTATGGTTTGTAAAGAACTTTTATGGGACATCTTGATTGATCCTTAAAACAACTTTGTTATCCCCATTTTACTGATGCTGAGCAGAGTGAGGTGATTTATTCAGGATCCCACTAAAGGAAGTATTTAATGTAGGATCTGAACTCACTTCTTCCAGGTCACATCTCTGCTTCTTTCACCATGTACACTTCTCCTTAATTTTCTTTTCCACTCTCAGGGAAATTCATCTCTTCTTCTACCCTAATGGAACACGACCTGGAACCATAATGTGGATTTTGAACTGGAGGTCATTTAGTCAATTCCCCTCCCTGCGTATCAGGAAGAGCCGAGTCTTGGAGTGGAACACGGCTTGGCCAAAGAAACAGGTAGCCAGGGTCTGATAAATTGTTAGTGTAACCTCTCCATCTCTTTGTCTCAAGAAGAACCTTCCTTTTAACTTTATGATAAGCGTATTCCTCGCTTATGTGAGTGAGGCGCTTAAAAAAAAATGAAAAGGTTAATATATTCTAACTCATTGTCGAGGATAGAATGTCAGATCTGTCCAATTTCATTTCGGCTTGCTGCTCAATGGGAAAGATTTGATTTCTTTTGCCACTGTCCTACTATGTTCAAGTCACAGAGTGCCAGCAGCAACCCGCCGAAGACCACGGGCTGGCACCGAGTGAGCTCGAGTGGGAAGCCAGCCGCAAGGACCATCTGTTTCCGATTTCCAACCGAGCCAAGATGTGCAGTGAAGTGCATTCCATTCACCAGGCCAGGCATCTCTCCTGCTTAACTTATTAGTGTTACAAGTGAAACTATCTTTCCCAAGCAGCAGGGGAGCTATAATAATCCCAGAACATGACTTTAACACACACAAAACACACACTCGCACACACACACACACGTACCCACATCCAGACATCTTTTGTTGAAGTTGTGGGGAAGGCCACTTGTAAATTTAATTACAGCCTTCGTGGGCTTTATCAAGTACGTTTCTAACCTATGAAGTGGGAGACTCGATATTGGCTGATTTCTTTCTAATTGAGCCCTCCGATATCTTTAGGTTGTTGTTTGTGGGGATGGGGAGAAATGGCAAGAAGGAGATACTCACATTGTAAGAAAATTCATAGCTTTTAAGGACAATGTGGCAGGAGCCAAATACAGAGGACGTGGGCATAAAAGCCAAGTGAGTGACTATCTCTGTGCCTCAGTTTGCTCATCTGTAGAGTGAGGAGATTGAACTCAGTCCGTGAGATCATTCCGTCTCTAGATCTCTGATGCAAACTGATCCAGTCAAGTTATTTAATTTCCATTGGCTTCCTCTGTGAAGTGATGGCGATGGTAAATAATGAAAATGTACAATGATGTAAGATGATGGGAATAATGGCCTCTGAAGTTGCTTCCAGCTCTAAATCTGTATTCTGTAATTTGGAAATTATCCATTGGACTCTAATCTCCTGGAAGATAGGGCTTATGCTTTATCAGTCTTCATATTCTCTCCTGGTGGAATATACACTGCCCATGGTAGAGATTTATTGAATGGATTCTCACAAGCAAAGAACCCAAGGACTGACGCCTTCCTTTTAGTTGAGGGATTGAAGAGCACTTGAAGAAAGAATATCAATCAGCCCTCCTAGGCAGGTAAGAGGATTTTAGTTTTTTGATATTGTCTAAATGCCAGTTGATTCCGAAAGGATTTATTATAAAAACAAAACAAAACACAGAGCAGAGCTGGAAAAGCAGTGTAGTAGAAGGTAAAGAGCCTTATTTATGGAGCCAGGAGCAGAGCTGTAACTGGCATGGGGTGAACTGGACTTTTACCTAGGGCACTGAAGTGATAAGTGCATAGAATTCCATATCTTCCTTGGAAGGGCAAGATTTTTTGTTACCGATGGGAGGTCCTCTGCATCTCTATGGCCCCTGCTCCTATTTTTGCTCCAGGTACATGTGCCCTGAAGCTTTTGTGCTGTGGGATTTTAATGAAGCCACATAATCTCTATAGGTCTCAGTTTCCCCTTCTGTAAAAGGAGGGGGCTGAACTACATGGTAGCCGAGGGTCATTATATTATGTGACTGTGTGAAGCTACAATGCAATTAGTCAGATAAACATTTATTAAGAGCCTATTATAGGGCCAGCTAGATGGGGTAGTGTGGATTGAGCACCAGCCCTGAAGTCAGGAAGATCTGAGTTCAAATCTGGCCTCAGACACTTAACACTTCCTAGCTGGGTGATCCTGGGCAAGTCCCTTGACTCCAATTGCCTCAGCAACAACACCAAACAAAAGAATCTATTGTATGTCAGGGTCTGGACCAAGCATTGGGAACACAAAGTTAGTCAAAAGAAAATATGTTCTCTCAAAGAGCTCATCATTTAGGGAACACAACAAACAAAGAATTAAATAGACGTACACTAAGCACCTACTATGTGCCATACACTGTGTTGGTGCTGTGGATCCCAAGACAAGCAAAACAAAACAAAATTATAGAATAGTCCCTGTCCTTGAGAAGCCACATCCTGTGGGAATGGAGCATGTTCTCAGGGGCTTCCTCCGGGACTGACATGGAGCTCTGTTTCCACATCACACTGAAGGTTAACATGGTCAGATATCAATTGGAAACATGGCGGGGTGGGGCGGGGAGAAATATCTCTAAGGCAGAACAGGAGATTGACTCTTGTTCAGGGCACAGTGGCTGCTAACAGTTTCAAAGGGATGGTAATGAGGGATCAAAGAAAGAGGAGTCCTTTTGGGGGGGGATGCTTAGGGAAGGAAATAAGCATTTATATACCATTATGTTATGTATATGTGTGTGTGTATATATATATATATATATATAATATATATAAATTATATATACACACATATACAATTAAATATATATGTTTATATACAGATAACAGTGCTATAATATAGAGATATATGTAATATATATGTATATGTAATATATCACACATAGGTGACATATGTATGTTTATAATATATATATATACACACATATAAATATAGGGAGATGGACAGATAGGTTGCAAAGCACTTTGTATATTTTAACTCATTATCTTCTTGCAACAACCTCAGGAGGAAGGTGATGTTATTACCCCCCATTTTATAGATGAGGAAACTGAGGAAACCAGCGATTAAGTATCTTGCTTAGTATCACACAGATAGTAAACATCTGAAGCTGAGTTTGAACTCAGATCCTTCTGATTCCAAGCCCAGAGGTCTATCCACTGAGCATCAAGGCCCTTAGCATTTCTTCCACAATGCACCTGATTAAGAAAATAAAATAAAAACAGCCCTTTCCCACATTCAAGATCATTATGGGAAGACCACTAGAGTTAGAGATAAGAGGGTGTGCATTCAAATCCTGTCTCGTTCTCTTAGTTGGGCAAGTCATTTTGTTCTGAGCCTCAGTTTCCTCATTTGTTAAAATGTCCAAGATGATCTCTAAGGTGCATTCTGACTCCACAGAGAGGATCTTGATGAACTAGACCATTGGGGACATCACACTGAAAGCCTGTGATGATTAAACAGCTTCAGGGGCGACCTTTAGGGTTACAGTGCTCAGATTTTCCCGCTCCATTGTGCCCTGTGCTCTCTTCACTAAACCATGCTCTTTCTTTGGTCGGGACATTATAAAAAAAATCTTTCAAAGGCTTCCTTCAGTATTGGGTTTTTTTCTTCATCATTTATTTAATTTTAATTGTAGATTTTTTCCCTTCCTTACTGTGCCTTTAAAAGAAAGGGGAAAAAAACCCTACCTCTGCTTTCCTTATGTCCAATGTCACACTCCACTGGCAGCCAACACAGTGTGAATGGCACAGGAGCCCTGGGCTTAGTGGGGAATGAGGGGTAATGGGTAGGGTCCAGTTAGCTTCAGTCTGTCCCAGAGCTGGCACCTGGCTGGATGAAGCTCAGACAAAAGGCCAGGGAAGCTTCTTCAAGCCTTAACCTTGGCTCTGTGTCTGGGAGTCCAATGGACCAGCACCTCCATGGGAAACTTGACTCAGTGTCTTTATCACCCTCCACCATGGGGAGAAGTAATCTGCATTCTGCTTGTCCTTTCACCTCCTCCTGATTCCAGGCTCTGACTTCTGGGTAGGTGCTTTGAGGGTCTCATGCCTTCCTTCTCTACCCCTCCCTCCTTCCATGCAGGGGGAACGGGAGGGAAGAGGGACAATCCTGCTCTTTTTTGGGTTGACTTGCCAGGCTTGCCTCAAGCTCTGTCTGAGAACCTCAGTTTTAGGAGACACACCACTAGGAACATCTGTCTGTCTGCTGAAGGGTGACCTTTTATAGCCCTTCAGTCGTGCCCCTGGAGTGAGACAAACCGCCTTTGGCAGCACCCCCAGAAGGGGTCTGGGGCTCAGGATGGAGCTGCTGTGGGAAAGGCAAAGCCCCTCAGAGCAGCTCAAGCAGTGCGGAAGCTGACTTAGACAAAAGAGACAGGCTAAAATGTCGGGAGCCACATTGGGTGAATCTTGGGGAGAAATTTCTTAGCAATTCAATTCGGTTCAGCTCATTGGAGATTCGATTCTGAGGATGTCAGGGACTGAAAGAGAGTGTTTAATCCACGAGTTCTTAAGCTGGGAGGGAAGCTGGGAGGTCTGTGGAGAGATTTTAGGGATCCCATGAACTCTCATCGAAAGAGAATGCATCATTATTTTTGCTAACAGCTGGCGGCAGCTACTTGCAAATTTAAAAATATGACTCTTTGAAGGGTCCCATTGACTCCTCAGGCTGCCACATGGGTCCTTGATGTAATAAACTCCCAGTTTAGTTAAAACATCATAGGCTTATACATCCAGAGCTTGGGTGGGGGGCTTAGAAACCATCTATCTGGCTGAGGATTAGAGCCTAAGTACCCCACTGACACATACCTCCTAGATCCTCAATCTCCTCATTGGGGCTTGATGAAGAAATAGCCATCTCTTACAGATGCCCATCTATAATATAATAAGGAGGGTTGAAGTCAGTGATCTCAGGGGTTCTTCAGCTCAAAAGCTGTGATCCGGGGATCTATAACCCCTTCTCAGATATGTTATAGTGAGGATCCCTTTAGATGGGGAAGCTAGGTAACAGTGGACAGAGTGCTGGGCTTGGAATCAGGAAGGCACATCTTCCCAAATTCAATTTTGGGTTCAGCCACTTACTAGTTGAGTGGCCCTGGACAAGTCATTTAACCCTATTTATCTCAATTTCCTTATCTATAAAACAAACTGGAGAAGGAAATGGGAAACTAGTCCAGTATCCCAGTAAGAAAGCCTGAAACGGGGTCACAAAGAATCAGATATGACTGAAATATTGATCAGTAGATTAGATAGTTACTGAGATCTCTTCCAACTCTCAGATTTGATGTTTCGGAGACCTTACCTCTTGTCCAATTACTTTGTACCTTAATGAATAATTCTTGCTAAATTGTTGTTGAAGTCTATTCTTTCTGTCTGTCAAAGGATGGGTGCTGTTAGTGCTCTAAAGGGAAGTAATTTGGGAGGGTCATACTAACAGTGGGTGGGGGATCAGAAAAGGCTTCATGGAGAAGGTGGACCTTGAGCTGAATCTTAAAAAAGAAAGCCAAGGATTCTACTAGATGAAGGTGAAGGGGGAGGCCAATCGAGCTTGAGGGACTGCCAAAGCAAAGGCATGGAGATGAGAGATGAGGTGTCTTGAGTATGGAATGGTGAATAGGCCGGTATAGCTGTCACCAAGTATAAGAAGGAGAGACGGAAAAAGTAGGAAGAGACCGGTTGTACAGATATTTAAATGTCAAGCTAACTGAATTTTAAATTAATCAAGCAGTTTTTGAAACTAGTATAAAGTAATGGGGGATTTATCTGGTAAAGGGGACTGTTTTAGGAAAAAAAACATTCTGTCCTCTTTGTGAAGGATGGATTGGAGTAGGGAGAGACTTGGGTTAGGAAGACCAATCTGTAGGCCATTGACATAGGCAGGATGAACAATGGGGAGGGCTTGCAGAAGGAGGAGAGTGGCTATATGAATGCAGTGGAGGGGCTGAGAAAAAAAAGAGAGACAGACACAAAGAAATAGACAGAGACAGACAGAGACAGATACAGAGAGAGACAGAGAGACAGAGAGAAAGTCAGAGACAGAGACAGAGAGAGACAGACAGACAGAGACAGAGACAGATACAGAGATAGAGACAGAGACAGAGACAGAAAGAGATCTGTTGGGAAAGAAAAAACAAGATTTAGCAACTGAACGGATCAGTAGGGCATGGGGAGGGGGAAAGGAGAGTGTGAATAAGGATGAAAAGATGACAACAAAGTTGAAGCCTTAGGAGATTGGAAGACCAATGGTGACAGTATCATTGATAGGGAAATTCTAATGGAGTGAGAGTTTGGGGAAAGATAATGAGCTCAATTTTAGATTTGTTTGGGTACCAGGTATAAAAAGACAAAAATCAATTAGTTTCCTCTGCTCTAGAGGAATATACATTCTACACTGGTGAAAATGAACATAGATGAGAATAGAGGACAGAGAAAGGACTTTGGCTTATTGATATGGGTGTACCATCAGAAGGGCTTCTTGGTGACTCAATGGTTAGAGTGCCAGAGCTGAAGTCAGAAAAAAACCCAAGTTCAAATCCAGCCTCAGACATTTACTAGCTAGGCAAGTTATTTAACCTGTTTATCTCAGTTTTCTCATGTATAAAATGAGCTGGAGAAGAGCCACACCAGTATTTCTACCAAGAAAACCCTAAATGGGGTCGCAAAGAGTTGGATATAAGTGAAGTACCTGAACATATTTGGAACTTAGTATGATTGATTCAAGTCCCAGCTTTCTATAATGATTAAAGTAGGACTCCAAGTGAGAGGAGCAGATGTAGTTTTGTATTTACTTTTATTTCCCGATACATTGAAGACTTGCGATATAAGAAATTATGAAGGAACTCATCTACACTAAACTTTATTCATTCTATTTTTAAACTTATTTCATTCTTAATGTGACCATTGGACATTATGGCTAATTTGCATTGACTAAGAGCATTTTAAAAACTTTTGGTCAAGGAAAAAAATAAATTTGAATTTTTATTATTAGAAAATAAATACATACACATTCACACAAACATAAATATACATAACAGTTATACATAGGTTCTATTCTTATTGCAAATACACCCAAATATATATTTAACTTAATGTTCCCATTAAAACCTTACACAGTTTTTTCTACCTAAACATGCCAATGGTTTGCTAAATTATGGTAATCCCATTCAGTTGAAAAGATTTATAACAGCTCCTGGAATAACTGATACACAATTTCCCGGAGAGATAACTGGATCACCCAAGGTAAGTATCAGATAATTACTATGTAATTACATGTTTTTTGGTACATACAGTTGCTGAAAGAACGTCAGCTTCATTCCATCAATTTATACATTATTCACCTTTTCTGCTCAAATTATTGGATTTTCATCCATTTATTCAAATGCTTGCTAATGGTGGGATTATTTACCCTAGGCTAAAAAAAATAATAGACTCTGATGAAAAATAACTTGGTCTTTCCTTTACAATGTTCCCCCAAAGCAAGTTTTATTTTAAGACATCATTCTGATCTCGAGTTCTTTGGCAGATTTATTTGCTTATATGATGTTGAGGGTATTTTTAAAGATTCTTAACTCCCATCTGGAGACAAATCCATGGGATATGGATTGGAAGAGTGAGTCATCCATAACTGAAATGCAAGAGAGGTTCCTATGAAGTGGCAAATTTAAAATTAATGGATTGTGGATTACATTGGTGTGGTTAAAATTCACATAGGTGCTGACCATAATACACCCATCCCTTTTCACCAGGTGCATTTGTTATCCATATTTCTATACTAGTTCACAATTTTACCAACAATGAATTAATCTCCCAATTTTTCCACATCCCTTCCAACATTTGTTGCTTTCCCCTTAAATAATTTTGGCTAATTTAATATGTGTAAAATGATATTACAAGATTAGTTTAATTTGCATTTCTCTAATCAATAATCATTTAGGGCATTTTTCTTCATATGACTATAAATGGTTTTGATTTCTTCATTGAAAAACTTCCTATTCATATCCCCATGCTGGAAAGAAAGCTCATGAGAAAAGGGATAATTTCCTTTTTTTTAAACATTTATCTCCAGCATCTACTATTGTTCTTAGGACCAATTTAATTAACGTTTCTTGAATTGTATTTATTTCTTCGAAGAAGATTCACAGAAAAGGTCTTTTTTCCCTAACATTTGCCATTTCCTGCTCCAGCTCATTTTACAGATGAGGAAACTGAGGGAAACTTTCCCAAGGTCAGAAGCTGAAATTGGACTCATGTTCTTTGATTCCAGTGTCCCCTTTTCCTTCTATATATTTGACCATAAGCAGATTGAGTTCGTCCAGTGGACAGAGTGCTGGACTTGGAGTCGGGAGGACTTGAAGTCAAAACTGGTCTCACATTACCAGCTGTGTGACCCTGACCAAGTCACTTAATCTTGCTTACCTCAATTTGCTCATTTACAAAGTGACCTGGAGAAGAGATGATGGCCAACATGAGAAGACATGGCCAAGAGTGATCTAGAGGCCCAGTCATTCTGAGACCTGCATTGTTGGAGAGAAATGATGAGATCAAAAATCACCCATTTGAGGATGGGTGGTATGTGTATTTACCAAGAGAAAACCTGGAGTTCTCTGGATCGGTGGGGTCAATTTTGAGCTGTTTTAGGAAAGACACTGTCAAGCTTGAGTGTTTCCAGAGGAGTGCATGCAAAGTCATTAGAGAAAAGGAGATTTTGTCTTAGGAGGGGCTTTTGGGGTTATTTGTTCCAGGGAAAAGAAGGCTCAGTGGCTATTTTTAATTTTAATTTTTAATTTTTTTTTTTTTTTGCTGAAGCAGTTGGGGTTAAGTGACTCACCCAGAGTCACACAGCTAGAAGTGTTAAGTGTCTGAGACCAGATTTGAACTCAGGTCCTCCTGAATTCAGGGCTGGTGCTCTATCCACTGCCCCACCTAGCTGCCCCTATTTTAAAATATTTTAAGAGTTTTTCATGTTTTGATCTAAAGAGCAGAATTGATAGCATCAGTTGAAAATCGTAGAAAGCCAAATTTTAGACTGATGTCAGGAAAAATTTCTCCCTAATTAGAACTGACCTGGATTGGGCTAGAATGTCTTGGGATGAAGTGCTTTCTCCTCCTTTGAGGATGTTGGGAGACAGAGATTGGATGAGCACTCACCAGAGGGGGGGTTTCTTGCCTTGTCCAGTTATGAGCAGGGCTGGGTGGCCTCCTAAGTAACTCGTCACCAGTCATCCGTTTGTACTAACATCATCTCCCCTTCCAGGGATGATTCACAAATCAGCTTTATATGGTTCCACCTTTCCAGAGTGGGGAGAGAAAATGAGGTCCCTTGGAAAAGGCTTGTTCAATGAGGCAGTGAGTTTACAAGCAGTTACTGAGTGTCTTACTCTGGGCAGAGGACTTCTTGTGTGTCCTTTTACCTTCTGGGTCCCCAAGCAGAATTCACAGAGAAGGTCTCACACTCAATTTTAATTGGAAAGAAACTCCTATCCATAAAAAGCTTTAATAAAAATTAAAAAAAAGAAACATATTCAGGGGAGAATGGTTCCATTTTTTTTTGCACTGGGGCCCTTGGGCACTGAAGCGCCAATTTTTCTTATATTTGATTCATGACTGAACCCCAGCTGTATGAGTTGACTTGATATTCCATGAGCCTATAGGATGATATCTCAATTGATCATGCATTGAGTCTGTTCTCTTGGAGTAGACAAACACTGATGATCTCAGAATGAAAGAACATGGAAGGTTAGAAATCACAGGGACCTTCAAACAATGAATTTTAGAGCTGGAAAGGGACTTAAAACAAAGACAATTCAAACCATATCAACAAGCATTTATTAAGTGCTTACTGTGTGCCAGGCATAGAACATGATCATTAGAGTTAGAAGAATAATAGAATCTAGGATGATAGAATATTGGATCTTAGACCTGAAACAGCCTATAGAATAGAGATTCTTCACCTTGCATGAGTGTTTCTGTGTGTGTGATAGATCCCTTTGCCAGGTTTTAAGGTCAATTATAACAATAGCTAACAATTATGTGATATTTTAAGGTCTGCAAAGCACTTTATATAGGATTTCAGTTGATACTCAAAGCAAGTCTCTGAGGTAGGTGCTATTTTTATCCCCATTTTACAGATGTACATACTGAGACCCAGGACAGTTCTAAGTAGGGGGAAATTTTTACCGAGACCAGCTTAAAATCTGCCTCTCCATAATTTGGTAGGTATGTGTCTGAGAAAGCTTTGAATTTGTCTTCAAGTCTAGCATTCGATATACTACATCAATTAGATGCTTCTAAAAATAAGTTGCAATAAAAAAGTTACAAAGGCAACTAATTACTTTGAAATATAGGTAGCAAAATATTTTAAAAAGAACAATACAAGTTCATAGACCCTGGGTCAAGAACTCACATTTTAGAACACCCTATCCCGTACTCCCTCCCCTGTCTAGAAGTAACTTTAGAACAAAAGATATTAGAACATAGATCCTGGAGGAAATGACTAAACACAGAACATTTTAGAGCTGGAGAGAATCTTAGACCATAGAATGTTGGCACCCAGAAAATGCAGTGTTCAAGATGGAGGGAAACTCAGAATGGAATGTTCTAACTTGACTGGATCTTGGAACATAGAACATTTATATTAGAACTAGTTTCTCAGTGATCCTTTTTTTTTTTCCAGAGAAGGAAATTGAGACCTGGAGAGATGAAAGTTTGTGCCTTAAATTGCACAGTTGGTGAGAGGCAGGGCTGGAAAACCAAAGTCTCTTGCCTCCCACTGCCCCATGCTGCCTTATTTGAATTTGAATGACTAGCTCTCTGCTGCTTCCCTCCTGGGAGACACAATGGCAGCTCATCTTAGGTCACCTTTGTCACGGGGCATTGGAGGGGAAGGAGGAGGAGACTGAGGATCCCATTTCAGATTATTTAACCTGGAAAGGTGAGGACCTTGAAACCTGAGCTCACCTTGTTTTTGAGGATTGTGGTCATCATGGAATGACCATAGAACCACAGTCAGAAAATAGGGAGTCAGAAAATAGTAGTTCAGATCCCTGTTTTTTTTTGTTGTTGTTGTTGTTTGTTTGTTTGTTTTTTAATCAGTTGTGAACATCTCATCTACAAATCTCAATTTCACTTTCTGTGCAATGGGGATGATTGCTAACTTGGACAAGAGAGAGGCAGATCCTCAGATGGATGGAGTCTGGAAAGCAGGAGGTAACCTTTTCTCTTTGCTGTTTAGTCATATACGACTTTCGTGGCCCTATGGACAGTATCACACAAATACTGTCCATGAGGTTTTCTTGCAAAGATACTGAAGTGGTTTACCATTTCCTCCGTTTTATTCACTTAACCTCAGAGTACTGGAGCAGATAGGTGGTCCAGTGGAGAGAGCACCAGCCTGGAGTCAGGAGTTCAAATCCAGCCTCAAATACCAGCTGTGTGACCTTGGAGAGGTCACTAAACTCTGTTTACCTCAGTTTCCTCACCTGTAAAATGAATTGGAGAAGGAAATGGCAAACCACTTTGGTATCTTTGTGAAGAAAACCCCTAATAGAGCTGAAACAACTCAACAACAGCAGCGGTTAATTAAGTTCCTAAGGCTTCCCTTGCTAAGTCACAGACAGATTGTTTTCTGGTTGGTTGAAGAGAGTTCTCCAGGTGATGAAATCAGAGCTATTTTGCAGAACACTTCCTCCTCCTCTTAGAATCCCAAGGCTGGGATCATTCTAAGAATCATTCTAGAATCATTCGAATCTGGGCTGAAGTGCATCTTACCCTATGGAAGTCCTTCTTTGATCCTCACCTGTATTCCCCCACCCGGTGTTTTTCCTCACTTCCTTCCAAATGACTTTGTCAATATCCCATTATATTTACATATGTACAACTGTTGTCTTCCTCAACAATCTTTGTATCACTGCACTTAGCACAGTACCTGGCAATCCATTCACCATCAATCAATAAACATTTATTAATTAAACTGCTAGTGCTCCAGGTATGCTAGGCACATAGTAGGTACTTAAAACAATAATTGATTGATTAATGCCATTTCATGGATTAATGACATTTCTAAACTGTGTCATACTGTGTCTTGGTGACTAGCTCTTACTTGGACTGTTGGGGCGTCCACTCAGGCAATCTCTGCTCCCTCTAATTCACCTAAAACACCATTGGCAGGTGAATTTTTTAAAGTAAAATCTCATAGACACAAGAGCACATCACAAAAGAAATATACACATACATGCACACACAGGGACACATACAAGAACATGCTACAACAGAAACACACACATGCACACACAGAGACACATATAAAAACATGCTACAACAGAAACTCCAAAACATACATGCACACACAGGGACACACTCACAAGAACATGCTACAACAGAAACTCCAAAACATACAGGGACACTCACAAGAACATGCTACAATAGAAACCCCCAAACATACATGCACACATAGGGACACACACAAGAACATGCTACAACAGAAACCCAAAACATACATGCACACACAGGGACACACACACAAGAACATGCTACAACAGAAACACCCAAACATACATGCACACACAGGGACAAAACAAGAACATGCTACAATAGAAACCCC
>JAJPUD010003392.1:117505-229833 GCA_023553655.1 Myrmecobius fasciatus | reverse complement strand
CACACACAAGCAGACCTCAGACACAAATCCTGAGACACACAGATAGGACACACACACAAGCATCACTTGAACATGATGAATGAGGGAGTGAAGAAGCCTTTATTCTTATTATGTGCTTGGATCCATACACACACTTGTACATAGAAGACATCCCTCACCTTCTAACACACAGACGCAAATGCAAAACCATTCTTACCCAGAAGCACGTGTGCAAATCCAAGGAGACAAACCCAGCCACCCAAGTACAAGGATGAAGGAGTGGATGAAAAGCTGCTCATTAAACACTCATACCCAAGGGTACCCAGACTCCCAAACATACCCATGTGGCCTGAGTGGACACATCCACTCACAGTGCCCCCAGAGCCTGGTTCACCCTCCTGCACACTCATACCCAATCCCTTGGCACCCAGGACTCTGGCCCACTTGGCAGTGTCGGCCTGGGACAGAATAGTGAGCAGCGCTTTCAGGCCAACACAAAGTGCCCTTTCTTGCAGTCGGACCAAAGGAGGGCCGGCCGGGCCAGACCTCCCTGAGCCCGTCTCCCCGGCTGTATTTCACAGGAAGCATCACAGCTCTTCCTCAGATAAGTTTCACTGAGGAACAAAGACGCATTTTGTTTGGTGCTTCAAGAATGATGCATTCAACCTGGGCTTGGCTTTTCAGACACATTTCTTTCTTCTCCTTCCCAAGTGGAGCTGAGCAGCTTTCAAATTCATTTCCTCATCCCTTTGGAAGAAATTTAGAGAAATTTTACACTCTCCCCAGCAGTTTCTGGTCATTTGCTGGGTGTTAATATTTGCTGAATTTGTTCAAATAATCTTACTTAGATTTAGAACTGGAAAAGCCCTTGGAAATCATCTAGCCCACTTTCTAGATCAGAAAACTGAGTCCCAGAAACATGTCTCCACTCTATGTCATAGTGTAGAATGGTTCTGTACACTCCATCTCTATGGAGGGCAGAGGGCCATTCTGATGGGTCCAGTCTAAGAACACTGATATACATGGAGCTGGTAGGTGATGATGGCTATCATTGGAAACCTTAGCTAAGTTGAGAGCTGCACTTTCAGTCTGGCCGCACAAGGTGTGTAGTTCAATAACGTCATTTGGGGAGGGGGCCTTCAATGACTCATCCAAACACTTTCCATAATGCTCCCTGTCTCTGGTCCTTAGATTTACTCATATATGTCCTTAATTTACAACAAACCTCCTTTATCCAATTTAACTTGTCCATTTTGGATATTATATAGCTTTTCAGAGACTAGTCATGTTCTAGTCATGGGTTCAAACCCATCAAGTCTCAGTGATACTTAAAAGATCAAATAGACCTGTTAGAACCACTGTTGTGATCCATACTTTGTGTATTTGTGCATAAGCATTTTTTTTTGTTTTTTTGCTGATGGCTCCTTTTTTGTCTTCTGTGACTCAGTTGCTCTTCTTCTTCCTCCATTATAGCTACTCTTCATGATACTTCCTTTGGTCAAGATTTTTCCCCCTTCCTTTTCAATTTAAAGCTGCATTCTAAAGGCCTGTGGGGCTTCTCCATCTGTCATGCAGCCAAACCTTCCTATTTGGGTTCTCTCTTCCATTAAAATGTGAACTCTTGAGAGCAGACTTGTCTTGGTCCCAAAGTCATCCCTTATTTCACTGCACTAAGCTTCCTGGGTAGTGTCCACACTGACAAAATCACAATCTTTGACACATCGAAGCAAGCATTTTATTTTTGAGAGTGTCTTGTACTTTGAGAACATCTGCATAATAACCACTGCTTGTTTATTTGACAAATAGCTAGGAATCACTATGTATATGCTTTTACTCAGTGGAATTAATTTCTAATGGTGGAAATTTAGGCACTGTATATGAGTATGGGAGATGTTTTTGCCCAGGGGAACCATTCAGTTTCCTTCACATAATATCACTTACATGGCCCCTGAATAGCAACTCATATTTCTAAAGTTCCTTAAAATTTAGATAATTTTCCTCATAAATTAGGTAGCATGAATATTCTTATAAACCAAAGGAACTGGGACTCTGAGAGTTAAAGAACTTCCCTGAGTTTTTGTCTGAACCAAGACTTGAATCCATCTTCAGAATTCAAGTCCTTGCTCTTATCACTAACCATGTGGATTTTTCATCTCTATCTAGTGTCAGACTCTGCTTGTGTTTAAAAACATGTGCTGAGGAATGGAGGTTAAAGAGGAAGGGAAACTCCTCCATTCTTTGATGGAAATAGATTTCTCTTTCCCCAGCTGTGTATTCATAAGTCCTTATCTTTCAGGTTCCTGTTTTTTTGAATCATTTTCTCCATAGGAATTGATTTTAGTTACAGGAAAATATTACTTAATTACACAATTTTTTCCCCTTTAAGGATCCTTGGAGAGTGAAGCTAATCTGATCCCAAATATCCCAGGGAACAATGGATAATTAGTTATAGACTTGCTGCTCAATCTATAGTTTACAAATATGCCTTGAGGTGGAAAGAACAGAGGTTTAGCAGAGGCAGCTGCTAAACCAAAAAGGCAACCTCAGCTCTTTCTGAAAGCCCTCTTCATCCTAGACTTGTCAACACCTGAAGACAGAGAGAAGTAATAGGGAAGTACTGGAAAGCTCTTTGAGGATGAGATTATGGAGGCTTTTAAATGCCAGACTGAGGAATTAGGTGGCAGGTTAAGAGCTAGATCTCTATTATGTGTCTTAGTTAATGTTACAGTAAATTAAAAGACTGAGAATAAAAAAAAATCTTAGGATTCTGAAAAACAAAATTGTTTCAGATATATTTGTAAGATATTCACTTTTTATATGGTTTCTAAGAAACAAAACACAAAAATACTAATGAAGAAATGATATTCTTTCTTCTTTGCAATCAAATTTAGCTCTTTCTTGTAGCTCTTTCCTCTCTTTTCCATTTACACTAACATCATTCCAATTCATGGAGTTCAGTTCATTTAGAATAACTTTCTCACCAATCTGCCTGAAGGAATGAATGAATGAATAAAAGCATTTATTAAGTGCTTTCTGTGTGGTGCTAAAGCCTGGGGATACAAATAGAACAGCAAGAATAACTTCTCTTAAAGAGCTCACATTCTAAAGGGGAGACAACACATTTGGAAAATTTAAATTCCAATTTAAATGGGAAGGTCCTATGATCCTTAAAGAAATGTAGTGACAAAGTAGATGATAATCTCTCTTCTTTTTAGATTCCCTCTATGATCCTTGATGTTAATAGGGTTAATTGGATTCTGAAGGGGCATATGTATCTGCACTTCATATTAAAATATAAATGGATCATTTTTTTTAGCTCACTCATGTTTACCTTTTTCTGTGTCTTTTGACTTCTGAATTTATGCTTAAAAGTTTCTATACAAATGCAATCCTTACAATCATGAGTGGTTAGAAGTTCTCTTTCATTAAAGGTCCATTCCCCTTGCCCCTGCCCCCAGGATTATATTTGATTTTGCTGCTACACTTTTCTTGGCTGTTATTTTATTTTTTTTTTGCCATCCAGAATATTATATCCAAGATCTCCTGTTTTTTAAGTTGTAGCTGTTAAATCTTGTCTGATATTATCTGTGACACCTCAGTATTTGAATGCTTCTCCCCTACCTCCCAAATAATTTATAATGCATATGTTTTCTTTGACCTGAAAGTCCTGCATTTTGGCTATAATGTTCCTGAAAGTTTTCTTTCTTTTTTTTTCAGGAAGTGACTAAAATATTCTTTCTATTTTGACTTTGCTATTTGGTTATGAGAGTTCTGGACAGTTTTATTTTAGGATTTCTTAAAATATAATATCTGGTGGATATTTTGTTATAATGCTTTATTAGTTATTTTAAAATAATCTCTTCTTAATCTATTTAAAAAAACATATTTTCATGTTAGTCATGTTGTGAAAGGAGCAGAACAAAAGGGAAAAACAAAAAAAGGTGAAAATAGAATGCTTCAATGTACATTCAGATTCTGTAGTTTTTTTTTCTCTGGATCTGAATAGCATTTTTCATCATAAATATTTTGGAATTGTCTTGGAATATTATATTGCTGAGAAGAGCTGTCAATCATAGTTGATCATTGCAAAATATTGTTTTTGTTGTGAACAATGTTCTAGTTCTGCTCATTTCATTCAGCATTACTTCATGTGAGTCTTTTCAGGTTTTTTGCTTTTTTACTTTTTTTTCAATTACATGTAAAGGTAGTTTTCAACATTCACTTTTATAAGATTTTGAGTTTCAATTTTTTCTTCCTTTTCCCCCTCTCTCCTCTCTAAGACAGTAAGCAATCTGATATAGGTTATACATGTACAATCATATTAATTATATTTCCACATTAATCATATTATGCAAGAAGAAACAGAATAAAAGAGAAAAACTACAAGTAAAAACAACACCCCCTCCAGAAAAGTAACCTACATTCAGACTTTATAGTTCTTTCTCTGAATGTGGATAACATTTTTTATCATGAATCTTTTGGAATTGTCTTGGATCATTGCATTATTGAGAGGAGCAAAAGTGTTGATCCTCATACAATGTTGCTATTACTATACACAACATTCTCTTGGTTCTGTTTAATTCACTCAGCATCAGTTCATGTAAGTCTTTCCAGGCTTTTCTGAAATCCACCTGCTCACCATTTCTTACCGCACAAGAGTATTCCATTACGTGCATCTAGCACAACTTGTTTGGCCATTCCACAAATGATGGCCATTCCTTCAATTTTCAATTTTTACCACCACAAAAAATAGCTGCCCTAAATACTTTTGTACATGTAGATTATTTTTCTTTTTTGATGATCCCTTTGTGATACAGACTTAGTACTGGGATTGCTGGATCAAAGGGCATGCATAGTTTCATTGTCCTATGGGCATAATTCTGAATTGCTCTCCAAAGTGATTAGATCATTTCACAACTTGATCAATAATGTACTCTTTAAAAAATTTTTTTTTTTTGATTTTTGCTGAGGCAATTGGGGTTAAGTGACTTGCTCAAGGTCACACAGCTAGGATGTGTTAAGTGTCTAAGGCCATATTTGAACTCAGGTCTTCCTGACTTCAAGGCTGGTGCTCTATCCACTGCACCACCTAGCTGCCTCAAATAATGTACTCTTTATCTATTTTTAAATAAGCTGTTTTTCTGTGAGATTCCTTAAATTTTCTCCTCCTCCTCCTTCTCCTCCTTCTTCTTCTTTCTTGTTCTTCATTTTGATTTTGTTTTAGTATCTATTGTTATCTCATAATATCATTAGTTTCTATTTGGTACATTGAAATTTTCAAGGAGTTTATTTTTGGATTTAGAACTGGACATCTTATTCTAAGATATTTTCCTTCTAATTTTTTCTTTTGTAGTTCTAACACCCCATCTCCCTCTTTATTGATCTCATTTGATTTTTTACATTTTAACATTTTAAAAAATGTGACTTTATCCTGTTTTAGGAATTCTAGTTGAATTTGTGCCCAGGTATTAAAACATTTTCCCTAAACTGGGGTTATATTCTTTTCTTGCACACACAAGGTCCCTGGTGAAAGTGGGCTCAAACGTACAGCAAAATGATGGTGAGATAGAAAGCACATGCAACAAAGAGGTGCCTTATGTAACCTGGAGTTGGACTTCTTTTTTTCCTTCATAGATTGCTCATGAAGCTCCCCTTAGCTGCAGCTCTCTCCTGGGTTCTGAAGGTAAGTTTTTTTTGGGGGGGTGGGGATGGGGGTGTAGAGTCTATAAGAGACATTTTCTCTGCTTCAGGGTGGCAGCATGCTTAAAAGCTATATTTTACCCAGGTAGCTATACAATGGCTATATTTCTGCACACTTGCATTTTCTCCAGTTTCCTTCAGTGCATTTAATGTGTCCTTCTCCGTTACTGGCTGCATATATATCTGCTACTGATTGGTTTATCTGATAACAGGGTCAATGAAAATGGAATTCAAATTCTTTATGAGTCCCTTGCCATGCAGTATGCAAATGGATATATACAAAGCAAATTGTAGGTAAGAATAAATAGAAAAAAGCAGAGGGAAGGTTCTAGAATTAAGAGGGGCTGGGTAAGACTTCCAGTAGAAGATGAGATTTTAGTTGAGACTTAAAGGAATCAAAAGACTTTCCTTACTTCTCAGAGTTTGGATTCAATAATATTTTAAGTGGGAATTGTAATTCTCATACTATTTTGCACAGAGGAGTGTTATTTTCATCTAAAGGAGAACTTGAAGATAATTTAATCTTTATTTTACAGATAAAGAATATAGTCCAGGTTGTTCAATGACTTACCTGAGGTCACACAGCACCTAAGTCAGGATCTGGATTGCGACTTTTCACATCCAAAGTCAGAGTCCTTTCTATTGTACTATGCTGCTTTTCTCTTTCATTTTGCAAATCAGGAAACTCATGACCAGAGAAGGTAACTCATTTGCCAAGGTCATAAGGATAAAGGGAAAGTTTCAAATTTCACAAGTATAGGATGGGAGAAGTCGGGCTATACAATGGGTCCTGTGCAAGGTATATTGGACATTTCTGTAGACTATAGGATGAAAATGAAAACCATTGCATGTTATGGCAGCTCCCCTCCTTCCCCAAAGCTATTCCTATTCTAGACTATGTTAAGCATGCTCAAGTTCATCTACCTGTCCTACATAACTCATATTTTGTAATCATTTCCATAACAATTATGTAAGATGCTTTATCAAATCTAATGCCCTAAAATGTTTAATAATCCCATGGACAAGGAAACAATCTAGTCTGGCTTGTTTTCTTTTTTACAGTTCCTTTTCTAAATGTTCCCTCACTATTTGATAATATGTGCTATATTTTGCCAGAAATTAGAAAATGTAATACTTGTTCCCTTTCTGGAAAATCAGGACAATATTTATCTAGGCTTGTGATACCTCTGTTTTATTTGCCACAATACTTCTAAGATAAATGATGGTGAATTACTAGAGGACCCTTCATGAGAGAATATGAAAAAGAAATTATTGATTAGGTGTGATCTGCACTATTGGAGGGAGAACTGGTGTCATGGAGTTTGCAGATCCACTGAAATCTTTAAATAAATCATAGTGTACTCAGTGCAATGAGCAGAGTAGTAGGTTTTTTTTTTAATCTAGCATAAAATCACTTTATTATCACTTTATTTAAGTAGCTATTAAATGAATAATATTCATTGAGCTTCTCTTGTGTTCAAAGTTCTGTACTAGAATCTGTGAAGAATTAATACATGAAAATTCATTTTGCATTTTTGAAGCAATAACCATCATTTATTAAGCATCTACCATGTGTCAGGAACTGTGATAAACACTAGGGATATAAAGAAAGGCAAAAGACAATCTCAAAGAGCTCACATTTTATTGGGAGAGACAGGATGCAAACAACTATGTGTATGGAAGGTTTGGCCAAAGTAAGATTGAGATATCTTATGGAGGAGAGTGGAGAAGAGGAATAATAATGAGGAATAATATTATGTTAGAGGCAATGTAACATATTGGTTGGAGAGCTGTTCTTGACTTTAAGTTTTATCTCTAATACATCCTGGCTGTGTGACCTTGGACAGTTCCCTTCATTTCAATCCCATGGTAACTCTCTTGGAGTATATGTCCCTGAAAAGGCACTGACTTGATCAATAGAGGAGCAATCTTATACTAATGAAATCTTAGTCCCAGCCTCTTTCCTTATTCCTGTTGTTTTTTGGCTCCTATATATTTACTCATGTATTTTATGTCCCCCTGAAATTATGGGGACACAGATCCTAGTCAATTGTAGGGACACAGAACTTATGCTCCTTGAGGGTAGAGATCATCTTCACTATCTGTTAATATGGAAGACACATAAGTGACTGGAGTTGGTAACAGCTGGAAATTGTGATGATGGGATTCTGAGAATCACTACTTACCACCTATATAACTTTGAGCGAGATCCATTTCTCTCTGAGCCTCAGTTTCTTCCTTTGTAAAATTAGGGGATTTCTTGATTTCTATTCCAACCTCCAACTCTTGTCTTTTCATGATTGATTTTTGCTCATAATGCAAAGACAAGGGCGTTGGAATGCTTGGAAGGGAAGAACAGTTTGTTGAGGAGATTGTTATCACCTAAGACCACTTCCTTTGTTCCTTAGGACAGATTCTTTTCTTATTTCATGAAGATTCAATTTTATTTTTTTGTCTTAGGAAGGAAAACTTTGATAAGGAAAAAAAATGCTTGGGCTTCTCAACTCACTCTAATGACAAAATGAATCAGAAGAAATGGCCTGAGGATTTCAGTGGGTTTCCTCAATAATGGCCCCATTGTTTTGATCTTGGGAGTATGAGTGGAGCATTATTTTCAGTGATGGGAGCCATGTCTCAATCACCTGAGAGACTGCATTATGTATTTGAAAACCATTTTATAATGTCCCTTACCGGAGTGCAGGGCCATGGTCTCTTTGATGTGGTACTGTAATTTTGTACAATCATGTAATAGATTAAATTATACCTCAGCTAACTTGAAATTTGGGGATAATGTACATCAAATAAATGCATCTCTAATCCTCCTGTCTTTGGGATAGTTTCCATGCTCTTATTTATTTTTTTTTCATATTCTTTACAGTGACATGTTGAATACTGAAGGACACAATGAATCTTCTTTCTTTTTTCCAAATTGAAGGAGAAATCACCATCCTAAAGTCTGTATAAGAGAAAGAAAAGAGATTCTGGGCATATGAAAAGTCAGCAAAAAACTTCTTCCTGTAACAAAGCAGTAAACATGAGGCGGTGAAAAGACTTCTGGACTGGAAGTCAGAGGCCCCAGATTTTAAAATCAATCAGCCATTCAATATACATTTAGAAAACATTGTTTTATGTGCCGGGCACTGGAAAAGGTTTAGAGATATAAATATGAAAGTGACACAGTGCCTGCCTTCAAGAAGTTTACATTTGATTAGGAAAATGCAACATTTATTGAGGCTTTAGTTTCACGATCTTTAAAAAATGAGGAGGTTCAGCCTAGATGATCTGGATCTAAATTCTATGATATCATGTAATCCCAGAGTTGGAGGTCACCATAGAAGCTGTGTAATCTGCCTGTGATGGGATCTCCTTGAGAACAGCTCCAACAAGCAGTCATTTTGCCTTTATCTGTTCTCCTTGGGCAGCCCATTCTGTTTTGGGACATCTCCAAGGATCTTGGGATTTCACCCTCTTCTCTTTCTGTTCTCTTCTCTCCACAAGCCTTCCACATACTTTCCCCCAATTCCTTTTCATCAAAGGACTTTCTCTCAGATCTTAATAAGAAAAAAACAGGGCTTCTTACTCTGACTTTACATTTTAGAACCCATGATGTCATCTCCCTATTCTCTTCTCTTCTCCTTTCTCTATTCTCTGTATAAGAGGTAGTCCTTTTCATGGTCAACCTTTTATATTTATCCTTAATTATATTTTCTCCAAGCTTCTCTTTTTTCTTGGACATTTTGGGACATCTTGCTGTCTGCTCTGCCATTGGGGTCACTCTTTGCCACCTGGAATAGTGTCATCCTGTGCAGATGTCTTGCTTTTCTCACTAAGAAAGAGGAGGCTGTGGCAATATACAAACAACTATGAATAGGAAGTATACAGGATAAATTGGAGATAGTCTTAGAAGAAAGGCTCTGGTATAAAGAGGAAGTGAGATTTGAAGGAAGCTAGAAGGCCAGAAGCTGGAGATGAGGAAGAAGCAAATTCCAGCATATATGTATTGTAGATAGATAAGTCAAGAGATTATCTTGTGTGAAGAATAAGAAGAAGAGTGTCTCTGAACTGTATGGTTCTTGGAAAAGAGAGTGTATAAGAAGAATGGAAAGATAGGAAAGGTCTTGGATATGAAGGGGTTCAAAAGACAAACAGAGGAGTCTTATTTGAATCTAAGCTTTATTGACATGGTCAGAAGAGAACTGTATTTTAAGATCTCCTTGATTGCCAAGTGGAGGATGAGCTAGAGAGGGATAGATGATGTAGGTTTTTAGACATGTTTCCCTTTTCTTCTTCATGGAATAAGGTGTTTCTGCAATCCATCAGAAGCAGCTAGATGAACAGAGTGCTAGATCTAGAGTTTGGAAAATTGGATCTCAAACACTAACTAGTTATGTGATCTTGGACAAGTTACATACACTCTGCTTATCTCAGTTTCCTCATTTGTAAAATCAAGATGATGATGATAATAACTACTTCTCAGAGTTGTTCTGAAAATCAAAAAAGATATTTGTCAAATGTTTTACAAAATTCAGAGAGCTGCATAAATTCTAGGTATTGTTGCTGTTGTTATCAAAGAAAAATGTTTTTCAGGACAAGGAAAGTAATAGCTTCCTTTTATTCATCTCTATCTTTAAAAAGACAATTAATTAATTAATTTAATATTTCCCCCAGTTATATTCAAAACATTTTTAAACATTTGTTTTTAAGATTTTTCAGTTCTAGTTTCTCTCCCTTATCTCCACCCACAATTAGGAAACCACATGTGAAGTTATGTAAAACATTTCCATAAAAAGTGAAGTTGTAAAAGAAAACATAATTTTCCCACCCCAATGAAAATAAAAACCTTCAAGAAAAATTATGTTACACACACACACACACACACACACACACACATATGTTTAAAAGTTATAAAGAGAGAGATAGAGTAATAGAGAATGCTTCAATTTCTGGATATTGATAGGATTTTTCATTATAAGTCCTTCAGAGTAGTTGGGGATAATTGTACTACTGAGAATAAGAAAGTAATTTATAGCTGGCCATCTCAGAACATTGCTGCTACTTTGTATATAATATATTTCACTTTGTTAATGGAGGATTTTCCAGGTTTTTTTTTTTTCCTGAGAGCATCTTGCTCATCATTTCCCAAAGAACAAAAATATTCCATCACAAACACACACCCCAGTTTCCCCTCAATTTCTAATATTTTTGTCCCTGAGAAAAGATGATATGAATATTTTTTGTGGCATACAGGTCATTTTCCTTTTTTTCTGAGTCTCAGTATTTGCGCCTAGTAGTAGTGTTGTTAGGTTAAAGGCTATGCATAAATTTGCAGCCCTTTTGGCTTATATCTGCTGATTATTTCTGCTGATCATTTGTCAAGTGGGATATGGCTCTTATTTTTTATAAATTTGACTTAGTTCTCTCCATGGTTGAGAAATGAGGCCTTATCACAGAAACTTGCTTTGAAATTTTTTTTTTTACTATTACTATTGCTAATTCAGGGTGGGAAAGATGGATTCATTTCCCCCAAACAGAATTAGAAACAATGAAGAGGAACAACAAAAGGGTAGATTTAACCTTGGTATAGTTATCTCTTTCACTCTCCCCCTTTAAAAAAAAAAAAAAAAAAAGCTTTACAATTACACCTATCCCTAAGTGAAATAGGCTCTCTCTATCTAGTAGGTCTCTTCTTATTTGAGATCTTCAAGCAAAGGTGGAATGACTACTTGTGGAAGAGAATATGGAAGGGATAGTTACTGAGAAATGGGTTGCCCTGGATAGCCTCCTCGGTCCCTCCCAGCACTGTGATTTTGTGATTCTGATTCTACAGTCAAGACTTTTATCTTGCAAGTCTCCCATTTCTCTTGTGCCAACTTCCTGTGTATATTTTGGCCACAAAATTCTATCTGTACTCTGGAATCTACTCTTTCTGTATGGGTATGTCAGCTTAAGTCCACATTTCTCTTTACTTCAAGTGTTTGTATGGCCCATTTGTGCCTGATTTCCAAGACCATATTGTTTGACCAATCACAGTTGGATTCACTTGATCTCAACATAATAATGACATTTTGTTCTTTCTCAAGCATGTAGGGCAACAACCAACCGACTGACCGATCTGTCACAAACTCTGAAGTGACTAGCTCATTTTCTTTCAAGTACCTTATCTCTCTCCTTCCTCCTTTCTTGAGAAGTTGACAAGTCCGTTCTTCCTGTTGCTGCTTCCATCTTCTGAAGAATGAAATGAACTTTTTTGGGTATCTCCCACCCCCTAGGACAGTGGTTACCATATACTAGGTGTTTGAAATATACATATTGCCCTTAATTGAGACAGCAACCAGATAGTGGGCAGGCTTCAATTGTTAAAATAATCTGTGCTGAATTGATTTTTGTGCCTTTAACCATTCTCACTGACACAGCTGAAGCCATCACATGTGGAAGATTTCTGAGCAATTTAATATCCCGATATGGAGAATGAAATTGCTTTTGACAAAATAACCCCTGGGGTCTAATCCAGGATGTATGCAAGTGATGGAGAGTTTCAGTACGTTTCAGGATGTTCCTGGAATGGCTGGTGATTAATTATATGGGGATAGCCATTGTGATTCATGTGTTTTATTGGAATCCTATCAAGCCATCTTTCCACTTGATTTAAAGATTGGCCATTCAGCTATTTCTTAGACTTAGCCAGAACAGCAGATTGGAAACAGTCAGAGGTTGAGGCACCTTTCTTTCCTCCTACCCCCACCCAATACTGTCCCCCTGTTATTCCCATCATGATAAAAATTTCCGGGGACTAGTTGCAAGAACAGAAATATTGCCTTTGAATTTTATTCTTTAAAAAAATGAAAGTTTTTTATAAAAAGTTTGTTCCCCTTAGAAGTGTCTATTTATGGAGCAGAGGCAGGGGAGAGAGCACTGAATTTGGCATCAGGGTATTGGGTTCAGATTCTAAGAAGATTCTAAGTAGCTTACCATAGCTTTCTCCTGAGTGAAAGGAAGGGCTTAACCAAGAATGGTCCCTCACAGTCTGACCTTCTGATGATCATAATTCCAAAGGATGTTCCACCTCAAACATTCTATTCATGAGTGACTATATTTTATACTTTATTTATGGTTTCTGTAAAGTTGAGGAAGAAATTGGCTCTTCTGGGTCTGAGTTTCCTCCTCTGTCAGATGAAAAGCTTGGACTAGAACAGAGGCTTCTAAATTTTTGGTGTTATTGACTCCTTTGGGAAGCCTGTAGATTCCTTCTCAGATTTATTTTTACATTAATTAACTGATTAATTAATTAATTAATTAAAATTTTAGTTAAAGCTTTTTATTTACGAAACATACGCATGGGTAATTTTTCAACATTGACTCTTGCAAAGCTTTCTGTTGCAAATTTTTCTCTCCTTCTCTCCCCTAGAAAGCAGGTAGTTCAATATATGTTAAATATGTTAAAATATATGATAAATCCAATATATTTATACATATTTTTACAGTTATCTTGCTGCACAAGAAAAATCTGTCAGATTCATTTAAAAAAATCATACATTAAAAAGCATTGCAAAGGCAATCAATTAAATCAGAATAAAGACATAATTTTCCCCACATCCAAATTCACATACTACTGAAATCTCTCCATAGATCCATGGAAGTCTGTAAACCCCAGTTATAAACTTTTGGCCTTAAATAATAGGTTTAAATTGTCTTACTCTTTGATAAGCTATAGTTGGTGTTGGATAACAGTAAATACATAACTACTATTAAATAATAATAATAATAATAGCAGCAACAGAAATAGATGAATTTAGGTGAATTGCACAGAAAATATAAGAACGAAACAGTAATAATAAAAATATTATTCCAATTAGAGAAGGCTTATTTTTTAAAGAAGCTGGATCTATAATCAAAGCAGATGATAGAAAGAAATAGTAGACTATACAACACTGCAGGCAATCAATAGTTATATCTACTGTTTACCTAATAAGACATAACTTGGTGACTGGAATTGAAATTTGTTTATCTTTTGTTAACTGACAGATGACAGATATCCATATAGACTTCAAAATCTTCTTGAAAACTTAAGTAATAAGCTATAACATTATTAAAGGCCAAATTCTTGCCCATAATCACCTGGGTCTGAGAGACCCATGAAAAAAATTTAAGAACAAGGATTTAAAGCTGTCGCCATCTCAATACTTATAATCTCCAAACTACATAGAACAAAAGATTGAAAAATGTAGAAACCTCATAGAAGAAATCGAAACCATATGTGAAAGGATAAGGTACATACCATCCCCATCATCCTGTCTGCTACTGCAAATGTCCTGACAGGGCTTTCAGTAAGCCTTCAGAAGATGTACTTACAATCCAATACTTTTATTCACCTACAAAAAGCAATTATTGCATCCATCTGTTTAAGAATCTGCAGAGAATGAATGAAATATTAAAGAATAACAGGAGTTGTCCCAGATAATTTCTAGTTGGACTCTACTGAACAAGATTAATAATAATGATGCTGATAA
The DNA here is from genome assembly GCA_023553655.1 of Myrmecobius fasciatus. Classification (NCBI taxonomy): domain Eukaryota; kingdom Metazoa; phylum Chordata; class Mammalia; order Dasyuromorphia; family Myrmecobiidae; genus Myrmecobius; species Myrmecobius fasciatus. Next base: position 215,647 of record JAJPUD010003392.1, on the reverse strand, counting down.
ATAAAAGTCACTGATGTTTTAGTTTGCAAGGCTCTTTATAGCTGCTATATCATTTGAATAATTTCCCTATTATCACAAAAGAATAGTGTGTGAGATAGTAGGGTTGTAGGTAATAGCAAAGGAAGAATCAGATCCAGAAAAGGCCAGAGCCCAGGAATTTTCAAGTATCTTCTTTCACAAACATTCTGGTAAAAGACACTGCATCATAGAATGATTTCCTCCTATGAGTCAATTTTTCCAGCTCCTCAGTGCACCCCAACCCCCTTTTATCTCCGCTCGCATCTGAGACAGAGAATTCTCTTCTCTTTCAGATATCAAAGTGGACCCAATTTTTAAGACCTAAGGAAATCTCTCTTGCTTGCACATCTGGACAGCCTTTGACAGAAGTACAGTGGGTGAAAGATTTATGGGCATTATTTATTTATTTTTTAAAGTTTATAAAGGAATATGCACATACACCTGCCACCTGAGTCTAGTATATATATTAAAGTTGACAGAATAGAGGATGAGTAAATGACAAAATAAGGAAAGTTAAAAAAAAAAGATCACAGGTCTTCTACGGGTTTTTGCCCTGTGCTTTGCTGGATGAATGAATTCTAGCTTGATATGTAACAGGAAAAATTAATGTTTTTGGCGTACCAACTCTTTGGGCTTACTGGGTTTAGATAGTCAAAAGTTGTATCTCAATGACATGGAGGGACCCTGGCAAATTTGATTGCTTTAAAGTAGGGCAAAGATTGCCAGTTCCATCAGTTACATCTAGCCCTTTTTATTCTTGAAATGCCTTTTGTGGCAACAGGAAAGGTTTGGGGAGCATTATATAGGAGAGTTATCTACTTTGTAGTTTTGGTAAGTGGAGGTGATTTCAAGGAGGCTCAGACTAGTGATTTGGGAAAAGAAATTCTAAAAAAAATTTTAAAATACATACTTTGGTGATATTGTGGGTTTTAGTGCAATGAAGAAAGTCACAGGAATATTTTGGTTTCCCAATGCATATAAAAGTAATGTTTACATTATACTGTTGTCTATTAAGCACACAATAGTATTGTATCTTTAAAATGTATGTGCCTCAATTACAAAAGTACTTTATTGTTAAAAAATGCTAGCCATCATCTGAACCTACAGCCTGTTGCAATCATTTTGCTGATGAAGGGGTTTGCTTTAATGCTGATGGCTTGCTGACTGATCAGGGTGGTAGTTGTTGAAGAGTGGGCTAGCTGTGGGCATTTCTTAAAGTAAGGCAACAATCACATTTGCCACATCAATCAGCTTTTCTTTTCACTTGAACACTTAGAATTTATTTGGGTTATTCATTGGTCTGATTTCAAGATTGTGGTGTTTTAGGAATAAGGAGGAGAGGGAGAGAAACTGGAATTGCCCATTGGTGGATAAGTCAGAGTATACACATTTATCAATTAAGTGATTGATAGAATCAATTAAGTGATTGAAGAATATTGATTGATTCAGTGATTAATGGTAACCCCAAATAATTACTATAGTAACATCAAAGATCATTGATCACACACCACCTTAACAGATATAATACAAATGCAAAAGTTTGACATATTGTGAGAATTATCAAAATGTGACAGAGACAGGATATGAACACAAGCTGTTAGAAAAATGGCACTGATAGACTTGCTTGATGCAAGGTTGCCACAAACCTTCAATTTGTAAAAAAAAAATGAAATAACTGCAAAAGGCAATAAAGAGAAGCACAATGAAACAAGGTATTACTATACGTATGGTCTTTCTTATATGGTTGGCTGGATGCGGCTGGCTGGGGTTTGTATCACAAATGATGCAGATAATTCTGGTGGCTATTAAGCTAAAGAGCTGTCCGACCCATTCCTCTACAGGGGCAAAATAGATAGAGACCAAGAGATTATATTAGAAAGAAGCTGAGAAAGATTTCCAGTAAAGAGCAGGAGCACAAGAAGAAGAGATTCCTATCAGAGGATTCATTTATATCATCAGAAGGCATCAGTGAATGCAGCGATTCAGATGTGAATTGTCCCTACCACATCTGTATCCTATACCAATGTTTGTTCTTAATGGCTACCTGGTCATATGTGTTCCCTATATGTTCCTTCCCTTACTGGTTGAGATAATCTGAATAATTCTGGACGTTTTTGCTATTCTGTTTAGTTGTTTTTATCTTTGAACTCTCTCTATATATATATGCACACACACATATATATATATATATATATATGTTCTTTATGGTTGTCTGGTAGAAGAAACACACTGGGGATTGTAGAGAGTTGGTTCACGAGCCATGGTATTGAGTGGATGCCTTCCCATAGCCATAATGTGTCTTGAACATAGTGAAAGATTCAGGGGAACTGTGGGATTACAAATTAAATACATAAATGACCAGTCAGAAAGGGTCAATTTGCAGATTTAAAATCAAATAGTTGTCTCTCACAACTTGCTAAGCATTGTTAAGAGCAGTATATTTTGTCACTTCTGAGTTAATGATCAATTAATGCTTAATAGCCAAGCATAGCAGACTATCAGAGCTTGAATGGATCTAAGAAACTACATAGCCCTAACTGTATCTGGACAAAACAGCCCCTAAACTATTTGGTAAGTGGTCAGGAGGCCTCTGTTTGGAGACTGCCAGTGAAGAGAAAACCACTATTTCCTGAGGGAGCCCATTCTCCTTGGAGTTAGACATATTGAGGCATTTTTCCTTTCATCAATCCAAAGTCTTAGAACAAGTTCTTGGGTCAAATAGAACAAGTGTTTAGCTCCTGGAACTCAGGACTCTGGCTAGGGACCATTTATCTTATCTTGTCTGGATTCAGATCCATCTTTATGTCAGGAGTATCATTTACAGTTATTCAACTGATTCTCATAGGAAATGAATTTGGGGATCTTTGTTACATTTGTGATCAGCTCCAGGACTCTGTCTCTAATGCTGAACCCTCTTTTACTTCTAGTTTCCCTCTTGGGTGTACCAACAGCACATGAAATGTGCTATGTCTAAACCTGACCTCATACTAATGCTATATAGCCCTGAGCTCCCATCAGTGTATTTACTGGTGATTATTAGTCAGCTAGACTTAGCTTTTATAAAGAATATTTTTTAAAGTGGTCTAGCAAGAATACTTGGTACAATATATTTCCTTACATCGCCCCTCCCCCCCCAAAAAAAATCTGTGACACATTTTCCAAGTACATATAGAGGCCACAGGAAAAAAAGGGTTCAAATTTAGAGAAAATGTGGAAAAGACATGGCTCATAGTCCTGAAAATCCTTTGGCTGGAGTTCTTGAGTTCATTGCAGCTAGAAAGTGCAATGAATGGAGCATTGAATTTGGAATCAGGAAGACCTGAGTTTAAATTCAACTTGAAACACTCCCTAAGGATGTGGGCCTTGACAAATCACTTAACCTTTGTGTCAGTTTCCTTATTTTAAAATAGAGATAATAATAACACTTACTTCCCAGAGGTAAGTGATTGTGAGAACAAAATGAGATAATATTTAAGAAGCGCTTAACAAACATTGAAATATTATATAAATGCCAGTGAAGATGAACATGATTTCTTTGGGTATAATGGAGCATGTCTACTGGGCTCTTTGTGGAACCCTCTATATGCCTTTTCTCCCTAATGGAGTCCATTCTTGCTCCTGATGCTGACACTGCTATTCAGGGTTTTATAAGTGAAATGTTAGGAGATCAATAGGAAGCTCACAAAAATCTCTCTGTGGAAGGCAGTGGGGAGGGGACCAAGAGGCTGGTGTTCTCCTCCTCCCTTCTTCCAAGATTCTTTTGTAAGGTTTGACAGTAAACTTCCTCCTTGCTGGCAGATGATCTAATCTTTAAATTTAGGATTGGCTTGCAGTTTTATAAAAGAACAAAGCATAACCAAGGATCCTCAACACATTTGAGCACATTGCTTGGACGAGTCATTATAATTCATATGATGAATTTCAAAGACATATCCTCCACGAATTAAAATCTATAGTTTATTGACCCAGTATAGAAGTAGACTTATAACATTAAGGTATAAGAGCTTAGCATCTTGACACTTTCGGTGGGGTGGGGTGATTTGGTCAATTTGATCTCACTGCTCTTAGATGCTGTGATTCTCAGATGTCTAAAGTGACTTCAGTTCTTCTTATTTGTTTTTCAACTTTCAAGTTTAAGATCCCATCACTTGTAGCCCCCTCCCTTTCACTTCTCACTGCCTGGCTGCTATTTTCTGTTCCAACCAAGCATGTGGACAGTTTTTTTGTTTATAATTAAACTTGTCCCTCTTTTAAATCCTCTTCCTGAAATTTGCTTCCCCTCTTTCTTCATGAAGTCATTTCTAGTCCTTCATAGATTTGTGCCCTAGATCTTTGACTCATCCTAGAGTCCATTAGTCCTTGCCCCAGGATATGGGGATGAGTTCTGTGTGGCCTCTTTGTGCCCATTCACTTTCCACTATATTCAAGACTCTCATAGATCTAGTCAAGATCCCCAGAGAAGCTTTCGCTCTAAAAATCGTAAACTAGAAATAGAAAATAGAGATATTTGTGGGAAAAAAGTATCATCAATGGACTAAAAAAGGAAATAGAGGAAGAAAAAAGTGGAAGGAAAGGAAACGAATGAGAATAAAGATAGAATAAATGGTGACGTAGAATTCACATGCTAGTCTCATGACAAAGAAGAAAAAAGAAAAGAGAAAGAAGAAATAAATGGATGGAAAGGGAGCAATAAATAAATGCAATTATATTTAGACACTACAGACAGACATTATTAATACATATTTATATATATACACATGTCTACATATACATGTATATTCTACCTATAGAATTAATAAATACAATACAATTTATACATATATATGAACACATATTTTGTATATTTAGCTGTATATAACGAAATAATTTCAGGGTGAAGAAAAGGGGTTAAATGTGAAATGTTGAGAAGGAAAGTAGAAGAGAGAGAAGGAAAAGAAAATTTCAAAGGAGAGACAGACAGGAAGAACCTTTCTGGGAAACTGAGGCAGTGAAGAAGGATGTATTCTAGTTCTGGAATGGAGATCCCAGCCTCAAATCCAGTCTCTGACACTTCCCACTTGTATGATCATGGATGAGTCATTAATCTTTTGTAGACCTCCACTGCCTCCTCTATAAAATGCAAAGGCTATACTAGGTCCTTCTTGCTCTGAATCTGGGGTCCTATGAGGACATCAGTTTTAAAAATAAAACATATAGAAAACAAAGCCAGAAGACTATACTAGCATCAGCCACTATTGGCTTCTGAAAATGTAGGTGTGAAATATTACATCTTAGAGCAGGTTGGGGGCTTTCAGCAATCATTTTATCCATCCTTCTGCCCTCAAGCAGGACCCTGGGTTAGCTCTGACCAGCAGAGCTTCTGAGAATACAGCTTTATAGAATGAGCTCTGGGAAGGATGTTGGAGGGACATCAGATTTGGAAGGAACTTCAGATGGCATCTAGTCCAACCTCTCCATTTTTCATTTGGAGAAACTGAGGCCCAAATTGATGAAGGGACTTTTCCAAGGTCTCTTAGGTGGAATCATCCAAAGTGGGGTTTTGACTCCAAAGCAAGTACCCTTTCCCCTGGGACATACTATCTTTAAAGGTTTTCTAAGTTTACATTATTTATAAAGTATGAAGGGGGATCTGGACCCCCTGTCTCTTGAGACCTGCTTTAGTGCTCCCTTCTCAACACAGCAGACAACATCAATAATTATGCAGCAGCTGATACCCAGACCCATTTATCTCCAAGTTACATCCTATGGTGAATCACAGCCACCACAAAGCTACTAAAACCTTGGAGAATATTGGTAATCAATCCAAGTACAGTAAACAATGAGTGTTAAAACATTAGAAAACAAGGCTGATGATAAATAACTGACTTGTCTGGATGGAATAAAACCCATACTTTTAAGGGATTCCCAGGCATATGGAAGCAGAGGCAGCTTTTGCAAGAAATAGCTATCAAGATTTTTGCAAATTAATTTTTTTCATAAAAAAAGGAATGAAATTTCAGGAGCAGAAGGAACAGTATACAAGATGGCAATGGGGAGAGGGAGCAAAGTTCCCTTGCTCAGAATCCTCCTATATTTTAACCTGTTGTCAGACATAGCCAAGGTTCCACACACTCAGATACCATATAGAATTTGTTCTTCGCTAGAGTGTAAAATGAGGAAGTTAAAGAAGATGACCTCTTGGTCCCTTTCAGCTCTGAATGTGACAGTCCCTTCCAGAGACACAACCTGAAACAATCTATGGAAAACTTCTCAAGTCAATCAAGAAAGATGGCGCCCAAGGCTTTGTTCCATTAAGCCAACTGAGGATACCAGGGGTCACAGAACAAAAAGGAAACAGTTCTTGCTCTCAAGCAACTTGTATTCTACTGAGGGGAGACAACATATAATCAGACACTATGTGTGATCTTGGAGAAGACACATTTTTTTTTTTTTTGCCTCCTTCCATCTGTAAAATGGAGAAAACAATAGCACTAAATCCCAGGATTGTTGTGAGGATTACAAGAAATCACACATGTATAGTGCTTTACAAATTTCATAGTGTTATGTAAATAAAGGCTATTATTGTTAGGGTAATGTAGCTGACAAAAAGTCTTTGCAATCTTGGGTTGCCTAAAGAGGAAAATAGCTTCCAGGTACAAAGAGAGGATGACCATAGGTTGGCCAAATTGGGAAAATTTGTTTAGTGTGGGTGCTATCATTTAGAAGGAAAGCTGGCTAAGCTGGATAGCATCCAAAAGGAAGATGGCACCGAGGGTGGGAAGAGATGCTCTTGAGAATATGTTTCAGCAGGATCGATGAAGAAGGTTGGTTACCCTTTCTGAACTTGCTTCCTAGTGACTTGGACTAAATGACAATCTCTCTGATTAACAAATTAGAATGTTGGACCATCTGACCAACTTTAAATCTGTCACTCCCTGAATGGAAAGGGCTTAGTTTGAAGAAGAGAAGATGCAAAAGGTGTGGATGGGAGATGGTGGCCATCTTCAAGTCTCTGAGGAGCTATTCAAGGAACACAAGGGATTAACTTCATTTTCCTTAAACCCAGAAGTTAGAACTCTGGACAGTGGGGGAGGGAGCAGGAAAGAGAGGCAGACTTCCCAACAATAAAGGATTATCCCAAATGGAAATGGGCTGCTTTGGAAGACCTCACAGGCCATCTTCAAGTGGGCAGGTTATAAGACCACTGCCTTTGGGGGCATTTCATAGAAGGGATCCCTATTAAGGTTGAGATGACTTCTGGGGCCCTTTCCAAATCTTAAGTTTTTTGAGAGTGTTATAAACTTTAAAACATTATAGAAAGTATAGCTTTGTTTTCCAGAGTTCTCCCTTTTCCCATCAAATTAATTGGGCTGTTTTGTCCCTGAATGTCTCTGAGTAACCTGACCCCAATGACTGTTAGCAAATGAGAAGATCCACAGAGGCTTTTGTCTTATACAAAGGAGATATATTCATGTCTCCCAGAGGGACCATATGCTGGGGAAGTGGAGGGAACTTTGAGGTCATTTAGTCCAATATCTTAATTTTATAGATGGCAACATTTAAGGAGGATCAGTCACTTCTCTGAGGTTACACAATCATCAGATTTGAACCCAGTTCCTCAAATTACAAGGATATTCAGTGTTTGACTGAACCTTATTGCCTTTTAGGGATTTGGTTTCAGAAGAGAAATTTCAAGTTCCTCTCTCCCAATCTCCCCCTCACTTCCAAGCAGTCCTGACTGGTGAGCAAGGGTCCAAGGAGACTCAGGAGGAGTCTCCGCAGCCCATGTGAATTGAATCTTTTTATGAAAAAACTCCAACTAATTTTAGAAAATGGTTGAAGGTTTGTTTCCATTTATAGGAACAGGGACTGCATTGGCATGGAATGCCTCATTTTACACTGGGGAAATTGAGGCACAGAGCAGCTAAAGTAATTTTTCCAGGTTCATGCGGCTGTCAGAGACCTAGATCTGATTATCCCATTAAACATCTGTGTGACTTGGGTCAAGGAAGTAATTTTTCATCTCAGTTTGTTAGGCCTTCAGACAACTCTTTACCATCCTATGTTTCAGAAGACTTCCCTATCTCCCTAGATGGAGGGGATTTCCTTTTGAAGGAGCTTCCTAGACTATTGTAAACACAATAACTGACTGAAGCATGACCACTAACTCTTATTTCCTGTGCCCAGAAATATCATCGATTTCATCAGTGGGACTCCAGATGAACTTCCTTGTGGTCCTTCTTAAGGCTTGGCCATCATTTCCTGCCTCATGGAGTATTAGAAGAGGCAGGGGCTGCACAGACCCTCTGGTTCCAGTTTCCCATGAACAAAACTTCCCTCTGCCACATGTGAACACTAGTGAAGGCAGCTTATGGTGTAGAGACTCTTGTTCTTCACCTGCAGGGGTCAAGTTCTCATTAGAAATTCCCTGAGGGCCAAGAAACTCACTCCTCTCTCCTGAGACAGAAGTTAGCCAGAGCCTTTCACTTCATTAAACATAGGAGCAAAACTTGCCCAGACTCGCAGGAGCAAAGCAACCTAATTAGAAGAGGAAGAGGAGGAGTTGGTGGGAAACAGGCAAGTATTGTGGATTTGGTGTCAGGTGACTGTGTTTGAACCTTAGTTCATACACTTACTTCCTGGGTGATCTTGGGCAACTCATAGAACCTCCCGAGGCCTTGGCTCCACATCTGAAGAATGAGCTGGGTTGGGCTAGGTGGTCCCTAACATTTCTTCCAGCTCCAGATCCAGGACTTTAATGGTCTCTGAGGCCAGCTCTCTATTGCATATCCTGCTGTTTTCCCCTGTTATGGGAGATTCCCACTATATCCCTGAACCTGTAAATCTAGGGATCACGTGGTCAAGAAGTGCTGGGAATCAAAAAAGTGATGGGAAGGTTGTGAATTGTCACACTTAGCAAAGAGAGATAGACAGATAGAGACAGAGAGAGACAGAGAAAGAGACAGAGACAATGGATTTCTGGCAGGGTCAGAGACAAGTCAGACCAGGACCAGAAAACCATATAGGGCAGGACTACTGAAAGAAAAAGCTTTGGCAAGGTGACAGCTTAGTGGTCTCTCTGTGTCCCTGCCTCTGTCACGATTCTCTCTTTTTTTTCCTGCTGCTCTTACTCCTGTTCCTCCTCCTCTTCCTCCTTTTCTCCCTTCCTCCCACCCGTGTCTCTGTAGCTGTCTCTTTTTTCCTTTGTTTCTCTCTGTCTCTGTGTTTCTGTCTCTGTCTCTCTACGTCTCTTTTTCTCTGTCTTAGCAATAAAAAATGAAGAGACTTAAATACAGAGATAGGGCAAAGACAGAAACACACAGAAAAGACAGAGACAGTGAGAGAGGGTAGGAGAGATGGAGAAAGAGAAGTGCAGACCAGCTGGAACCCAGCCAGAGGAGAAGAGATAGTGTAGCTAACAGCTAAAGGAGGATTTCAGAGAGAAGATGGAGATGGTCTTGTCCTTGATCCCATGGACAGATTGTCTAGCAACAGAAGAGTGTGTCAGTGGCTCCAGCCCTCCATGATTATGACATTGAGGGGCATCTGCCAGTATCTTCTGGGACCATGAACTTCTTAGGAAGAGGAAATGTGAGAATTCAGACTTTTAGGGGGTCATAGTACTGCTGAGTGTGGTCAGGTCTGCTGAGTGGCAAGTGGCCACTTGGGGAGTCTCCCCAAGGTGCTTTTAATCTTTCTCTTTCATTCAGTAAACATGTTTAAACCATGATGAGGGTGTGATTTCCTTTTGGATAAGGTGACATTGGGAGGATATGAGCACCTTAAAGAGAAACGAAGCACAAACTAGACTGAGTTATCTTGGGAGATTTTGCTGGATTAAATTACAAATAGAGACAAAATAGAATAACCCAAAGGGATGTTAAAGTTGTAAATATTATATGCAAAGGGTGACTTTACATGAAAAAGAAACTCTAGGATGAGCCTAACACAATTTGGACCACCTTTTTTTTGAGGGGGGGTTGGTTGATTCCTATTATAGTTTAAGACAAACTTCCTAAATGCACAAATATATGCTATTTGCCTTCAAATATGAAAGATGTGAAATTGTCATGCCTCCATGTCATCATCATCATCATTATCTTTATCTTCATCATCATCATCCTCATCATCATTGCTAAATGTATATACACACATAACATTTATTAAGTGTCAGACACTATGCTTTTAAATTGTTATGGTGTTTGATTTTCACAACAATCATGGGAGGGAGCTACTATAATCATCCTCATTTTATAATTGAGGAAACTGAGTCAAAGAGAATTGAAGTGATTTACCTAGGATCATACGGTCAGTCAGTGTCCCAGGTCAGATTTCAACTCAATAGTGCCTGATTCCAGATCCAGCACTCTATCCATTGTGCCATCCAGCTCTTCCACCATACTAGGGTATGCTATGATCTCAGTCTATCTTTACATATGAGGGATCATTTCCCTATATCCTATGGGTAATGGTGAGAAGGATTCAATTCTTTTTAATTCCCAGGGACTAATAATAATAATGATAGCAAGCACTTATGGGGCACCTACTCCATTCTAGTCACTGTTTTAATTGCTTTACCAATACTATCTCATTGGATCGAAAAAAATGATCGCTGAACTACTTAGTAAATGTTTGTTAGACCGGGGAGGGGAAGGAAAGAGGAAGAGAATTTGAAATTCAAAATCTTGGAAAAAATGAATGTTACATCTTTTATATGAAATTGGAGAAAATTAAATATTATTCAAAAAATGTTTATTGAATGAACAAATAGCCTCAAGCCAAAGCCCCAATCTGTACTCTTGTGTTCTGTTCTAGTGTCCACATCTTGGAAAAGCAGATTGATGGACCAGAGAACCCACAGAGAAGCACAGTCAGAACAGTGAAGGATCTTACGGCCATGTCAGAGAAGGCATCGGAAAAAGAAATTCAGATTAATTAGTCTGCAAAAGGGAGGACATGGGGTGGGTGAGTATATTAGCTGTCCTCAAGGATTCAGAGAGAGAGGAAGCAAAGACTTTTCTTGGTCTCAGTGAGTAGAATTAAGAGCAATGTGGAAAAGTTATAAAGAGGCAAATGGAGGATCAATTTAAGGGGAGAAATGTCCTAAAAGAGATGTCTAGAAATGGAATAAGCTTGTCTGAAAGAAGGTCTGAATTCACCCATAGTTGAGGTTTTTAAGTAAAAGTTATATGATATCTTGCTGAAGATACTGTAGAGCACATTTATGATCAAGTGCATTTGGGACTTTAGAGGCTGGTGGATAGAGTGGCTATGGTATGACAGACAGTGTGAGATAGTAGAGGGTTAGCTTTGGAACCAAGAAAACTTGGGTTCAAGTTCTGCTTCTGACATAGCCTGGATATGTGATCCTCAGCAAGACCCTTTTAAGGGTCTTTTAAGAAACTTTGAAGTTTCAGTTTTTTGGGCGAATCTCAATAATACTCATTGCACTCAATATTCAGTATGGCACGTTGCAAAGTTCTCAGTACTCACTGTAGAGTGCTGATCTTTATTGGTAGATGGACTTTCATCAAACAGATATTCCACATACTGATGGAATCACAGATCCGGACATCTGTGTTTTGGATTAGACACTTTCTGAGCTAGGGTACTTATGATTCTCCAGGACTGGCTTTGCTACAGCATCTGGAGCCAGTCCCAAATTGAGGAAAACCAAAGAATCTTCAGAGCAGTCACTTCTGCTCTTGGCATCCCTCTGACCTTGGCAGTCCATTTCTCCCACAATGGAGTTCTTCCCTTGTCCTCCTGTGACTGAGCTCCATTTCACTCTCCATTAACTCTTTTTTTTTCTTTTTGTTGAGGCAATTGGGGTTAAGTGACTTGCCCAGGGTCACACAGTTAGGGAATGTTAAGTGTCTGAGACCAGATTTGAACTCAGGTCCTCCTGACTTTAGGGCTGGTGCTCTATCCACTGCACCACCTAGCTGCCCCTCTCCATTAACTCTTTATTAACTCTTCAATTCTATCCCCACCATGACTGGATGACCGATGACCACCATCTTGTGGGACCTTTCTAGTGCTGTCCTGTTTACTTCATAGCTTGTCTTTCTTCTGCCTAATTAAACACCTGCATCTTGCACTTAATTTAGACCTTTTGGCTAAACATCCTTTCTTTCCATCTCTTCCTTCTCCATAGTTTAACAATTTGAGATCTATGTTTAGACTTAAGGTTCCTGAACAATAAACCTTCATATAATCAAACCCTGGCTTGCCTTTATTGAATCATTCTTGACATTCAGTTTAATTCAACAAGATTTTTACTAAGTATCTACTATATGCCAGAAGCTGGGAAGGGTTCCCCTTTTGCAGACTAGTGATTTCAGTGGAAGAAGCAGGAATATGCTGGTGCTCCTATCAGCTTGCAAAAGCAAATTTTAAAAAAAAGCATTTTCACCTTAGAAATAGTCAAATGTTGCAACTCAGGGTTTGATTTATTCTTTTTCTACTTGTCTGGACTTAAGAAAGTTATGGGGAAAGGCAATGATGTGGAGTAAATTCATGTGTGTCATGAATACTCTCCCCCCTCTTCAGAGAGCTGATTGTTAAACGTTACTGAGTATACTTTTGTTATAGGAAACCATCCATTAGGAAACTCTCTCTTCCAGTATATATCTGAGGGTAAACCACAATGAATAGTCTTAAAGAGTTGCTTGGGGATATTTTGAGATTAAGTGATTGCTCAGGGTCACACAGCCAGTATCTCCTAGGGAGGGAACTTGAATGGAAGTCTTCTTGATTTTAGGCCTGGGGATGGAGTGGAGGGGTCTATTCATTAGGCCATGATGACTAGAAGTAGAAAGACAAAAAATAGACTATTCTCTTTCCTTCCTCAATAGAGAGAGCTTAAATTCTATTGTAGGACTTGATGCTCTTAGAATTTAGCAAATTCAAATTCAGAGCAACTTCCCTACTAGTCCAGGGATTGGGGAAAGGTTCTTGGAGGAGGTGATGCCCCTGGAGTGGGACCCGGAAAAGAGCTGGTGATTTCAAGAGATTAAGGTTGGCAGGGTGGTAAATTGCAATCTGAGAGAATGACAGCTGTGCAATGGAGATGGAATATTGTGGGTGAGTGGCCGCCATGTTTTAGTATGGATGGGTCCCAGAGTGTTTGAGGGAGAGTAACCTGAAATCGGGATAGAGTGTGCAGTTAGGAAGACTCATCTTTGTGAGTAGAAATCTGGCATTAGACAATTACTAGCTGAATGACCCTAGAGAAGTCACTTAATCCTGTTTGCTTCAGTTTTCTCATCTATAAAGTGGAGAAGGAAATGACAAACCGCTCCAGTGTGTCTGCCAAGAAAGCTCCAAATGATGGGAGGGGATGAGATCTTCAAGAGAAACAAGAAACATTTTTCATGCATTCACTAGGGGCAAGGCACAACGACAGATGTGCAGACAAAAGTGTAGCTCCATTGCATTGGAAAGAATAATGCACTTGGACTCAGAGAGTCTGAACTTGAAATTCAAATCTGTCACATCCTTTTTGACTAATTTCAGGCAAGTTCCTTAACCAGACTGGTCTTTGGGTCCTTCATCCATAGAATAAGGAGATAGAAACTCTGGGGACTCGCTAATGATCTTTTGATTTCTCCATGTATATTGGCAGATCAAATCTCTGGAGAAACTTTCATTATCACTGAAGGGATAGCAATTACATGGGACAGGGGAAGGAAAACTGGCTCTGGGGTCATATGACTTAGATTCAAATCCTGGGGGACTTCAGGAAAGCAATGCAATCTTTCTCTGCCTCAGTTTCCTCATCTGCAAGATGGTGATGGACTGGGTGGCTTCTGAGGTCCCTATTAATTTTAGATCTCTGGGGGCTTCCCCCACTGGCATGTTGTGGTTTCCAGAGAAATGCACACATGCCAAACTTAGAGGGCATTATGGGAAGTTGACCATCTCTCCCTGAATGTTGCATCCTTAGCATTTCTCTTCCAAACTCAGGACTTTAAATCAGACTCAGAAAAAAAATAAACAAATGAGTTTTATTTATTAATTTTTATTTATTTATTAAGCACCTACTCTGTGCTGGATAGGTGCTGGAAAAACCAAAATATTAAGATGATCCCTGTTCTTGAAAAACTTATATTTTAGTCAAGAAATAATAACTTCATGGGGGGCAGCTAGGTGGTGCAGTGGATGGTCGTAAAGTCAGGAAGACCTGAGTTCAAATCTAACCTCAGACACTTAATACTTCCTAACTGTGAGACCCTGGGCAAAAACCTGCCTCAGCAATAAATAAATAAACAAACAAATAAATAAACAAACAAACAAATAAATAAACAAACATCAAGCAATCAATAAATAAAAATTTTAAGATAAATAAATAAATAAAAATCAATCAACAAAAATTTTAAAATAAATAAATAAATAAATGAAAAGAAAATTTTTAAAAAAGAAAAAAATTAAATAATAACTTCCTAATGTTTAGAACTAGACATTGCATCAAGTTTGAAGTGAAATGGGTGATCCTAGAGAATGAAGGCAGTGAGTCATCAGAAGTTTTTGAGAATAGGCTGAATTATCACTTGTGGGAAAGAGAAAAGGACTCGAGATTTTGGTTAGCAGCTGGACTCTATATACCCTGGAAATTACCTTTCCGTTCTAAAATCCTAAAATATGTATGATACTAGATAGGGGATCAGGGTGGGGGAGACAGAGAGGCGATCCAGATAGAGGGCTGTGGGACATTTAGAGGAGAAACAGATCCCTTCCAGGAAGGTTGGAGAGAGAAATGTAAGAGATATTGAGCACTGCTTAAATTTGCTTAAACTTGGGTCCTGGCTTCCTTGCTCGGGTGTCTAGCTTTTCTCTGCTTGTTTCTTCCTGTGTTTCCAGGTCCTGTGTGGTTCCCTTCTCAGCCCCCAAAATTGCTTTTCCAGATTTGACATTGCTGCAAGAGCCCAGAAATGATACCTGCTGAAGACCCAGCTACAAATGGCAAATGGCATATCACTTTCTCCAGAGCAGTCTCAGTCCTAGCCAGCTCTGAGCTAGAAGTTCCAGACTGCCTACCTGCTGTCCCACTACTGTAGCTGGTTAACATAATCAGTGGGTCCAGTCCGTCACTAAGAGATTCCCTTTCCTTTGTCCAGAAAAAAAAGTCCTCATCCTTTCTCTGGTTCCCCAGATTGAATCTACAAACAAAATGGCACTCTTCAGGCAAGGAATAAGCCCAGCTATTGTGCATCTGCTCAAAAGAAATCTGAATTTGACTCAATGAAGAAGGAGATGTCAGAATGGAGCATAAGGAGCAAGAACTTAGTGTTGGGAAGACCTGGCTTCAAGTCTCACTAGTGATATGGGCTTGCTGGGAAACCCCGAGCAAGTCCCTTACCCTCTCAAGGGGTCACCCCAGCCTTCTCTCTAGACTGTAAAATGCAGAACAGTTATTCATCTTCTGGTAGAGTTTTCCCACTGAGAATAACTCCATATAAGGATATTTCAATATTATGAGGCTCAATGCAAGAGGAAAAGTTAAGCTTCAATTCTCTGAAAGTGGGATGGACAGATTTTGTCATCCATGTGAGACCCTGTTTGCATGGTCATGGAGATCCTCCCAGAGAAGAAGTGACTAATGGGCAGCACAGAGACCTGCAACACTCCTGAGGCCTCCCAAATCTGATTCAAATGAAATTGGGAAAGACTGAACAAAAATAAGTTAAAAATATATCAGTAACCAAAACAGAAAAAAAATTACATTTTAAAATTAAGGCAATATGTGGTCTGTGGGGATCTTTATAGATGGATTAGTGGTTTCTATTTCTATTCCATTTTGACACCGTTACCCTAGAACTGCCCCTCACTAGTACTACTACCACCATCACCACCAGTTACTACTGGTACCAGATAGCAGATACTACGGTTACTATTACTAACTATTTTTTCTAATTCCTGCTTCTAGGAGTTCCTGCTATTATTAGTAATTACTGATAGTCACTACAACTGCCAGTTTCACTGCCACTATTAATTACTACTAATCACAGCTACTATGACTAGTTATAGCTAGTTTATAAGTTATGACTAATAGTCACTACTTCTACTAGTTTATTACTAACTTTTTTATCAGTTACTACTAATCACTGCTACTATGACTACAGCTAATTTATGTTTTGACTAGTAGTCACTACTACTAGTTATTACCAACTTTTTTATCAGTTACTACTAATCACTGCTACTATTTGCTACTACTGCTAGTGACTATAATTAGTTAATAGTAGTAGTCACTACTACAGGTACTATTACTAGTAGTTATTACTAGTTATAACTACTATTAGCTAATATAGTTATTGATAGTTTAGAATAAATTACTATTATTATTCACCACTCCTGCTAGATATTGCTAACTACTATTAGTTACTATTAATCACTGCTATTATTTGCTACTGTTGCTAGTTAGTTAATATAATTGGTTACTACTGGTAGACACTACAAGTTGTTATTAACTATTGCTACTACTAATAGTTGCTAGTTACTATCGTAACTATAGCTAGTTAACTTAGCTACTGCTGCTAGTTACTACTCCTACTATCATCCAGGTACATCACAGATGTTCAATAAAAGCTTGCTGCTGGAGTGCAGACTGTGGCCTGAGCCTCAGTTCCATAAATAAAGAAGCTTGTATTTGACCCTATAAGTAATGGGGTCTTTGGAGTTCATGACTGGGTATGTGTATGTTGGGGGGGAGGGCAGCACTGTTGAGGTCACCGCTGTCAGATCAAGGAAGATCACCTTGGTGTCCATCTGCAGGCAGACCAGGGCTCTTAAAGGCTGTGCACAAGATATGTAAGTTCTGCTGACTTGTGGAGCTTCACTGTCCTAGTTTTGGCCTAGCCAATTTGGGGAAGACTTACCGCTATTTTGACCACCTGATAATGAGTTTTTTGGCTCCCTTACTTCTCAATGAGGTTTGTAATGAAAATGCAGATTTTTGAAGTGTTCACATGAAGTGGTGATATTTCATGTCTCTAATTTTTTCCCAACAACTCTTTGAGCATGATTATTATTGTACCCATTTTATAGATGAGAAAAGCAGAGGCTCAGATATATGAGGTGATGCTCATAGCAATCTGGCTAGTCAAAACTGTGATTGAACCATAGTCTTCTGACAACCTGCCTTGGACAGCATAGAAGTGCAAAAGATTGGTGATGGATGAGAATTCATAAAGCACTTAATCCAGCCCTTTGTGTATCAGTCACTTGGCTCATTAGAGGTAAAACTGAGAGCAAAACCCAGGAGTTCTAAATCCCAATATGGAGCCCTTGGCCAATTTTCCCTATTTCCTGAATAGTTGATCCTGATTTGTACCAAAGCAGCTTGGTGCAGTGGAAAGAGCACTAAATTGGGAGTCCAAGGAGCTGTATTCAAATCTGTACTCTGCCATTTACTATCTATGTGATCTCAGGCTAGTCCTTTCATCTCTTAAGTTTTGGTTTCCTCATTTGTAAAATGAGTTCATGTAAAGTTGAGCTCAATGGCTTCTGAGGATCTTTCCAGCTGTAAGTCTAGAAGTCTTTGTTCTTACTTGATAGCATGTCCCAAAGCCCAGGAAGATGGATGGACTGGTCTCCTGCCAGCAGCATGGAGGAGAGGAATGGGAAGTCTCCTCTGAGGAAGCTCAGGCTGCTCTTGAAGCCCAAGGCTAGGATGGCAACAACTTTTGAATCAGGACCTCTGGGTTGTCCAGGGCCATAGTTTGTGTTCTATGAAATCTAGGGAGGAAAAGTTCGGATGACCTACTTCCCTTTTAGGAAGAGTTAAGATCCCAGCCCAGGAAAACTAAGCAGACTGAAGATGGCTTTTCCACATCCCCAGGGCAGGAAGCTTCCTCATCATCATTGACAACATCATTCTGTCCTTTTTTGTATCCACTACAATTCAAGCTCATCTCTTGGCAGAAGGTAGGAGAGAGAGCAGAGAACATCAGTTGTTATATGTCATAGACCCAGAGCTGTCCTTCCTGATTTGGGGGTCTGGGGCAAGCATTATGAGTCACATGGAGTACATTTAAATCCTCTGGGTCATTGCCTAAGACTATGGAGCTGATGTTGTGGAAGTAAGCAGAGTAGCATCAGATGGGGGAGAATAGAACCTGGAATATAATCACCATTGTTGGTGGCAGGGATTCAATACCTGGTAGACTCCTATTTTAGTTAATTATTCTTGAGTCCTAATATCAATTGTTTTAGTCTGCTACTTTAATCCTAGTGATTTTTTTTTACTAGCATTCATTTCATTTTGACACCCATTTTGACCCAAACTCCCATCTGCCCCATCCTAGTTTCAACTCTGAATTGATGGTAGATCCAATACTATTTCTAGATGGTGTAGACAGCCACAGAAGTGGCTAAGGAAGGGCCTTAGTACTTTCCTATTTCAATTTCAGCTCAGGTTATTGAAATTCAAAGCATTACCATTTAATTAGACAAACATTTATCAAGCACCTACTAGCTCAGGTGCCATTATTTACAAGAAGTCCTTCTTGATCTCCCTTCTCAGCCAATTAGTTAAAGATTCCTTTTCCTAAAGAACTTTGGCTTTTTTCTTTGTTCCTGTCATTTTTTAACTCATACACTTTTTACATTTTATCTTTCTTCTTCTTTCTCTTTCTAAATAAAATGTAAGATCCTTGGGAATCTTTTTTTGATTGTTTTTTTATCCCAAAGATTTATTGCTTGGAGTAATCAGTCAGTCAACAAGAGTATCAAGTGCTTGTTATGTACCAAACCTTGTGTTAAATCCCCAAATTCTCAAAGAATTCCCAAAGAAATAGACACACAGACACGTTTCCTGCCCTCAAGGAGATAATAGTCTAATGAAGGAGACGATGTACCAGAAACAGTATACATAAAAATACTTGCAGTATAATGGGAGCTTCTCTTAGCAGGAAGACACTAGCATTAGAGGCATTAAAAGGTCTCTCACAGCAGTTAAAATTTGAGATGAGTCGGAGAGAAGCCAGAGGAGTTAGAAGGGAGAGCATTGTAGAAGATTCCCAGCCAGTGCAAAGGCATGGAGGCTGGATATGGAATACAGTGTTTGAGGAAAGCAAGATGGAAAATGTGTAGTCTGGAAGGGTAAGAAGGGGCTAGGCTGTGAATGGTTTCAAGAAGGTTTGTTAAATGAATGGTTAGAGAGTCTCCTTGTTCTTATTCATTAATGCTGAGCATCCAAGCTCCCACCAAAGATGGCAGAGCTGGATTTCGAGAACTCCTTTGACAATAAATAATCTCCATCTGAGCACCTTCATTGAGGAGGGAAATCCCCACACTCATCAAGGCAACTCATTCCACTTGGAGGATGGTTTTCACTCTTAGGAAGAATTTTCCTGATTACAAGCCTTAATTTACCTCTTTTTAACATCCACCTCCTCGCTTCTTTCACTCATTCTCTCCTCTGGATCTGAAGAGAAAAAGGTTATTCCTTCTCCCATAAGACATCTCTTTAAAATCCTTGAAGATAACTACCATATGTAGGAGGATGGATAAATAGAGGGATATTTAGACAATAGACAGATAGCATTTATTGAATGTCAAATTATGCTAAGCACTGGAGATGGGAAAACTAGTCCCTAATCTCATGAAGTTTACATTCTAATAGGGGAAAACAAGATGAAAAGGGGAAGGAAGAAGTTTGGATTAAAATGGAGGAGAAAAAGAGAGAGATCATTACTCACTGAGTTGGTCTCAGGGTAGAGTGAGAGAGGTGGAAAGGAAGGAGTGTTGATGGACTTTCTTGTGATGTAGATACACACACACATGTATATATATACACACATTATATATGCACATATATACACAATATAATACTCATACATGATCATACACACTGTGTATATATGTATACATGCAAATATATGTATACACATACACTATATATACACATCATATGTATGCATGTATGTATGGCTGTTCCAGGAAAAGCCTCCTCCAGGGGCAAGATTGGTCATTTGTTAAGTCCTACTTGATTAATTGAAGGTTTCCTTACATAACCTTTGATATCACCTTCCACTCACACCCTTGTTCTGGTATTAGGAAAATTGGGATCAAAGTACAGAGCTGGGAAAAGTAATAATTGCTAATGTTTATATATATTTTTTAAGGTTTGCAAAGTGCTCTATAAATATGCATTCATTTTGTCCTCCTAACAACCAGGAAAGATGGGTATCATCTCCATTTTACAGATGGAGAAACTAAGGCTGAATAAAGTGACTTGATCAAAATCACCCACTTAGCAAGTACTTGAGGCTGAATTTGGATTGAGGGTCTCCTGACTCTAAGCCCAACACTGTTGCCTCTGTATCAGCTAGCTGCACTAATTAAGAATTCTCTTTTCCACATCTGAAAAAGCCTGGGATTGAGCAAGTCAGGCTAAGGGTTAGAGCCAATAATTTGATTAAGCAGCTGCTCTGGAGCAGGCACTGTGCTAAGTGCTGAGGGTGCAAAGACAGGTAGAAGTCAGTTCCTGCCCTGTCAGGCTATAATGAAATCCTGCTGCTGGGAAGGCAGGAGAAGGTGAGAGTTTGGGAGCTGACATTGTGCAAAATGATGAATTTCTGCAAAGGGATCATGAAATCCAGGAAAGTCTGAGAAAACGAATTAAAGAAACACATTTGAAACATCCACATTTCCCTTCTTTAACTTAACTTTTCACTTCAGGTGATTTTCAAAATCTAATTTCATCTTTTCTTCAAAGATGATTGTTTTTCCCATTTATTTCTTCTTCCCCCCCTTCAGTCTTCCTTCTTGAAATTTCAGTGCCTTTCAGTGCCTCCACACTATGGTCCATCCCTCTCTATGGATTTTTTTTTCCTGACTGGCAAACATTTCTCTTTTCCTCCACCATTCATCTTTTTTTTTTTTTGAGTCTCTATTCTCAGGCCTTTCCTTCCATTCTCCCTCTGCTCATTTGCCTTTCTTCCATCTCTCCATCCTTCCTCTCAT
The DNA here is from genome assembly GCA_023553655.1 of Myrmecobius fasciatus. Classification (NCBI taxonomy): domain Eukaryota; kingdom Metazoa; phylum Chordata; class Mammalia; order Dasyuromorphia; family Myrmecobiidae; genus Myrmecobius; species Myrmecobius fasciatus. Next base: position 194,683 of record JAJPUD010003392.1, on the reverse strand, counting down.
CAACTCTGAGAGGCATCCTCCCAAGGGATGTCCACCATATTGTCCATTTTCTGTGCATTGAATTCTGTTCCAGCTTCCCTTGATATCCAAGGCACTCCACTATTTGCTCAGACCTGAGCAGTTGGATTCTGAGAGACGCAGCTTGATTTTTCTTTGGATTTTTCACCATCAAGGAAGCCCTGCACTGTAGCTCGTTGCACATTCATTTGGCCTCCAATGAGCCCAATTATCTGTATTTCCCCCAATCTCTCTTTCAATCTGCTAGAAGCATCCTGAATCCTTGAGCTCTATCTTTAATGGAAAAATACGGGGATTTTGGAAGTCTGATCTGGTATGCAGATGTCACCCAATAATCTCCTTCTTATGTAAACATCTGGGACTAGCAGTTTCAGAGTTATGCCCCCAGTCTATAGGAACCTCCTTTTGAATTAATTAATAGAGCTTTTCAGGCTTCTGTAATATGAGTCCATAAAGTGTTCATTCAATGGTACTATTCTTTCCTCCTCTGCCTTGATCTTTCAGTTCCTAGAATGACAGGATCTCAGAGTTTAGAAGAGACCCCAAAGATCCTCTCATCCAACTTGAATCCCTGAATAGGGTATCCCCAAACAGGTGACTATTTAGCCTCTGTTTATAGCCCCCATTGCTGCCAGGGGAGACAGCACATTCTGTTTTTGGAACAATTTTTTTTCTTGACACTAGCTTGAAATTGTCATCTAATAGCCAAGAAGAACAGATCTAAACTTTTTTTTTTACAAACAGTCCCACTGTACTTGAGAACAGCTCTATTTTCTCTCAATCATCTTCTTGTCTTCAGTCTTTATTTGCTTTTGGAATGCCATGTTTTCTAGCTTTTCACCAGCCTGGTGATTTTTTTTTTCAATATTTTTCGATCTGTCTAAACTCTTCCTAAAATATATTACCCATAATGCAATATTATAGATGGGCTCTGTTTCAGGGAATCAGTACTTCTTTCATTTTGGACACGAAGAAATGGTGATTGTAAGGGTGTGGAGTATTACATGCATATGTGCTATATATATGTGTGTGTGTATACATATATATATAAAACAAAAAATGGTACATATATATGTACATGTATGTATATATATATATACTATATGCTCTGTAAAGTGCTGGGGGTAAGAACTGAACTTGTGATTTCATTGTCATTTGGGAACTCTAAGATGAGGAATATCCCTCTACCAATGGAGGTTGACAGCTTTTCTGCAACCTATAGCCTTAGTTTCCTATTCCATAATTTTGCCAGGAAATCAAGCAAAATTTATTGGTAAATAGCTAGCATTCAACATTTTCCCATTTTTAAAAAATGGCAATTATATTTTCCTTTTCTAAGCCTGTGACTCCTCAAGGATTTTTGAATGATCTTTAATATCAGCTCTGTAATCATATATGCCAATTCTTTCAGAACCCTAAGACATAGCATGTATGGGCCCAATGATCTAAACTCATTTAGTATAGACAACTGCTCTGGGAAAGATTATTTATCTTGGATTTCCCCTCTCTGGTTCTTTCTTAATCTCTATCTTGGTTTCTTCATCTGTAAAATGGGGATAATAACAGAATTTGCCTCCCAAGATTGTCATGAGAACCAAATGAGGTAATATTTGTAAAGTGGTTAGGACGGTGCCCGACACAGAGTTGTCAGTTAATAAATACTAATTCCGTTCTCCTTCCCCTTCCATCTTTTGAAGGATGAAATTATTATTAAGGCAAGTTCCACATTTGTCAGCTCTTCTCCTTTGGGCAGAGAGAGAATTTGAGCAGAAGTCTGGATAATTGGCATCTCCCATCACTACTTTATACTGTTGCTGTGCCAGGGGGGTGATCCATTTTCTGAGCTTCTCGTCAATTTTCCCTTTCTGTCCACATGGTCTGTAATATATGCCAAATGGGGAAAAAATCCCTTCTGTTTCTGCTCCATTGAGTTTCATCCATGCATTTATTTCTCTCCAGGTCCTGAATTTCTCCACATAAATATGTCTTCTTGATATACAATGCTGCTTCCCTCCTGCCTCACCCCCCTTTACCTCCTTGATTCCTTTGGAAGAAAATGTATACTTCCAAAGCCATGTTCCCATTAGGGGATCTGCTCCCATAAAGTCTTAGTGAAACTTAATGATTTCAAATCTGTCCACTTGTGTTAGGAGCACCAATTAGTTATCTCAGATTGTTAACTAGATTTTCAGCACTCACATGTTTCTTTTTGGACTGGGAACTTTATTGACTCTTTCCGTAACTACCTTGGATGTATTTTGTCTGTAATGGGGAATGGTCTATGTACAGAGTGCATTTGGCTGATACAAATTTCTCACACACAAGAGGCTGGGAAACTCGCTTCTGAGAAATTTATAATCACAGAAAAGCCTTGGGGAGATCTGGAGTATGTGGAGACATTCTGTACCTGTTTCCTCTCTGCTGATGATGTGGTGAGAGGCAGGCGGCTTCTTTCATTGGCTAGCTCTGGAAGCAGAACAGGGAGAACTTTCAAAAAGCCTTATCTGGCCCAAGTCCTCCCTCTTGGTGGATCTCTGGTGGATCTCCCCTGTTGATAGAGTTTGGTCAAACAAATGTGGGAAGAGCCAGAGGTCTGATCAGGCTGCCTCCTTCCAAGGCTAGCTCATGGATAGCCCTGTCAATACCAGCACTGGTTTTGTGTTTGCTTTGGTATTTGTTCTTTCATTTTAGGTAAAGATCAATGTGGAGATTCTGACTTTGTGAGATTCTGACTAAGGTCAGCAGGACAAGTCTCCAGGAGTCTGGGAGTCAGAATCCAAGATAGGATTGATAGTCATTGTAATATCAAAAGAGTGATCTCGACTCAGACCAGCACTGGCTGATGTGAAGACATCCAGCAGTCATTCCACATTTGGAGATGAATGAGGTAGAATCAATACTATGTAGAAATGGTTCTGGGTCTGAGCCCCACAGACTGAGGTGCCATAAGGGAGAGGTTCCCCACAAGACGTGGAGGAAAATCTTTATACTTCTGTTCTTGTCCTATATTCAAAGTCAATATCTGTAAAAAAGTGATTGATATTAAGGAGTTGACTATGTGACCCAAGGCAAATCACTTATTCCTGTTTGCCTCAGTTTCCTTGTCTGTAAGTTGAGCTAGAGAAGGAAATGGTAAACCGCATCTGTATCTCTGCCAAGACAACCCCAAAGGGGATCCTGAAGTCAGACAAGACCGAACAATAGCAACAAAAAAATTAATGGAACTAATGGCTCCAGATGTTGGGCAATACTACCTCAAGTTGACCATATTAGAGAAAAGATTCTTCCAACTTCTTAGGGAACCTGAGAAAGAGATGACCTTGGACCCTTCCTCAGTAGCTGCCTTGTCACATAGCTTTTGGGCTTTGGTTTTATTGAAAGGCATCAAAAGAGAAAGTCAGGGCAGAGGAGGGAAGTCCAGGTGCATGAGGGAGGCTCAGGCTCCTGTGGAAGAAGGCAGCATCCTTCCTGGATTGTGTCCAGGAGATCATCTCAGGGCCTTGCCTGCCTCCACTGTCCTTCCTTCCCTGGGCTACCCCAGGCATTCACTTTGATAGCTTTAGACACTGAATCTGAGCCAAGTTTCTTGGCTGTGTGACCCGGCAAGGTTATTAACTTCTTGTTGCTCTTGGCACTTCTTTAAGGTTATTAGTTGCATTGGGAAGAGGCATTTTTGCATCCAGAAAATCTCTGTCAATGACATTACTGCTCTCATCCCTATTCCTGATTCTTTTTGTTTCTTAAAAAAGACCAGGCAAGGGACTGAGTCTCAGGCAACAAGATCCAATAGAGGGGCACTTGACAAAGGCAGGTGCAGTGGGAAGGATGCTGGATTTGGAGTCAGAAAACCTGCATTCAAATCCTGACAATAGCACTTAGTCCCTGAGTGACCTTGGGATTAGGTCATAGTTTCCTCATTTGTAAAATGAAAGAGTTAGACTAGATGACTTCCAAGGTCCCCTCCAGCCTGAGATGAATGACTCAAGGCCACTGAAGTTACTTTTAATTTAACTATGATCTTGTGATTCTATTTCCATTTCTTGGCTGGGTAACGTGGAGCAAGTTTGGTTAATCTCTTTCTATCCCAGTTTCTTCACTAAAGAACTGAAAGAGGTGGATGAGGCAATTCCTGAAGTCTTTTCCCCATGCATGTCTCCTCCCCTTTTGCCTAATGACAGTAAAATTTAGCATTTATTTAACACTTTAGGAATTACAAAGCTCTTTACAAATAGGATCTGGTTTCATTCACATAACAACTTTGGGAGGTGGGTGCTTTTTTTAATCCCCTTTTAAAATTTGTTGAAACTGCTTTATTTACTTGTTCTTTTTCCATTAATTCATTTATTGTTATTCATTTCTCATTTATTTATTCATTTGTTCATTCATTCATTCATTTCCCCCAATTTCAGATATGCAGGACAGTTTAAGTGTCTAAGGCTGGTTTTGAACTAATGCTTCCTGATTTCAGGTCCAGTTCAAGCTAGTTTGTTCCTTTTGGAGTAAAGTATATGCTATTGCTCCTACCTGTGGGATCTTCTACAATTATCTCAATTCAGCAAACATTTATTAAGCATTGTCAGACACCTGGAGACAAAACTTAGGGTCTTGACTTCATGTCACAGGAAGGTTATTTGAGAGAAAGGAGGATGTTTTGGCTTGGGGAAAACAAGAATAATGGGGCAAGGAAGTGGGGTACGAGAGCTTTCTGCAAATACGCCAGAAGAAAGGTTTCTAGGGATTCTAAAAGGTGAAAATGAAGAGAACATGGGAAAAACTTCATCTCTTCCATTCCCTGGTGGGAAATAACGAGGATGTGTTCATGCCAGCTTCAGAGTAGAGGGAGGGCTCTTTCAATATGAACCAGTAGGAAGGTGGCAGAGTTTCTGGAAGGTTCATGTCCCCTTCCTCTCTCCTGACCCCAGTGTCCAAGCCACGAGCACATGGTCTTGCTGGTGCTTCTGTCCCTGTTGTGTCTGTAGCTTCCTGTTCTTAAGTCAATGAGTATTGCAGACAGAACAGACCATGAACTTGGAATGGTTGGCCTGGATGCCACGTCTAGAAGCTGGAGTCAGTCCCAGAGATTGCAGCCATGGTCCTAAGTGAATAAGAAAGACTCACTCATGGCTAAGTCTTATCCAGAAGGAAACTTGATGGGGCTAAGGTTTAAGGAAAATAGAGCTCCTGGGTGTGGGGAAGAAACCTCTGTCCATCTTGTTCTTACTACATCTTCTTGGTTTAAAGCAAATTTGGGTTAACTGGCTGAATGATCATGGGTTGCTAATCATGGGGTCATAGAGTAAGTATTAACTGTAATCAATGATGGATATTGCTGAGATTATACCAGAATGTGGGTTCAGGTTGATGACATTAGAAGGATACCCCTGCTCTTCAGTGATAGCCTGAGAGCCCGGAAATAATGATGCAGTTCAGCTTGCTCAGCAAATCCCAATATGTCTGTGTATTGGGGGACTGCTTCTCGCCTGCCTACATCCAGGGGTCTATCTCTTTAGCTAGAGAATGTGATTATATATGTATATATACACACATATACACATATACATATATATATAATATATATATGCATATATATACACATATACCTAATGTGTATATATATGTCTATATATATACATACAAAATCACAATTACATGTCCATATATGTATATATTATATATCTATATATCTGGAGAGAGACAGACACAGAACACACACATGCAGAGAGACAGACAGAAAGAGAGAGAGAGAGGGAGAGAAAGGGAGAGTGAAAGAAAGAGAGAGAAAGACAGAAGGAGAGACAGACAGAGAGGGAAAGAAGGGTACATTAACAAAAAATTCCATTCTCTGCAGACTGAGGCTGCTTCAGATGCATCCAACTTAGCCCCATATCTCTGTGTATAACACTATTAGGTGACATTTTCCCCCAGAATTTTCACCTCTGTAATTTTCTCTCCCACTTTCTACTGTTCCATCCCCTTTTTCTGCTTTTCTTTTTTTCTTCTCCTTGAACATCTCATGGGAAATTCTTGATCTTGGGAAAATGAAAGGGAACTGGAGAACTGGAGAGGGATTGGGGGGGGGGTTTGGCAAACTCCCCCAGCTTCCTAAGATAATCGCTCCCTTTGGCCCAGGTTCACCTTTTGTCCTTTCACCGAGGGGCTGGGGCTGGCTGACAATCACCAGAGAGTAAGAGGAGTCTATTGGGAAGGGTCGGGCCATCCAAACCCATTCATTACCAATTCAGTTCATCTCTTCTGGGCCAGGCAGTTGTAGTTTTAATGAATGGGCAAATGCAAAGCAAAACAAATCCTGGAAGTGCTCTAGGGGCCACCGCTCTCATCTTAGTTACTTATCTCTTAGCATGTTGTAATAAGAGCTAACATTTATTATTATTGATAATAATGATAATATTTTCAGGATCACTTGAGAAGTATGAATGGCAAGGTAAGTAAGTCAGCATAGACTTTCCGGCAGATATTAAATACACAAGGTTCTTACTTGCAAGTTTAGAATCCAACTATCTCTAGCAGGCTACTCAAAAGTCCAAATTAAAATGACATTTGCTAGAATCCTCATTAGCACAGACTGATCATGGCCCTGCCCCAAGGTAGTAAAACCTAGAGGGTATTGACTGAACTTGCTTTCCCAGATGCCCTTAGCATTATGAGGTAAGAATCATTAAGAATCATTAGATAAACTAGGAAGCTGCCCTATAGTTCTGACCACTGCCCCTTCCTTTCCATCCCCTCTGTCTCCTTGGAAACTCCTCCTTTGCTTGTCCCATCTCATGTCACTTACATTGGCATGCAAGATTTTCACAATATTTAAACATACCATTTCACTTGATCCTCACAACAGCCATGTAAAGATAAATAATATGTCCATTTTGCAGAGGAGCAAACTGAATCTCAGAGAGACTAAGTGATTGGCTCAGGGTCATACAGTTTTTGAAAAAAAGAGTCAACCTTTAACTATCACATTATACTGCTTCTTTTATTCTTCATTATTCTTTTATTATAAAATGTAAATTCATTGAGGCACTATTTAAATTTTTGTTGTATTTATAGAAATATTTTTAATATAAATAATACATCTAACATATATATATAACATAATAAATATTTATAAATAAATAAATAATATTTATGCCATCCACAGAGTGCTATATTTTTCCCATAGTGGTCACTTAATCTACTTTTCTTGATTTGGAGTTAAATTGAATGTGTTGGTTTTTAGTACAGGGGATAAGTTTTTCCAGGTTGCCCTTCCTTCTTCTCCATGTGGATGCAATTACAGAGGGGGGTGGGTCTAGGAAAGCAACTCTTCATTTCTCAGCTTGTTTCCCTGCATTTTAAATTGGTTGTTGCCGATTCTAAGGTGAATTTTGGGTGAGGGACATTCTCTCAGACTTCCAAATATTCCAGAGTAAGAGTGAAAATCAGATTTACAACCCACTTTTGGCTGCTTACTACCTGCATAATCATGGAGAAATCACTCAATCACAACATTTCCCATCCATAAGATGATTCCAACATCATTGAATGGAAACCTCAGGGTCAATGGATTATAGATTTAGGGCTGAAGGAGACTTCAGGAGACATTTAAATCCATCCTCCTTAATTTACAGATAAGAAAATGATGCTCAGAGAAATTACATGATTTGAACAAAGTCACACCAGTCAGAATTCAAATAAAGACCCCTATCTAGTCCAATTTTCTATCCAATATAAGAATCCTTCCTACATAATTTCTGACAGAGGGGTGTTATTTTTTAGTCTGTCTTGTCCAACTCTTTGTGATTCCATTTGGGGTTTTCTTGGCAGAAATACTGCAGTGGTTGTTCATTTCCTTCTCCAGCTCATTTGACAGATCAGGAAATTGAGGCAAACAGGGTAAAGTGACTTGCCCAGGGTCACAAAGTACAAAGTGTAAGAAGCCAGATTTGATTTTGTTCTTTTATCTAGCTTTTTTAGTTGCAAGCCCAATTTATTGATTTTCTCTTTCTCTATTTTATGCAAGTAAGGATCTAGAGATATAAAATTTCCCCTTATTAACGCTTTGGCTGCAACCCACAAATTTTGGTTTGTTTTCTCATTATTGTCATTTTCTTGGATGAAATTATTAATTGTGTGTATGATTTGCTGTTTCATCCATTCATTCTTTAGGATGAGATTATTTAGTTTCCAATTACTTTTTGGTTTATTTTCCCCTCACATTTTATTAAATGTAATTTTTATTGCATTGTGATCTGGAAAAAAATGCATTTACTATTTTTGCCTTTCTACATTTGATTTTGAGGTCTTGATGTCCTAATATATGGTCAATTTTTGAATAGGTTCCATGAATTGTGGAGAAGAAAGTGTACTCCTTTCTGTTTCCATTCAATTTTCTCCAAAGATCTATCACACCTAACTTTTCTAGTATCCTATTTACCTCCTTAACTTCTTTCTTTTTTATTTTGTGGTTTGATTTATCTAGTTCTGAGAGAGCAAGGTTGAGATCTCCCACTATTATAGTTTTGCTGTCTATTTTGAAGTCAGATTTGAACTCAGGAAGATGGGTCTTTCTATCTGTCGCCCTGGTACTCAGTGTACTATGGTACTACCTAGAGAAATAGAGGTGTTTCTAGCTCTATTTGAATGTCACTGTAGTAGCTTGTTATCAAGAAGACCTGAGTTCAAATCATTCCACTTCTCTCTATTTCATTTTCCTCACTTGTAAAATGAGCAGTTTGGACACATTGACCTCTGAGGTCCCCTAGAGCTGTGATTCTCTAAAAGGAGCAGCTCCTCCTAGCTTTGGACAGGTCCAAGCGGTGCAAGAGATCAGTCTCACCATTCATATTGCAAAGAAGTGAAAGAAGAATCCTTATTGACCACATTATCACATGTGATTGATAGGTAGAGCACATGCCACATTTTGGCGTTGCTGATGAATGTTGTCCTGGGTCCAGAGTTGAGTAGAACAAGCAGGAATAATCATTTGTGAAATATTTACTATGTACCAGACACTTGCTAAGAATACAAATATAAAAGAGAAACTGAATCCCCCTTCATGGCATTCCCATTTTGATGGGCACATGGTCTTGGGAGCAGATCTTGGCTTAGAAAGCTAGAGGGATGGTAAGCAGAGTCACAGGGAAGGTTAGTGTAGACCCTTTCCTGAAGCAATGACAGAGCTGACTTGATTATGATCCCGGTACATGAAAGATGGGGTGAAGAGGTATATAACTGGAGAATAAACTGAGAAGTTAGAGTCAAGCTTAAATATATAGTGAGTCAAGAGACCAAATATACAGTGACCACTAGGTGGGGGCTCAAGGGGACAAAGTATTAAGTCCTCTGGACTATCCAAACATGGCATTGATACCTAAAAAGGACTAGACAAATGGTGGCGAATTTGGCCCTGGGTGAATACTCTAGGGAAGAGTGACGGGGAGTCATGAGCCAGAACCCTTTATGATAAGCAGGCAGGTGATATTTACAGCTCCATCCTTGAGATTATTGTTGAGCTTGGAGACAGAGAACTTGTCTTCCAATCTTGGATCTTCCATTTATCTTTGAAACTTTGGCTAAGTTGCAATGGAAAGAATTCTGGGATTGAGGGAAGAGTAGATCTGAATTCAAGTACCAGCTGTAGTCCTTACTACCTGACCTTCCTCAGTGATAAAATTGGGCTGGATCATTACAAAGCTCCAATCCAGCTCTAAATCCTAGCAAGTCAAGACAACACCCATTTATTAAGGGCCTACTATGTGCTAGGTTCTGGGTGTACAAAGAAAGGCAATAATAATCCTTGTTCACAGTCAGAAGGAGACATAGGTATGCAGTAGTCATTAGGATTTCCTTAGGCTCTACTGAAATTTGTTTCCCTGTAACTGTAAGTTCTCTTCCTGGTCCTCATGCTACTTTCTGGGGTCTGGGAGAGCAGAACTTTCTTTTATGGTGGGAATCCAACTTTCCCAGTCTCTCTAAGGAATCTCTTCAGGGCTGTGGTTGCACGGTCCCTGGAGAACATAAATGTCTCAGCTAGTCACGTCTTTTATGTCCAACCCTAACCCCCTGAGAAATATTCCCCATCCAACTGGCTTTTACTTTGTAAAAATTCAACACAGAGACCCACCATGACTTGGCTTCTCCTGTGCAGCCTGTGAGCCTTGGGGATATCTATGAAAAGTCAAATATAAAACAGGTGCAGCAACATGAGAAAGGAGAGAGCAAGAAGGCCAAATTGATTCCATCACCATGCAAGAGGGGAAGGAACAACCCCCATCGAAATAGCCCCCAAAGCTACTGCTGTGGCTGCCATGGCCTCTTGTTGCGGCTTGTAACCCCCCCCCCCCAACAGATGCAATGCATTAAGGGGCTGCTGTGCCGACAGGATAAAGCCCAGCTCCTGCCCAATTAAAGTCACCCTTCCAGCTTGACTCCGGTCAAGTGAACGCTGATGTTTCCAAAAGGAAGAATGAGAGCATTCTCACAACCCATTCGACCACAGCATTTTATTACTTTTTTCTGGGGATTAAATTCCTTGAACACAAAATAGTTATCAAAAGACATTCTCCCCCCTTTCTCCTAGCTTCCTCTCAGTACATCCTCCCCATCCCCCCCCCATTAAAGCAACCCAAGTCACAATTTAATAAAAATAACAACTTGAAACTTAATTGCAGAAAGCCATAGGAAGAAGTGCCAAGCTCCCAGATCAACGAGCATAGATGAAATGCTCGCCCTGGATATGGGGTGCGGGGGATCCCCGGCCAAGAAAACAGAAGGCACATTCTGGCCCTTGTGAGGGTGTGCCCGATCACGGGGAAACTCAAGCACATGAGATGTGTCAATTTTCAAACAACACTGAAGCAAATATAGGATGATGCCATGCTAATTGGAGGCCCAAGTGCTGAGCTTATTGATTTTTATATAACACAGAACGTTAGAAGGGAGGCCATTCAGCCCTACCCAACCAAGAATCCCCTCTGTGATATACCCAACGTGAGGTCATGGTGTTGTGGGCAGAGGCCTGGACTTGGAATTAAATGCAAATTCTGATTGAAGCACTTAAAGAGTGTGTGAACCTGGGCATGTCATTTAACCTTACTCGAAGGTCCTTTTCAGCTCTAAATCTATGACCCTTTGTCTTCAGGCAGCCCATTTCACTTTGGTGTAGTCCTTGTTGAATATTCTTGCTTAAACTGAGCTAAAATATGCCTTTCTGATGTTATAACCAACCATTCTTGCTTCTGCCTTCAGGGGCCAAGCAGAGAAAAATCCAATTTCTTTTTCCAAGGAAAAGTTTTTTTCAAGTACTTTAAGAAAGCTGTGATTCTCCCTGTAAGTCTTGCTTCTCTAGGTTAAACGTTCCCAATTTCAAAAATAGATTCTCCTTTTTACTATCCCTATTCATCCCCTTTGCTTGATGATTTTCTGCTCATCAACACCTTTCCTAAAATGTTGGGTCCAGAACTGAAGCCAGAACTCAAGATGTGACATCACCTTCGTACAAAACACGAAAACTTACTTTTTTGTTGTTGTTTTCTCATTCTTGGAGCTTATGTCTACTTTCTTACCTAGCCTAAGACCACATGAACCTACTATATTATCACTTGGTGAGTTCAGAGTTTGTTTCACTGCAGCAACCTCCCTCTTGGATACTTTCAACTAGGGGTCCCAAAAGTCATCATAAAGTCAACATGGCCCAAACTGTCATATTCTCTTTTTCTTCAAGCCTGCTTATGCTCCTAGCCTCTCATTTCTGATGAGGTAGGGTCAATCTTTCCATCACCAAAGTTCCATACATAGGAGTCATTGGTACGTCTTCCTTCTCCTTCATTTCTGTCACAGATCCATTCAGTTGTGAAGTCTAAGTAGTCATATATCCCTAAAATCTCTCATCTGGCCATCTCTCTAATCATACAGCCCCCAACCTGGTCTCCCTGTTTCTGATACCTCCCCTCTCCAATCCGCACTCCAAAGAGCTGTCAAAGTGACAGACCTAAAAATGGAGCTTTATTCAACCATGTCACTTCTCTCTTCGCTTGTGAATTTTTATTGCCTCCATGATAAAATACAAGGTCCTATGTTTGATATTTAAAGTCTATCTAAATCTGTCTCTATTTACCTTTCAGGTATATTAGTTATTACCGCCGTTCATGGATTCTGTGAACCCAAATTGATTTTTACTCACACAGAAGTTGAACCGTGGCTTAAGAATACACCTGATGCCTGAAATTCACTTCCTCCTCACTTCTCCTCTCAGAATCCCTCCCTTTCTTTAAAGCTAAATTCAAAATCATGATTTCTTGGAAATGGATGTGGACTGGTCACGTAGCAACAAGGAAGAAAAAACAAAGAAGGAATCAATGATATAATAAAACAATGAAAAAAAAAACCACAATACATTTACCATATATTTTAAGCATGAGAGCTTACCTAAAGCTTCAGCTAAGAGGTACAGTATAAAGAGAGCTCTGGGGAAACAGTCAGGGAGACCTGAGTTCAAATTCTGCCTTAGACCTTTATTGCCTCAGGCAAAGGTCCAAAAATAGCTCTGGCTTTTCCTTATCTGTAAAATGGGAGTAATAATAGCACCCATTATATAAGATGTTTGTGGGGATCAAACTGAGATAAAATATGTAAAGTGCTTTGCAAATCTTAAAGAGCTACAAAAATGTTAACAATTATGGTAATTGAGTCCACAGGAGCTGATAAGATCAGTAAAAGGAGCCCATAGAAAAAAGGGGATGTTTTGGTGGAGGGTTAGTCAGGGGTTGTCTGGGTTAGATTAGTGGCCTTGGAGGTCCCCTCCAGTGCTGAGATTTTGTGCCTTGCAAATATTTGGTACTTAGTCACTGCTGATTAAATGTATGAAAACTCCCTTGATTTTTAGGGCTTGGAGGGAGGGCCTAAGGGAAACAGCAACAGTGCAGGACCTTCCTCCCCCCTGTAAATTTCCTAAGGTCAGCCTGGTGCTTTCCTTTCTCAGTAGTACTGAGCTCCAACGGAAAGTGTGGGAGAGGAGAGGCTTTAGGCTGTCTACCAAACTGAAGGTCCACAGAGCCATTGGGCTGACCTCATTGTGAAAACTGGAGTGTCTACCAGCGCCACGCCAGGAAAGTGGATGGCTTCCATTTGAATTGGCAGAGGAAGATTCTGAAGATCCTCTGGGAGGATGAGATACTGGACACTGAGGTCCTTTCTCACCCTCATCTGCCCAGCTTCCAACTCTACAGCAGAGAGCACAACTCCGGTGGGCTGGCCACATGGTTCAAATGCCCGTGAATGCTTGTCTAAAAGTCTTTTAAGGAGAAGTCACACAGGACAAGTGCTCACAAGGTGGTCAGAAAAAGTGATACAAGGACACTCTCAAGTCTTTCTTTTTTAATTAAAGCTTTTTATTCACAAAACATACGCATGGGCAAATTTTCAACATTGACCCTTGCAAAGCCTTCTGTTCCAAATTATCTCCTCCTTCTGCCCACCCCCTCCTCTAGATGGCAGGTAGTCTAATATGTGTTAAATATGTTAAAATATATGATAAATCCAATATATATATACACATATTTATACAGTTATTTCGTTGCACAAGAAAAATCGGATCAAGAAGAAAAAAAATTGAGAAGGAAAACAAAATGCAAGCAAACATCAACAGAAAGAGTGAAAATGCTATGTTGTGGTCCACAGTCAGATCCCACAGGCCTCTATCTGGGTGTAGATGGCTCTCTTCTTCACTGAACAATTGGAACTGGTTTGTTTGAAGCATCTCATTGTTGAGAAGAGCCATGTCTATCAGAATTAAACATCATATAGTCTTGTTGCCGTGTATAATGATCTCCTGGTTCTGCTCATTTCACTCAGATCAGTTCATATAAGTCTCTCCAGGCTTCTCTGAAATCATTCTGCTGGTCGTTTCTTACAGAACAATAATATTCCATGACATTCATACACCATCACTTATTCAGCCACTCTCCAATTGAAGGGCGTCCACTCATTTCCCAGTTTCTAGCCACTATAAAAAGGGCTGCCACAAACATTCTTGCACATGTGAGTCCTCAAGATCTTTCTTAAGAATTTTTGAATTGATTGTATGACATGGGAGACACTGGCCTGGGACCAGCATGGCGTGCCCTCATCAGAGATAATGGCTGTGCTCTATGAGCAAAGCAAAATTGAATTAGTCCCTTCAAACCATGAGATGTACAAAATTATAGTCCACACAAAATGTTCATAGGGGCTGTTTGTGTCCCACCTGTGGCTGAGCATTCTGAGCTCATACTGGTCTGCTCAGCCACAGTTGGACGCACTGTAACTCGACTATAGGATGGTGATGTCATTTCGGCTTCTTGGAGAAGGAAGGGCAACAGCCAATCAGCATTGGATACTTAGTCCAGCAGTCTACAAGATGGTGCCATGTTTCTGGCACTGCATTAGCTATCGTGATGGGTATTGAGCACTTAAAACTCTGAAGAGTTCTCTTAGATTTACCAGAAAAACCAAAAGATGGAATTCTATTCTAGTGAGTCACTAGTATTTCAAGCTAACTTAGGGAAGAACTTCCCAACAGTGAGAGCTGTCTACAGTGGAAAGAGGACACTTGGGAGAAGCAGTGAATAATTATTGTAATTATTCAAGCTGAGGCTGGCTGACCATTTATTTGTTGGGGATTTTATAGAGAAGATTCATGCTTCAGGTTGGGTTTAGAGTAGAGGATGTTAAAATAGTTTTTGACTTCTAAAATTCTTTAGCCATGATTCTCCTCTTAGAATTCAATTCAATTTCATTTTATTTTACAATGATTTTTTGAGTGCCTTTCGCTTACAGGGTTGCGTTTTCTGACTGAGAAAGTCACAAGTTAGTGACATGCTTTTCTTTCCTGATGGAAAGAGTTAGAAATCTTGAGCAAGGATTCTCTCTTTTGTGTGATTCCCCCTCTGAGAACCTCATTTTCTTCCCCTATGAAATGAGGACCTATTTTTAAATATTTATTTAAGTATATTTATTTAAATAAAAAATTTAAATATAAAAATTTAATGTTTGTAGGGAAATGAGAGATTTTTAAGATAATTATTTAAAAATGAGGAAATTGAGAGAGATGAGGTGATTTGCACTTCATATAGCTACTTGATGGTGGCAGAGCTGTGATGACATCTGAAGTTCTTGTTGGCTCTGATTACAAAATTTAATGGATCCACCATCTTCCTAATCTAGGAACTCACTTCAGAGATGCAGATTGGAACCCATTCATGATCTCTCATCCTAAGCTCTTCTGGTCCATGGCTTCCCTGGAGGGGGCTCTTCCAGTGGGCTGAGACCTTTGTCTATTTCTCTGGACATTGTGAGGATAACAATGGAGCATTCAGGATGTTCATTATCTTTATCCCTTGCCCTTGTGTTTGGCCCTCTCTTTTTTCCCCTAAACATACATCTCTTTGACAACATCCATCACTCAGCTTCTCTTTGACACTCTTGGTAATAGGTTGCATCCTATTGACCCCTATCATGCGTTCACCTTTGGGTGGCCTTCAACTTTAACTTTTTAAAGGCTCCAAGATATAGAACTTTGTAGCATCATCAGAATATTGTGTTAAAAGTAGAACCCCTGAAGTTCCCAGAGACAATGCAAACTGCTCTTCCATTCTTCTATACCTCGGAGTCTGGCCTATTATTTGTGCCAAACGTCTCCTAAAGTATATGTCTTGGTGAATAAACCCAATGATTTGGCCATATGATTTCAATCTTATCCAATGCAATCTTATCCATGCTGATTTTTCAACAGCATACTTGGAGTTAACTCTTTAAGATGATTACAATTTTTTGGACCAGATCTCTTATTTCTTCTATGTAGGAAGGTCCTGGTGACAATTGATGGCTACAGGTAGTGTCTCCTTTGTCACTTATATTCTTTAGGCACTGGAGAATTGATGGGACTTTCCCAGAGTCAAACACCTGGACTGCATCAGAAGCAAGATCTCATGTATGGTAAGAGGCTCTGCAGTATCCTGGGGACAGGTGTTATCAGAAGGACTGTATCATCTATGGCAATTCTTATTTAATCTGTTCTTCACACTGGATAGCTTCCACCATGTGGCAAGTATTTTTGGTCTCTCTGTTTTAAGTTTTACTTGATAGTAATGATCAAAGGGCTATCGAACAAAGTTATTGCTAATGCTGTATCTTTCAAGAAATCTTGAGTAGTTTTGATTTATCATTGGGAGTAACCTTGCTGGAGGGTAATGTTTAAGATTGCACCTGGCTGTACTGAATGCATACAGTGTGTTTTACAATCAACAAAAAGCTGGGTGACAAGTAGGTAGTGCAAGGAAAGAGTTGGAATCAGGAAGACTTGAATTCAAATGCTGCCCTAGACACTTCTTGGTTATATAATCCAGAGCAAATCCTAGTAACTTCAGTTTCATCACTTATCCAATGGGGGTAACAATAGCACCTATTTCTTAGGATTTTTTGTGAGGATCAAATGAAATAATATATGAAAGGGATTTTAAAATCTTAAAACATGAAATAAACATGTTATTTTAAAAAATTGTCATGTGATTGATCTTATAAAAACCAAGGTTTTAGTCATGTTTCCAACATTTATTAGCTATGAGATTTTGTAAATGATTGAACTTCTCTCAAACTCAGTTTCACTATGTATAAAATAGGAACCTCATGATTGTTATGAGCATCAGATGAAATAATATAAGTAAAGTGATTTGCAAACCTTAGAGTACTAGCTAAATGTTGGTTATCATTATTATTAGAAATGAACAAGAAACACAGTGGCAACATATGTTCTCCACACCTTTCAGTTACTTGAATCAGTCAGTCAATAGACATTTATGAAGTACCTACTATGTTCCAAACACTGTGCTATTTGTTGGAGATATAAAGAAAGGCAAAATGGAGGGTTTGCCCCAAGAAGCTCATAATCTATTAGGAAGACAACATGCTAACAACTATATGAAATCAAGCTAAGCACAGGATAGATAGGGAATAACTGAGAGGGAAGGCATTAGAATTAAGGGAGATCAGGACAGCCTTCCTATAGAAGAGGAACTTTTATTTGAGTCTTGAAGGAAGTCAGAGGTACTGCAAGACAGAGATGAGGAGAATCAGCCTTCCAGGAATAGGAGACAGTTAGTGAAAATGTCCAGAGCTGGAATGGGGAGTGTCTGATTGATAGAATAAAAAGGACATCACAGTCAATTAATTGAAAAGTACTTCAGGGGTATGAGGTGTAAGAAGACAAGAAAGGTGAGGAGGTGGAAGAGAGTAGGTTATGATGTGTTTTTGCTGGATTTTGGAAGTGTTAGGGAGCTACTGGAGTTTGCTAAAAGTAAGGAAGGACACGTGCAAAAATGTTTGTGGCAGCCCTTTTTGTAGTGGTAAGAAATTGGAAACTGAGTAGATGCCCTACAGTTAGAGAATGGCTGAATAAGTTATGGTATATGAATGTTGTGGAACATTATTGTTCTATAAGGAATGATCAGGAGGATGATTTCAGAGAGGCCTGAAGAGACTTACATGAACTGATGCTAAGTGAAATGAGCAGAACCACATGGCAATAACAAGATTATACAATGATCAATTCTGATGGACATGGCTCTTTCCAATAATGAGATGATTGATGCCAGTTCCAATGGTCTTGTGATGAAGACAGCCAGAGAGAGGCCTTTGGGAACCGAGTGTGGATCACAACATAGCATTCTCACTTCTTTTGTTGTTGTTTGCTTGCATTTTGTTTTCTTTCTCATTTTTTCTCTTTTTGATCTGATTTCTCTTGTGCAGCAAGACAGTTGTGTAAATAATTATACATATATTGTATTTAACCTATCTTTTAACCTCTTTAACATATACTGGATTACCAGTCATCTAGGGGAGGAGGTGGGGGGAAGGAGGGGAAAATTTGGAATACAAGGTTCTGCAAAGGTCAATGTTGAAAAATTATCCATGCATATGTTTTGAAAATAAAAAGCTTTAACAAAAAATAAAAATAAGGAAGGAGGTGAATGATTGGACCTGAACTTTGGGAAGATTACTTTGTCAGCTGAGTGGAGAATGAATTGGAGTGGAGACAGATTTGTGGCAGAAAGATTACCCTGCCATTTTAGAGTAGCAGGCTACTTCAAAGTCCAAGTGAGAAAACCTGCATGGGGCTGGTAGGAGGGTCAAGGAAGAGAAGGGGGAGTGTAGGAGACATGATGAAGGTAGGAATGATAAGCATTGATATAGGAGGGAACAATGAGAGAGTGAGGAGTCCAGACCAGGCATCTGGGAGGAGAGTGTATCCTTAATAGTAACAGAGAAGTTAGGAAATGAAGGGAAAGGATAATGAATTGATTTAAAATGCATTGAATTAAAAATTCCTGTGCCATATTTAGTTCAAGATGTTTAATAGTTGGAGGTGAAAGAGTGGAGGTCTTTATGAAAGAATTGGTAATCATCACCATAGAGATGATAATTGAATCCATGGGAGCTGATGAGATCACTGAGTGAAATAGCATAGGAGAAGAGAAGAGGGACCAGAACAAAGCCTTAGGGGATATCCACAATTAGTAAGCTTGACCTGGGTGAAGATCTAGTAAGGGATACTGAGAATGAGAGGTTGATTAGAGAGGAAGGAAAATAGAAAAAAAAAGTTAAGAAGAGAGTGAGAAGGCAAGTAGAAGCATCTATTATAGGTATTACCCACCTCATTATCTGAGACAGAAATAAAGAAGGACATAATAGCAGATGGCATTTGAATTATGTGAAAAGGGGAATAAGGGAGAAGAAGGAGCTCATAGAGAATGGCCTCCATTATGTTCAATGAAATATGAGGCAAGGTTTTTAATTGAGAGGGTGGGAAGCCTTGGGATATTTGAGGAGAGATGAAAAAGTTTGAAAGTGTTGCTGTGGAGAGTAAATAGGAAAATGAATTAAGGAGAAATAATTAAGAAGTGAGGACCCAGTCTAAATTATGTAACATAAATTCATATGGCTTTATAATTTTTTTCAGCTTCATAAATAGTGTACATGCGATAGTGACAACAATGAACAGCGGGAGTGATCCAAGGATAGGGCTTGGCAGGACAAGATCATGATATGATAAGGAGGCAAGGGATTCAAGAAAACAGGACAGATTAAAACCAAAATGGTTCCCTAAGGGTAATGAAGGGCTTTGATGCAAGTAGAAAATAACTGAAGAGTTGCAGGATTTGACATCATGGTAGGGAAGAAGAGGGGTGTGGAATTGCAGGGCAAGAGGAGAGGTCTGCTAACCCCCACTTGGAGAAATCAATCTTTATTTGTATATGATCCCCAGAGAATATTTTAATTCTTGGAACATAATGCACACTGAGTAAAGAAATGCCTGTTGACCTGTCATTGATTGATAAATAGAATGCAAAGTTGTGGTCGAGTGCTTGGAGAGGTCCTAGATGTTATGAGAAAGTGCAAAGAATCCTGTCCAGCCAAGGGGGCAGGCCGGTTTTGTCTCCTTAGAGGAGGCCTCTGGGGTGGGGCTTGGAGGAGTGAAAGGAATTCACTTCTTAGAATCAGTGAGGGATACATTTCAGGGGAAGGGAACAAATCAAGGGCAAGAAAACCTCCTCAGAGAATGGGGAATACCCGAGAGTCACTATTACTCCCTTATCCCAAACTTCTTTGTTAATTAGACAGGTTTACTCTCAATCAGAGGCCCACAGGACTTAAAGCTGTAAACTTACTCATTTCAAAACATTTTTATTCTTGTTTTCACTTTCAAATGATTTCCCTCCTTTCACTCTCTCCCATACCCATCCACAAGGCAAGAAATAGAATACCCATTATACATATGAAGTCATGGAAAACATATTTCCAAATTGGCCATGAACTTTCCTTATTTTTAATAAAAAGAAATGTAGATCCATGAAAGGAAAGTCACTTGCCTAGCAACACTCAGCTAATAAATAGTGGATCAGGGATTTTATGAATTCCCATCTCTATGCCTTTGCTTATGTCATTGACCCCACCCATAATGCCCTCTCTCTCTCTTTTTTATTCATCCAAATCCTAAATCAATCTTCCATGGTCTTGGTAATTATGCAAAAGATGATGATAATGAATAGTAGCTAGCATCTAAATAGTGTTTAAAAAGCATTTTCAGTAATCATATCATTTTATCTTCACAACAATCTTGGAATATAGGTGCTATTATTATTGCCATTTACAGATGAATATATCGAGGCAAGCAAAGTTAAGTG
This sequence comes from Myrmecobius fasciatus, assembly GCA_023553655.1. NCBI lineage: Eukaryota > Metazoa > Chordata > Mammalia > Dasyuromorphia > Myrmecobiidae > Myrmecobius > Myrmecobius fasciatus. The sequence goes on along the minus strand of JAJPUD010003392.1, from coordinate 174,452 downwards.
ACTTGCCTGGGGTCACCCAGCTAGGGAGTATCTGTGGCTGGATTTGAACTCAGTTCTTTCTGATTCTAGACATTGCTTTATCCACTGAGCCACTTCACTGCCCACTGCTTCTCTGATACTTTTATTGCTGTCTTTCTTATCTTAATCTCAAGAGATTTAGAACTGGAAGGCATATTAGAAAACAGAATATTGGAAGATAAAAAAATGGGATGTTAAGGCTGGAAAAGAACCTTAAACCTGTTGTTGATTTGTGGGATATAGAATGGATTTAATGATATGTGCTTGATCCCTATACTCGTGAACATTCTTATCAATGATGTGGATAAAGGCATAGAAGGAAAGTTTATTACTTTTTAAATGATACTAAGCTGGGAGAGATAGCCACCCCCATGGATGACAGATTTGGGGGTACAAAAAGATTTCCACAAAGAAACCTAAGGCTCTAAATGTCAAATCTTAGAATGGAGTGCAAAAACATCAACCTTACCAGTTCAAAACGAGAGGAACATGATCAGGTTGCTTAAAGATTTGGGGGATATTAGTGGACTGCAAGCTCAGTATGGGTCATCTGTGTGATGTGGCTGTCTAAAAAAGATAGTAAGTTCTTGATATGTAATGAGAGAAGCATAACTTCCAGAACGAGGGACTATGGTGTATTCTTCAGAGACCTCATCTGGAGTGTGATGTTCAGCTCTGGGTACCAAGGTTTAAGATGAATGATATTAAAAAGTGAGCACCCAGAGGATAATGGAAAGGTCTTGGTTCCATGCCATATAAAGCTCAGCGGAAGTAACTGAGAATGATGGAGAAGACAGAACACAAAATATGTCTTCAAACATCTTAAAATCTGCTGTGGAAAGAATCTAACTCATTCTGTTCGCTGCAGATAGCAGAACAAGGAGAAAGGGATGGACATGCAAAGGGGCTCATCCGGGCTTGATATCAAGAAAAGCTTCCAAATAATGAAAGCTATCTAAAAGTGAGTTGGGACATCCCAAGGGGAAGTGAGCATCCCCTTCTTAGGGGTGTTCAAGCTAAGGCTGAAAACTACATATAAAGAGTATTGTAGTAGGATTTCTTTGTGGTGTCAATTGGGCTGAGATCCCTTTGAATTCTCCAATTCCATGACTGTTTTAGGACATTAGTAATGGAGGGAACTTTAATCACAGAATGTTAAAAATTAGAACAGGAAATTTTAAAGCTGGAAGAACCTTTAGGACATAAAATGTTAGAAGCTAGAGCCTGGAACTTTAGAGATGAAAGAATGTTGCTTGTTAAAAGCTAGAACATGGCATTTCAGAGTTGGAGGAATCTAGAAGCTAGAACATGGAGTTTTAGAACTAAGAGAGTCTTTATTCCAGGTTAGAAACTAGAACATAGAGTTTTAGAACTACATGAGTCTTTACTATATAATATATTAGAAGTTAGAGCATGGAACTATAGAGGTGAAAAAAATATTACTTGTTAGAAGCTAGAATATAGTGTATGTAGTATTAAGGCTGGGAGAATCTTTATTACATGTTAGAAGCTGGAACATAGAATTTTAGAGTTGGGAGAATCTTTATTACATTTTAGAAGCTAGAGCATGGAACTTTAGAGATGAAAGAATATTACTTGTTAGAAGCAAGAACATGGTATTTTAGACCTGGAAGAATCTTTAGAACATAGATGTTAGAAAGTAGAACATGGAGTTTTAGAACTGGGGGAATCTTTATTACATGTTAAAAGTTGAAACATAGAATTTTAGACCTGGGAGAATCTATTACATGTTAGAAGCCAGAGCATGGAACTTTAGAGATGAATGAATATTACTTGTTAGAAGCAAGAACATGGCATTTTAGAGCTAGAAGAATCTTTAGAACATAGATGTTAGAAAGTAAAACATGGAGTTTTAGAACTGGGAGAATCTTTAGGACATAAGATAGTAGAAGCCAGAATATGGAATTTTGGACCAGGAAGCATTTTTAAAATGTAGAATGTTGGAAGCTAGATCATGGGACACTAGAGCTAGAAGGTAGCTTAGAATATAGAATGTTAGGAGGTAGAACATGGAGAGTTATAATGACTTGTACATTGGAAGAAATATAGAATGTTAGAACTGGAAAGAACTTTAAAACCCAGAATGTTAAAAATGAAGGACTACTGAAGCTGCAAGGGATCTTTGAGCTTGTCTGCTTTAGTACAAGAGGAGGAGGATGAATCTGAGGCACACAATGGCTCCTTGTCCAACTTCCTCTTCATCACCTTGGGGATCTCTGCTTTCCAGGAGGTTGAACACCCCAACTAGACTTGAAGTTCCTCAAGGGCAGCACGGAGCTTTCCTTTTTTGGGCATTCATTATAACTCATAGTTCAGCTCGGAGCCCACGGGAGACATTCACAATCTATTGGGATATAATTATACAGTCTTATGAGTTCCTGTCCTTTCTCCTTCTTCTCCCTGCCCTCCCCACCCCACCCCAGATGCTGTCTTTGAATGACATCTCCTGCTTAAAAGCAACAAACACCAATGGTCATTTTAGAGACCGTGCTTGGAAAATGAGTGGCCTGGAGGCTGAAATCATTCCGGGAGACACGTGGTGAGCTTGCTAATTGCATTTACTGGACCACATTCTTGCAGATGGATCTCAGAGGAATTCCCGTTTCCAAGAAATGCAGGCCGAGGAGGAGTTAAAGGGCACTTAGACACCAGAGAAAACAAGTCTCGATGGCTGTGGTTAATGCAGTCCTGTGTCTAGAGATAAAACGGGCTATTGCTTCATTTCTCTGCCGGCAACCTGTATTTGTGAGCAGCTCACTTGAATTTTGGGTATGTCGCTTTAGTAGAATCTTTCTTTTAATTTGAACACATGGCTTTGAATCATAAGATCTTAGGTTAAGAGCCAAAAGGGACTTTAGATATCATTGAGTCCTTATTTTATAAATTGAGAAGAATGACTTGGGTGATCTTGAAGCAGTTGTAAAATGTTCCTGGCCTTCAGTTTCTTCATCTATAAAATGAGGGAGCTCTAAATTTCTAACCCAATGATTCTCTAACCTGCATTAAATTTGGATTCTGGCACTTAGATCTGGTCTTGTGGGACTGATTTCACTTCTTGACCTCAGTTTCCATATCTGTAAAATGGGAGGCTTGGACTCCATGGCTGCTCTAGTCTCTTCCAATTATAGATGACCGAATTTCTGATTTTATCCCTATATATAGGTTCTGAAGAGGTAGCCTGACTTTGGCCATACACACAGGAAGTGGCAAAATTGGGATTCCAGTCCATTCCCTGTCATTCCAAATCCGTTGCTCTTTCCAGTAACTTAGCAGGGATTCCAGAAGCCATCTGGGCTAAGCTTTCTCTGAACAAGAATCCCTTCTACAGAAATAATAACAGGGTGTATTGATAGAGTGCTAAACATTTGCAAAGCACTGTATACACACATATGCATATTATCTCCTTTGTCTGTCACAACAGCTCTTGGATGTAAGTGCTATTATTATCCTGATTTTCCAGATGAAGAGACTGAAGGAGGGAAATAAGTCACTTGCCAGGTCAATCCTCCAGCAAATGTGAGATGCTGGATTTGAACTTAGGATTTCCCGACTCTAAGCTCTACTCATTGCACCACCAAGATGCTTCTGCACCATCTCCAGCCTCCATTTAAAGGCCTCCAGATAGAGAGAACTTGCTACCTCCTGAGACAATTCAATCTATTTTGAGACAGTTATCACTGGGGAGTGTAGAGTTAGAGAAATTTTACTTCTAAAATAAAATAGAAATCGACTTCTTTCCAAACTCCATCTATTGCTCCTGTTTCCATATTCTGCAAATAGCTCATTTCATCAGCATCCCAAGCAAGATTCCCTCTAACACATTCATACCCAGAATGCTTTGTGAACCTTGTAAGGCACAGGTCAACATGACTAGATTAAAAGTTCTCTCTGAGGGCAAAAGAGGGCTTTTTATAGGGCAAGGAAAAGAAACAAGAATTACTTAATGCTTACTATATGCTAAGCACTTTACAAATGTCATCTCATTTGATCTTTACAATAATCCTGGGAGTAAGATGCTGTTATTATCACTATTTTACAGATGAGGAAACTGAGGCAGGTGGAGGTTGCACACCTTTCTCAAGGTCACACAGTTAATGTCTAAATCCAGATTTAACTCGAGTTTTCATGATTACAGGCCCAGAACTCTACCCACTATACCATGGCACAATGCCCTGGGTATAGAAACTAAGTGCTTGATGGAGATCACATTGCAGAGCTGAAGTCAGGAAGACTCCATTTCAAAGCCTGCCTGGGGTATGCTACACAAATCACTAACCATCTATGTACCTCGGTTTCCTTTTCTTTAAAATGTTGGACTTTATGGCCTTTGCAGTTGCCTCCAACTCTAAGCTGTTGTTTTATGAAAGCAGAGATAGTATGCCTTCACTCAATAAGAAACTACCCAGCAGCCACTATCCACTTTCTAATTCCTTTGCATTGACCTCTTAATGGGGTTATTTCCTTTTGTCCTATTTGCACTAGCCACCATTCAGACTTTTCTCTTCTCTATCCCACATCAGTCACAATGCTCTAGCCAGCTTCTTTCTCTCTTGGGGCTGGATATGATGCTTCTCAGAACCCCTGTTCTGCTCCAGAGCCCATGAGAATCCCAGGCTTGGAGTTCAGGGATTTGTGTTCCCTTCAGAGCATGTCCTAAACTGTCCCTAAACTGGGATCTCTCTGAACTCTTTTCCTTATCTGTTAAGTGAAGGTGTTGGATTAGGTAACCTCAATATGCTCCTTTGCTGTATGAACTATGAACCCAATTTTTTTTATTTAAAGTGGGTACAACTCTTGAGCTGAAGTCTGGGAAGCTAGAGTTCAAACCTCCTCTAAACATGTACTAGTTGTATGACTGGGAAAATAATTTAACCATTCTTGGTCTCAATATCCCCCAACTTTAAATAAGAGGGCTGGACTTTAAATCTATGATCCTTGATTAGTTGACCTCTAAGGTCATCTTCCATTCCAACTCTAAGAGCCATCTCATTTATTCTCAAACATATCTTCTACAAGAGACCTGTAAAAATTAATATATTCTGATTACTCCCCTGCCCAAGTTCTCTCAGTATTTATGATTAAAGCTTATGACATATTATGAGGTTCTAGATAATAGATTTAGAACTGGCAGGGACTTCAGAGGTTTAGTTCAAACTCATTTGAGTTCAAACTTTTTTAGTTCAAGGTTGTTTGCCACATTCTATGTAATCTCATCCCTAGGATGTCAAGGATGTTAGTTTAACCTGTCATAGCCTATTAATCAATCAGTTAGTCAACAAACTCATTAATAATATATGCACTATATTGGATTTAACATATATTTTGCCATGTTTAACATATATTGGATTACTTGTTGTCTAGGGGAGAGGGTGGGGAAAAGAGGGGGAAGAATTAGAACACAAGGTTCTGCAGGGCTCAATGTTGAAAAATCATCCATGCATGTTTTAAAAATAAAAAGTTTTAATAAAAATAATATATGCAAGACATTATTTTTGCTCAGAGTTGGGAATACAAAGACTTTCCTGCCCCCAATGGATTTTCATTTTGTCAGGGGAGAAAATATGTATACATATACATATATTGAAATACATAGAATGGGAATTTGGGCAGGGGCTCCGACATCCTAGGGATGGGATGGCACAGGATGTGGAATTTCAATTGTGTCTTGACAGGTATCAAGGATTTGGAAAGGCAAAGATAGACAAGGAGTGTGTAAGCACATATCAATGGGGGTTTCCAATGTCATTAGTAGATGTTGTCATTCAGACTTCCTGAAGAGGGAAGAGAACTCTATATTGATTGCTTTGTGTCATTTTCAACTCTTTGTGACTCAACTTGGGGTTGAAATTTGCCATTTTCTTCTCCAGCTCATTTTGCAGATGAGGAAACTGAGGCAAAGAAAATTAAGTGAGTTGGTCACACAACTACCAAGTTTCTGAGACCAGATTTAAACTCATGAAGATGAATCCTTCTGATTCCAAACCCAGTACTCTATTCACTTTGCCACCTATTACTGAAGAATAAAAATAAGTGAAGCATACCTAGGATGGGGACTTAAATTTTGCCCGAGGACACTGACATTAAGTGCCAAAAAGTTGAAACCATGCAGTCATTCAGCAACCTGGAAGCCACCACTATTAACTAATTCTCTTTCATGCTCTGCTGAATTTATCTTAATTATTTCTGTATTGTTTTTCACAGGATGAATTACAAGTCTGATACGAGGGGAAATTGCTTATTGCTCACCCCATGTACTTGTTTCCGATGATTTCATCGAGTGGGCTTCATGCTCTTTGCCCTTAGCACATTTCACGTTCTTTGTCCCGTGCACCCAAATTGCTATTTCTAGCTCTGATGGAAATATCTTTTGATCTGGAAGGGTATCTCATTAAATGGTGTCCTGGAAAGTATTCTTCACCTAAGAAAGCAGAACTGTGTCCTCTCCCTGGACCCCTGTCAGTTTAGGGCCAAGAAAATGCTGAGAAACAACAGGACTTGAAATTGGATTCACTCTGGATGCAAAAGAAAATGGCTGGGTTTGCAGGAAACTCATGAAAATGCAGTGTTTGTAAATAGTGTGACCACCATGTTAGAAGCCACCTGGATGGAGTTCCTTGGATGAAAAATAGCTTCACATGATTCCTGACTCTGGGATGTTTCAAGGTTCTGAGTTCTGTTGGCTTAGCTGGGAAGAATTCATTGACTTTGGAAACTGAGGAAGTTTTAATTACAGAGAGAAATCCAAGAAGCAGGAAATCTTTTTTTTTTTTTTTCAGGATAAGCAGAGTTTAGGGAATATTTTCCAGGAGACAATGATGAAATTTTGGTAAATGTCATTCCCCAGTACAATTGAGATCCTTAAGATTTCCTCTCTTTTTCAGCCTCTTTGACGATATTCTAACTGGCCCAAGGAGACTCTGGGATGCAGGCTAAATTTAACTCTCTTCCCTCACAAGCCTATTTCCTCTTTCCCTGAATCTCCAACTTCTCAAGGCTCTAGCTTGGGACTAGACTAAGCCTGACCCCCAGGGTTAGTTCCTCTTCCTGGCCCCATCTCCACCTCATCACCATCCCACCATTTTGAAGATGAAGTTTAGATTGAGGAAGTGAGTCATTCACAGTTAAAGTAAGAGAGGCTGGGACTCAACCCAATTCCAGACACCCTGCTCTCTCTGCCGTATCACAGTCCCTAGGTTTAGATGCTGTGATACTCATATATACTGCCATTCATGTTTGTCTTTGAAAAAATATGTTTTACATGCCATGTTTTGGATAAAGCATCAGGTTTGGAGATAAGAACCTTCTTCTTCCCAAGATCAAATCTAGCTTCAGATACTTGCTACCTGTGTGACCCTGAATAAGTCACTTAACCCTCTTTGCTTCAGTTTCTTTTATCTGTAAAATGATCTGGAGAAGAAAAATGGACAACCATTCCAGGATCTTTGCCAAGAAAACCCCCAATGGGATCACAAAGAGTTAGATGCAACTGAACAACAATAAAAATCGACTTATTCATCCCTATTGTATACTTTGATTCAATCAAAGTGGGACTATATTTGTGAACAGCTAAGTGGACCAGCAGACAGAGCAATTGACCTGGAGTCAGGAAAATCTGGGTAAACCACTTAATCCCTATTTACCTTAGTTACTCATCTGTAAAATGGGGATATACTGGAAAAGGAAATGGCAAACCCCTCACACAAACAAACATACACATATACATAGACAAATAGTCACACACTAGCAACTGTCTCCTCTGAAATTTCTACCTGTTTTATTCAATTTCTTTGATTTTTAAAAAAAGAAATTAGCAAAAGACAATAAAAAATCCAAAAGTATGTTTACTATACAATAAAACATCATGGCTCACACCACTTGGGAGCAGGTCAGCATAGTACCTGAGACCTAGAATTCAATCCTAATTCTGATACAAGCTATGTGATGTTAGATAAGTCATTGGACCATCATTTCAGAGATCAGTTAGTGCAGTTCCCTCACTTCACAGATGAGCCTCAGAGAGAGGCTAAAGGTCTCATTCAGTTTGTAAGAAACATGGCCAGAATTTGAACCCATCTCTAAAAAGCCATCACATTCCTTCCCAGAGATCAGTTTTCTCTGGAAAGAAGGGTTTGGGCTGGATAATCTCTGAACTATCATCTAGCTCTAAAACCCAATGCTTCCAGGGCTATTTCCAAGCACACAAAAACATTTTTGTCTACTAGCAGGATTCCTAGTGCTTTCCATCATCCTCTGCCTCCTTCCCCTTCCCTCTAAGAGATAATTTCTGGTAGAAGAGAGGCTGTAATGTTTTAACATGGATCCCATATTGAAGGTGAAAATGGGAGAATTTGGGCATGTGTGTGTTGTGTGTTTGTCAGACTAACACTGGGGACTTGAGGACTGTGCTGGGAGCATTATTTTTATTCATTCTCTTTAATTATTCAGATTTGTTTAGTACTGCTCCTCAAAAAAGCCCAGAGGAAAGGTAGTGCATATAAATGTGAAGAGATCTTTTCACAGAGTGATTCATTTTTGCCCAGCCCAGGTTTCTCCCACGGAGCAGGAGATGTCAGTGACTCCTGTTCCCTCGGGCAGCAAATATGAGAACATTTGAAAGGGTGAAAACAGCAACATACACTGGTCCCAAACCCCAAATCACTCAAATACAACTCCCCAGACACATACTCTTCCCAAACCCCAAATCACTCAAATACAACCCCCCAGACACAGACTCTTCCCATACAAGACTATATGGTAGAGAGACCTAACAAATATATCTGTGCGAAGGGGTGTGTGTGTGTGTGTGTGTGTGTGTGTGTGTGTGTGTGTGTGTATGTGTGTGTATGAAAATGAAGCAGCTGGAAAAATACATCCAAAACTGCCAATGGATCCTCTCCCAAGTGGAGAGGAACCAGCAACAGACAAGCCCTAGCGCTGGTGATCTGTTCTGTCTCCTTGTCCCAGCATTGGCAGAGTAGAATATTGCTGACTCAAGAAGTGTTTTGTGTTATAATTACATGTGCTTGGGAATATTGTCAATGATGGAAGTTCTCATCTAAGGGCTGGGATGCTTTTGCTATTAGGCAGTTGTATAAGTCAGAATGTCTTCTATAAAATCTGGGGAGTTTCTGTCTTTCAGTTCATTAGAGAATAAGCAGGAAAGAAGGGGAGAGTTCAGTCTGTGTCTCTTAATGGGAAATGAGAGTAAAAGGGGGTTAGGGCGGCTGATCCAGTCAGCAACTAGCTTAGAAGTGGCCCTCAGAGTCTAAACCTTAGCTAATAATTTTGGCATTTATAGTTTAGTGTCTTAAATGAATTGATCTATGGAATGGTTTAAACTGGACTGGATGAAGTTACTTCAGTCAGTTAGTTAAGAAGCCAGTATGTATTAAGTGCCTGCTATGTGCTAAATATAGCTAGGGATATAAAACAAGGCAAAAACAGTTCTTGCAATCAAGAGTTCACAATTTAGTGGGGGAAGACAATGTGAAAACAAATAGTTATGTACTAAAAAGACATATCATAGAGAAATTGGGAGATATTCTCGGAGGGAGACTACTAAGATTAAAGTGGATTGGGAAAGGCTCCTTACAGAAAGGGAAATTTTAGCTAAGATATCAAAGGAGGCAAGGAGATGAGAGTGTTCCAAGTGTAAGAGACAGTGAATGAAGGATGGAGTGTAGCTCTGTGTCCCTGTGGTGGGATGGAGGAATAGATCCCAGGTAATGAAGAAATTGATGACTCATGAGGTTAGGACATTGAAGGGAGTTTTAATATACATGTAGAAGTTCACTAATGGGAAGGCAGGAATTGAAGAGGACAGAAAGACTGAGACAGACACCAATCTCATTTAAAAAAGGAGCGTATTCTGGAGGACCGAATATCAAAGGAGAAAGAGGTTACCAAGAGATGGTGGTAATGGGTGTACCTGGAATTGGTGATGGGGGGTGGGTGGGAGAAGCATTTCTATTTTCATCATGGCCAATGAATTGGGGGAATGGGTGAAAGTGTGAGCCGGTACTAAAAAAGGAGGCCAGGAGACTGTGTCATCAGGAAGGGTTCAGGTGTAATTGAAAGCCAAGAGAAGGAGAAGGAAAATAAAAGGTTTTAGATGAAAATTAATTTGTTAGTTATGGAACAGGCATTCCAGAGAGCACAATGGAAAGGTTAGATTGGCCCAGAAAACTGGAACAAGCCTGGGGATATATGGGGAAGTGGCCTTTGTAACACTTAGACCTAAATGAAGGACAGTTTGAATGAAGAATAAAATAAGCATTGAGCAGCTGGAAGGTTCATCTCCAGAGCCTCTCCGTGCTCCCTATAAACTTTTTGTTGAATGAAAAAATCTTCCTGAAGAGAGACTGGACTGGTTTTTTCCATGCAAACCCAAATGAGTGATAAATAATCTTCTTTCTCTCTACCCCCTTTTGTCTAAAAGAGTAGAATTTAAATTCTATGACTCCATTTTATTGGGCTTTTTTAAAACTATTTTATTAGTGCTTCAAATCTGGCTTTCCTTAATGAAGATACAGTCATTCCTTATTATTTAGCACCCATTTTGGAGCTTTCTGCCAACTCGTTATTTGATTGGCAGGTTGGAACCTCATTTGGTGGCTAATTACTCCTCTTAAAATCCATATGGACACCCTAGCTCAAAAGGTCCCATTGGCAGGTTTACCTCTAAAACTTGTCCCTCAAAGTTTGGGATACCTTCTTTCACAAAACCACATAGGATTAATAGACATTATTAATTTTGAGGCAGCTAGGTGGTACAATGGATAGAGCACTAGCCCTGAAGTCAGGAGGACCTGAGTTCAAAACTGACCTCAGACACGTAATATTTCCTAGCTGTGTAACCCTGGGCAAGTCACTTAACCCTAATTGTCTCAGCAAAAAAAAAAGAAATTATTAATTTCTATTAACTCTATAATTAATTAAAATCAACAGTGATATGGTACACATGTGGAGGCTTCAGGTGGCCAAGAGGTAGCTAGAAGTTCCCCTTAGGGGTAGCTCTCTGCTGGGCTCTCAAGTTGAGTTCCCTTGTATTCTCCTTTTAAGAATCCACGGTAGAAGAAATAATGGATAGGGTATCAGTGGGAAAATTGTGTCTGTTCCTACAAAAACTCTGTCAATGTATACCACCCCTCCACTCCTGAGCTATTATTCCCTGAGGATTTTTGTTCATCTCCCTACCACTCTGGTGCTGCTCTTTGACTTTCAATCTTGCTTATTCCTGCCTGGTTTTGTTTGCTTATCACTTCCCTAACTTTATGGAAATCCTTGACTGGTGGATTTCTCCTCCTCCAGAAGATATATCCCCTTTTATCCATGAATATAACTCCAACTCTAGTGAAACCCTTCATCATTAATCATCTGGAATATTTTAACCCTCCAATCTCTCCCCATTTTTTTGTCTTCTCAGCTACCAAAGTAATTTTCCTAAAACATCTGCCTGACCATGCCAACAGCCTTTGTCCAGTAAAATTTCAGAACTAAGAGAAAGTCTGCACTCCCAAGAGGACAGGGTATTGGTTGGCAGGCTGGATACACCAAATAGAGTGGATTTGTGAAATAAGTGGGATTCTTTTGTTTAGGAAAAAAGAAGCTTGGGGTGCGTGTGTGTGTGTGTGTGTGTGTGTGTGTGTGTGTGTGTGTGTAAAAGAGAGAGAGAAAGAGGGGGGAGGGGGAGGGAGGGAGAGGGAAGAAGGAGGGAGGGAATAATAGCTATCTTCAGGTATTTAAGAAACTGTCATATGGAAGATGTGGAAGATGAAGTAGATCACATCTATTTGGCTCCAGATGAAAAGCAATGGGCAGACAGTGAAAAGAGCTACTCTGAGGCTTGATCAGAAAAAAAATTTTTAATAATTAAGACATATCCAAAAACAGAATGGGCTGCTTCTGGAAGATAGTTGCTTCCTTCTCATCAGTCTTCAGACAAAGACTTGGTAGCTATCTATTGGATATGTTATAGAAATGACTTTTGGCAGGGTAAGATTTGGAAGTTCCTTCTAACTTTGAAATTCTTCCCTTCTGAGATTGCCCTTCCCTTAAGTTTTTGGGATGTAGGATTCAACACACTGACCTTTCTTGAGACCTACCCTTTGGAAGACAATCTTACCTCAAGAATTCACAACCGGCTGCAAATATGGTACGAGAGGTTTAGCTCAGTGTCATTTATCCAGTTTTTTTTTAAACAATCTGGCAATTTCTGAGCAGCAGTATTGACTGGAAGCCCCATTAAATGCTAACCAAATCCCCTTGGAGCCTTCTTACAGTGAAGTAATTATGCTTTGATTGATAGAAAAGTGAGCACACCTTGATTGCTTGTGTAATTTTGAATTAATTACATTACAGCTCGATTTGTGTGTTACTTTCAGTAAATCTAAGGAAGGTGCTTATCCACTGCTGCCTAATTAATGTATAACAACTTTATGATATTCAGAAAGGTTTCAAATTCATAAAGTATTGCTTTGGGTTTACATATTCCTTCGTTCTTTCTTTGACTCATTCATTCATTCAAACATACTTGCCAAGCTCTTCAGAACAACCTGATCATGAACCTTCTTTGATAATGTAGGTAGGTTGTAGGATAGTGTGGGTGGGTCCTTGGATAAGAAATGTGTCCACAGTATGTGTCCAACTGTCTCTCCCAGAGTTTTTCTCATTGGTCCTTTTAAATCATACTCTCTTTAAGTAATCATGGCTCTCTGGTTCTTTCCTATACATGGACTTCCATAATCTATCTCCCTGTTTTTGTGTGTGTGTGTGTGTGTGTGTGTGTGTGTGTGTGTGTGTGCAACTCTGCAACACTGGGGATAGATTACTGGACTATCATGATACCAGGAAGACCTGAGTCCAAATTCAACCCAGAAAATAACACACAAAATTGAAAACAAAACAATTAATCCTTCAATGATCCTTGTGCATTTCTATATATCCAAGTTGTAGAGAATTGGAGAGAAGTGTAGAGTGCTGAGCTACACTGCTAGAAGAAGTTTTCTCATCTGGGATTTCCCTATGTCAGAGGTTCAATCACTGTCCTTAATAGCTGACTTTTATCTGGTTCTTGGGAGGCAGTGTTCTAGAGTAGATAGAAAGCAGGTCTTAGAGCCAAGAAGACCAGGGTGAACGTCCTACCATTTAGCACCATACTGACTGTGTGACCGGAAAAATTACTTAATCTTTCTGTGCTCTGGATCAGAGATGTCAACTCAAATAGAAGGGGAGGAGGGGGAAAGGAGGTGTAGGAGTTCTAAACTATATGTAAAAATCTCTGTGATCTACACATTGACTTAGAAAACCACATTTGCCAATATCTAGATTCTATTGTATTTTTATTTATTTGGTTAAATATTTCCCAATTATATTTTAATCTACTTCCAGTGACACATGAGAATGTTGTCCATTGGGGCATGTGTGTGGTACACACTCTATTATTATTTTATACAACTCTCTAGGAATATCAGTTGCAGAGAAGGTACCAATCTATATGGGTAGAGGGAGCTTTATCACCCATGGTTTTCTTATGAGTTGCCTCATCTGAAAAAGGAACTGTGAAATTATGGTTCTAGTCTATCTTTAATAAGAACTGACATTAATCTGGTGCACCAAAAGTTGAAAAGCACTTTATATCTATCATTTTATTTCATTTTAATAACAACTCTGTAAGATAGGTTAGAATCCCTTTTCTACCAGATGGTAAAATTGAGGCCCATAAAGATTAAATAAATATGGTGCCCATGGTCTTACAGCTAAAACTTTTTCTATCCATCATTCAGTTTCAGAACTACTTGGATTTAAATCCATCGCTACCTTTCACATGAATGAGCAAATACTCCTAAGTGTTACAGAAGATCAAAGAGAGGGAAGGAGAGATTTCTTTCTGAAATTTCAGGAGGAGTTTCATCAAGGAGGGATGGGTATGGATTTAAGGGTGGGGTAAGCTTATGACGGATAAGGATATAGGGTGTGTATATTAAGTGGATGGCAGAGTAAGGGAGAAAGAATTGCTTTAGAAAACTTGGTGGGCATTTTCTATGAAAAATCACAGCCAACTCCCATAAGTTGGCATATATTTAACCCATCTCTGTGCCTCCTCTCTCCTAATGTTTCAAATCAGGTCTTGAAACTACATGTGAGAGTCCATCTGTTTTTGGATGTTTGAGCCACAGGGTGGGCTGAGAAAAGGCTCAACTGCTGAGTGGATCCAAGGGAGGGACAAAAAACGTACGCCACAGATGGAAGAAAATGGAATCAAGCTGGCACAGGTAGAGAGAACTTCAGGGGCTAAGAAATGCTGAGATGCTTGCAAAGACAGAAAGCTAAAGAATATTAGGCCTGCCATGTCTGTAGTGGATAATGGGAGATGTAATTATATAAGGGACTAATAAAGGGCCATTTTGCCAGGGGAGGGAGTCAATATAACAACAAATTGTGCTAATTTGTCCCAAGACATCCCAAGTGCTTTTTGGAATAGAGATTGGAGAATCAGACTGGCGTGGTAAAAAGAGGTTCTCAAGCCCCAAATTTCAAATCAAATGTAGAGTCTTACAATGAAGGTCCACCATGGGAGAGCTTTGTTTAATGATAACTTGTGTCCAAAAGTTTTGAAGATTTTAGAACAAAATTCTCTCAGAAATAATACTGAGGTGGCAGCCAAAAGTGGCTAATTCAATCCTTGTGGTCCACATTTTTCTTCCTTCCCCTCCAATATTTGTTATTTATTATCTTTTCCTGTCATCTTAGCCAATCTGAGACATGTGAAGTGGTACCTCAGAGTCACCTTAATTCATATTTCTCTAATCAATAGTGATTTAGAGCATTTTTTTCATATGACTAGAAATGGCTTTAATTTCTTCATCTGAAAATCATCTATTCATAACCATTGATCATTTATGAATTGGAGAATGGCTTTTATTCTTATAAATTTGATTTAATTCTCTATGTATTTTAGAAATGAGGCCTTTATCAGATACTTGTATATAAATGTTTTCTCCCATTTTCTGTTTCCTTTCTAATCTTGGCTGCATTGGTTCTGTTTGTACAAACCCTTTTAAATTTAATATAATCAAAATTATCCAATTTGAATTTAATAAAGTTCTCTAGTTCTTCTTTGGCCATAAGATCCTTCTGCACAGATTTGAGAGGGAGACGATCCCTTGTACTCCTAATTTGTTTATAGTATCATTTTTATGTCTAAATCGTATCATGGGAATTCTTGATACACAATATGCAGTTAATAAATGTTCATCACAATGGATCAAATTGTTCAGGTACCACGTGGATGAAATGACCTCTGAGGACCTTTACAAGTCTTGAGATATTATTGTCCCATGATAGCTGCATCTAAATATTTGGAACGATGAATTTGACTTGATCTCTTTTGTCTCAGTGGATGGAGCCAGGAACAGTGGATGGAAGCCATTGAGAGGCAAATTTAGGCTTGATGATATCAGGAAAATCTTGACAACTTCAGTTGTTTCAAAGTGAAATGGCTATTTCTGAACATAGTGACTTTTCCCTCAATGGACGGCTTTGAACAGAGGCTGAAGAACTACTTGCTGGGTCTATTGTAGTGAGTCTTCTGTATGTGTGTTAGCCCTGATGACCACTGAAACCCCATTGGATTCTGAGATTCTGTGGCAACATGACATAGTGGATAGAGAGCTAGTCTTGTAGCTAAGAAAAACCCAGCTTTAAATTCTACTTCTGACAGAAACTGAATGTGCCTCAGGTGATAAAGAGTGTTTAAGCTGGAGTCAGGAAGCTCTGAGTTCAAATTCAGCTTCTAATACTTATTAACTAATTGAGCCCAAGCAAGGGACTTAACTTCTGCCTCAATTTTCTCAACTGTAAATTGTGGGTAATAATAGCACCTACTTACCAGTCTTGTGCAAATGATATGAGATCGTATTTAAGAAGTACTTTCCATGCCTTAATACTAGAAAAAATTCTTGCTATTTCTATGGTATGATTTTGGGCAAGTCTCTCACCGCATTTGAGTTGTGGAGAAAATGCCAACCTGTATCTGTGGAAAGAGTTTTCTCACCTGGGAGTTCCCTATAGAAATAAAATCATGGTGCCATAGCCTGTCCCCATGTATTGCTGGTGCTGTGAGATGTCTCCATCTTTATAATACACAAAGGACTTTGGCCTGGTGAGGATGGTGTTAAATTTACAGAGCTAAGGAAGAAATCGTTTGCTTGCCATAAAGGGAAATCCAGGCCTGACAGTAGGCACTTAACAGCATGTTCCAATTACAGCATTTAAATATAATTGCATACTCTCTTAATCTCTGTCAATGCGGCGTCTCTTAATATCGTCATGGCAGCATCTAATATCATGAGCAATGTCAGACGAGCTGAGACTATTGAAAAAGTTCAGTCCCAGGTCTTAATATCCCTTCTAATTCTCTCCATCAATTATGCCCCAGCCCAGAGTTCAAATAAAGGTCTTGAGATCCGGAGACTGACGCTACCTCAATGATAAGATGTTTCTTCCCAGTCTACAGAGCATTCTAAGAACTAACCAACACTCTGACTGCCATGCTTTAAATGGGCTGGCTACAGTTCGGCCCAATGGAGGAGGGAGTATCCTAACATTGCAACAAATCTGAAAAAAATGGAAGAATATATATATATATATATGCTATTCATACCATGACAATATTTCCCAAATAAGATTTGAATCTTTTTTTCTCTCTGTTGATTTAAGGAATACAGACTGGAAATGGGGATAAGTTTATATTTTTATAAGACATCCCGCAGGGTGGTTGATATAGAAAGACTTTTAGAGAAATGAAATGTTAAATATGTAAAATATTTTGGAGGGGAGTGGGGACTGGTCCAGTGGCTCCATCTGTGTGGGGGAGATTCTGATATCAAATTTCTCCCAATTTAGCTCTGCACCTGCTCTGCAATTGATAATCTTACAGAATTGTTTGGGTCACTGAGAGGATCAGAAGCTTGTCCAGCATCATACAGCTGGTATGGTATACATAATACCAAAGACTGTCCTTAAACTTGGAGCTTCCTGAATCTGAGACTATCCAAGAGGCTATGTTTAGATACATTTTTTAAATTAAAGCTTTTTATTTACAAAACATGTGCATGGATAATTTTTCAACATTGACCCTTGCAAAACTTTCTGCTCCAAATTTTTCCCTTTCCCCTCATCCCCTCCCCTAGATGGCAGGTAGTCTAATACATGTTAAATATGTTAAAATATGTGATAAATCTAATATATGTATACATATTTATACAGTTATCTTGCTGTGCAAGAAAAATGGGATCTAGAAAGGAAAAAAAAACTTGAGAAGGAAAACAAAATGAAAGTAAATATCAACAGAAAGAGTAAATTTGCTATGTTGTGGTCCAGAGTTAGATCCCACAGGCCTCGTTCTGGGTGTAGATGGCTTTCTTCATCACTGAATAATTGGAACTGGTTTGAATCATCTCATTGTTGAAGAGAGTCATGTTCATCAGAATTGATGATTGTATAGTCTTATTGTTGCCGTGTATAAAGATCTCCTACTTCTGCTCATTTCACTTAGCATCAGATCATGTAAATCTCTCCAAGCTTCTCTGAAATCATCAGATATATTTTAAATAAACATTTCACACATATGTAAAAACTTGCTTAATAAAATATGATTGTAGATCATTTAAGAGCAAAGGAAATGAGTTAGTAGTCATACATATATCTATATATGTACACATGTATATATACACATATTGTGTGTGTGCATGTGTGTGTGCAAATGTGTGTGTGTGATATGATGGAGGGACTTAAGTACAAAATCTCCTCCCCCAAACATACATGTCCCATGCCCCATGAAACATGCATAAAAGTGATCCAAGCTCCATTGGTCACTTCTAATGGCCACATTTTCTCTGATTGTGATTAAAGAACCTGGAGCTTTGAGATAAAAGTGATTACCTTGTCTTTGTAATGGCAACAACAGGACAGGGAACAACAGGTAAATACTCAAAAGAGTATTTACCACCAGGAAGAGATGACCACTTGGTTGACTATAAAAAGAAAGATGATTTCCCCTTTCACTCTCTCTTCCCTTCTGCATAGTGAATCCAGAGATTCTGAAGCTTCCTCTTGGACTTGTCATAGTGTGTATGTAAATTTGTGTGTGTGTGTGTGTATGTATACATGTGTGTGTGTGAGTGTGTGTGGTAATGGTGCTGGAGGAAGGTCCTCTCTCTATGCTCCTAAGGTCTGGTGCACGTATTTATGTCAGTAAGTGCAAGTCAGGATATCTATCAGAGCTCTGTGGTATGGTTTAATATATAATGTTTATATATGAACATTTCTGTGAGTATATAATTAAAATATATAAGTATCACTCTCCATTACTTCATGCTTCCTCTATGCTATTAAATGACTTATGATCATATTTTATATAAATCTTTCTACTTTGTTATTTTTCCCCTGAGCATGTTACTAAACGACAATCTTGAGATAGACATTTTCAGCATGGTGGGAAATCTCATGAGTTTGAAATCCAGGAACTTCCATTCCTTTCATTCAGAATTGACTAGAAAGGAGATGGGGAGAGATTGGGAGAGAGACAGAGAGACAGAAAGAGAGACAGAGACACAGAGACAAGCAGACAGATAATCAGATATAAAGACAGAGAAAGACACACACGGAGTTAGAGATAGAGAGACAGAGAAAGACAGAGATAGACATAGACAGAGACAGAGACAGAGATATGGTACAGAAACAGACAGAAAGAGATAGAAAAAGACAATCAGATAAAGATAAAGAGATAAAATTAGGCAAAGAGATATAGAAAAGGAAGCTGCTTTGTATAATGCAAATCCTGTGCCTCTACCAGGGGGCAGGAGGTGAGATGATTTGGCTCTCCTTCCTTTCCCCACTGATCATGATGTCTTAGAGTGAAATCATGAGCTCATAGTACATACCATATCCATCTTTCCTTTTATAGTCAACCAAGTGGCCATGTCTTCTTAGTGTTAAATACTCTTTGGAGTCATCCCTGTCTTATTGCTACCATCTCAAGACCAAGTGATCACTTATCTCAAAGCTCCAGGTTCTTTAATGATTGTTGAGTCAAGAAAAGCTTCATTCAGCATGATCCCTGGCAGCAGAGAAAAGAGCCAAAAGTGGATCCAAAGAATGATTATCCCAGGCAGCTGAAGCCTGGGTTGGGGAGAGTAACAGGCTCAGGCTGCCTAACTTAGTGACTTAACAGCAAAGAGATTATTTATTGGGGAAGACCACATAATTAGGATACCACTAGATGAGAAAGGTAATCAGGCTCTTGCTTTCCTATGGACATGAGTTGCCTTGTTCACAGATATATACTTCACTGGTGCCCAGTCTTCCCATGATAAATTTGTGTCCCAGATTTATTGAAGAAATAATGTTTAGTTATTTAAAGTAAATGCTTTTGTTTTGAACTAATTGTGTTTACTGACTGACAATAGAAGATAAGTACAATGGTGGGGACCTGTGAATTATTGTTTTAGAAGTGTGGACATACATCTAAACTCAAAATTACTCTTGAACCTGAAGTTAGGAGTCATCCCTTAAGAAGCAGATTTGAAATTTACAAATGCCAGTGATAGTGATGGTGGGAATATCTCCCAGAGGGGACCATGTACAAACATTTGTATTTACTGAGAGAGAGGCAGAATGAAGTAGTGAATAGAGCCTGAGTCAGGAAGACCTGAGTTCAAAACTCCCCTCTAATACATACTAACTGCCTAACTATTGGTCTCTCATTGCTTCAGACAGCTTTCTAAGGTAATAAATTGCCAACAAAGTCCAACTGATGGAGGGACTTTTTTTTACCTGGAAGTTCCTTATTTCTATCACCAAAAATTTATAAAATGCTTTACATGTGTTATCTTATTTTTATCTTTCCACAAATCCACAGTGTGGGTGCAATTATTACATTTGTAAATACAGAAGGAAAGAAGTAGATTAACTTGCTCCAGCTTGAGCAACTAAGTAGCTGAGGCAGGATTTGAAATCCAGTCCTTCTTTTCTATAATTCCAGCATTCTTTCTTTTCCACCTTGACATGGGACTTTTACATAGACGCTCTAGCTGTCCTTAGTTATTTGTCTATATAAATAATATTTGTCGTTAAATATTAAATTGCAGCTATTATTCCCCTAAGGGAGCATCCATTAGGGCATCCATAAAGGGGAGATTAGTTTGTATTTATTCTGTGAAGAATGATCATTTGTTATCTGCTCTGGTTCAGAGTTGTTGATAAAGGATGACATTGACTAAACAGGTGAAATGTAAGATACGAAAGAAATGCTTACTGGTAGGACTTCCAACACAAAATCATTTTATCATTGACATAAATAAATTTCATTGATTCATTCAACATATTATCTATTGAAAAACAACTGTATGCAAAGCTTGTGGCTGGGAAACATGGGCATTATATTGTTGCTATTGAGAGTTTTTTTTTTTTTAGTTTTATCTGAGTCTTTGTAACCCTATTTGGAGTTTACTTGGCAGAGATACTCAGTTGGTTTACCATTTTCTTGTCCATCTCATTTAACAGATAAGGAAATTGAAACAAACAGGATTAAGTGACTTGTTAGAGTGACCTGTCCAGGGTCACACAGCTAGTGTCTGAGACTGGCTTTGAACTCAAGAAGATGAGTTTCCTTACTTTATTTTTCCACAACTCCACACAACATAGTGTGGGTGCAATTATTATCCTAGCCAATACAAGGAGTTCATTGAAGAATTAAAAAGTAAATAGTGTCATTCAAAGTCACATCAATTATACAATCATTGTAGGTGAACAAGCATTAAAAAAGCATTTACTCTGTGACAGGCACTGTACTGGGTGCTGATCTGCAGTGATTTCACATCTGTGGAAGGAAACAGTAAGAGCAGAGCCATAGTTTAATGTCACTAACTGTTTCACAAGATAAACATAAATATATCCAATCAAAAAGCTTCATTGGTTACAAAAAAAATTGTAGGAGAAATATTTCTCTATCTGTGGATTTCCTTCCAGAAGTCATCAGACTAGAGCAGAGGCTTTATATGTATATTATTCAAGGAGATGCTGACTTGGCTTATATTAGAGTTTAGAATCCTACACTTTATCACCATCAAAGAAATCCACAGGCCCAGTGTTGCAGTCTCATGCTGTTGAACATGTTAGACCACTGAGACTGGAACAGAACTCTCAATGGAGTCAAAGCTTGGTATTCCAAGTACATATGTCCAATGCTACCAGGACTGATGCTGCCAATATTGCATATTACCTACTGTGAGCTACAGCTCTGTCTACCTAGACTTGTGGAGTCTTGGAGTATGGAAAAACTATATGCTTTCACAATTGGTACACCTACCAGCTAAAAAAGCTTACCATTCAGCTGTAACTTCACTTCAGAAGAGTAGTAACAGAAATAAAAATTGGTGTGATACCCATTCATTGCAAAGTTCTTCAAACAAGAAGACAAAGTTTTGCTGAGTAATCTTCATCTTCCTGAGATACACAATTTACGACATCAATGGAAATCTGTTCTAAACTCAGAGGAGAGACTGGGCAATTTGGGTATTTATAGAATAGTCCTAGGGCCTTGTAGGGGTCTCATAAAGATAGTTTGCCACAACCACTTATGATGTATAGATGAGTTAGTTTGACTTTCTAATGAATAAGTTGAGGCTGAAAAAGGGCTATTTCAGTAGAATAAGTAAAAGAGACGTCCAGTCAGTTACACAAAGACTGGATGAGCCAGATGACAATTCAGGAAAACCTTCCAAGTGAAGACAATTGTATACAGGAAACCAAGAACTATATACAGGGAGAGGATTGAACCTAGAGGAAACATCTTCATAGAACGTTAGGTGTAAAGACTTCTTAAGGTATAGCTAGACCTTAGAAAGAATAGTAAGGGCATCAATCAGCCCTTGACAAGATCAATTTTAGGACTATAGTTCTGAGGAGGAGTGTGTTTAATTTTCATGAGTAGAGGAAGATATTACTGAAGATCTGGAGGTGACTGGTGAACAGACTAACAGGAAGATTCATCTTTCTCAGTTCAAATTCAGCCTCAGATACTTCCTAGCTGTGTGGGCAAGTCACTTCATCCTGTTTGCCTCATTTTCCTCATATGTAAAATGACCTGGAGAAGAAAGTGGCCAATCACTCCAGTATCTCTGCCAAGAAAACTTCAAATGGGGTCAAGAATAATTGGAAAAGACTGAAAAAATGGCTAAAAGTTTAGGACTACCATTTCAGGAAGTACCCAGGCTTTCTGTGCTCACTTTTCTCCATGTTCCACTTAATTTTCCAGAGTTTTCCATCTCCTCTCTCTGTGTTGGCCCTGAGGTGCCTTTTCCCATCACCATTGTTCTCTGCGTTCCAGCTCCCATTTTATGTGTTAGTAAACTCCTAGAAGATACAAACTAGCTGGTTCTTTCCCTCTTCTCTCCCCCCTTCTTGAATTTGTATTTTCAGCACTTATCACAGCCCTTTTTAAACAGTAAGCACTTAATAAATGCAGTATCATCTGTCCTTATGGTATTGATAATGTTTAATCATGTTTTTCATTATGTGTAATTCCATATATTCATTGATCAGGGAAAGGGACTAAATCTGTGATTATATTAACATTAGGAAATTTCAGATGAGGAAAAACCCTTCACAAATTCAGGTTGCCATCTCCATGCAACTTAACAGTCTTTCGGAGTTGCCTGGAGTACAAGAGGTTTACAATTTATTCAGAGTCACACAAACAGTACATGTAAAAGGCATTGCTTGAATCAGACTAGTTAATTTTTTTTTAATTCCCTAACTTTTCTTGATTAGTTGATATGCATATAAAACACTGCTTTTTCTTGTTTATTTTTATTTGCTTTTGTGCTAATATTTTTTATCTATCATTAATATATTTATAAATGTTTTATATAGTTTTCTTTGTTTATTTGCATATACATTTATCTATGTGTTGTGGACTCCCGCTAATGTGTGCATTTTCACTTGTGTTATATGGATTTATATGCACTGCTGTGAATTGTGCATGTCATATATCCTCCATGTAATTTAGACCCACACCACTGAAGAAGCCTATTGAAAGCTGATTTACAGTGTGCTGTGTCTATTCCCAATCATCTGTGAATGGAACCCTGAGATGATCACCTAGGATGTGATTAATCATCCCTTTTGTTTTAAATGTTGATACTCATGTTGATGCTGTGATATGCTTTAAATCTGATACAGATTATTATTAGTTTACATCATCAACTATTTCAGGAGTAAAGGAAGACAGAATACTGGTCACTGGAGGCCTTGGGTTATTTAAGTAGTGTATCAGATTTAAAAGGTAGGTGTGGTTGATTTTGCAAGGAGCTACAAAATTTGTGATCCTAGGGAAGAATGGTGCAGAATGCTAATTAGTTAACAGGCTGTTAGTTTAAGCAA
This sequence comes from Myrmecobius fasciatus, assembly GCA_023553655.1. Taxonomy (NCBI): domain Eukaryota; kingdom Metazoa; phylum Chordata; class Mammalia; order Dasyuromorphia; family Myrmecobiidae; genus Myrmecobius; species Myrmecobius fasciatus. The sequence continues at coordinate 150,968 of JAJPUD010003392.1, read as the reverse complement.
AAATGCCAACCAGTTAAGGGAGGGAGGAAGAAAAAAGTGCAACTTTTACAAAGTTTTGCAAAAATGAATGTTGAATATATTGGATTACTTGATTCTAGAAGAGGGAAGTGGGAGGAAGGGAAGGAGAATAATTTGGAATACAACATTTTGCAAGGGTGAATGTTGAAAACTATCTTTGCATGTATTTTGAAAATAAAAAGCTATTATTAAAAATTAAAACTAGGTGATTTATTAAAAAATAAAGTGAAAAAATGAATGTTGAAAACTATCTTTGCATGTATTTGAAAAAAATACTATTGAGGAAAAAACAAACAAAAAATGTCCACCAGAGTTTTTCCTTCTCAGTAGCTTAGGGATCTAGGTCCTGAATATACCATCATTTGTTTGTTCATTTTGATTTAGATCTAAGGTTTTATCTGATTTCACAACTCCTCTGCAACACATTGTGTTAGAAAATTGTTGGGATGGAATTGTGAGAGGAATCCTGGCCTGCTACCTTCCTTCTGAGTGGTTAAATGATTTACCCAGAATCCTACAGTTAATAGGTATGAGAGGCAGGACCTGAAGCCAGGTCCTGATCAGAGAGTGGTCTCCTATCATGTAATTCTGCTTCTCATAGATCAACTATGGTTAAAATTTGCATATTTACTAACCTAATAATAACTAGTATTTTAATAAATCTTTAAGGTTTTCAGTGAATTTTCCTTGTATTACCACTGTGAAGGGCATAGTGTATTATCATCTCTGATTTTTTCTTTTATCTAATGAACTATACCATCTCTGAATTGGAAGAATGATAATTTTCAAAACTAAATTCAAAGGGCCATCTCCTCTGCTATATATCTGAAGATGAATCGCTACTGCAACATGTGTGACAAGTGATCAATTCAGTCTTTACTTGAAGACCAAAGGTGAGGGAACCTCCACCATCTCCCAAGCCAAGGAAAGGTCTACTCCTTTAGAAGATTTTTTTGTGACATCAAAACTACATTTTCCTCTTGATCACTTCTACTCATTATTTTTAGTTTTGCTTTAAGTGAATTCCTTTATCTAAACATGCTTTCAGAAGACAATATGTGACTTTGTCTGGCATATAGTCCATATAAATATTCAAATCATTTTTATCTCATCATATTAGCTTTTAGTTAAGAGATACTATTTTGGAGGGACTGATTCTGATTTGGCTCATAATTATAAAGCAAAATCATGGTGGGTTTTGATCATTTATCTCCCACCTTTGGGTATAAAAATCTTCTTGAATCCTCTTCTTGCACCTTACTGTAGGATCGAAATAGCTTTGGATTTTTGAAAATTATTCTAGTTTAGTCCAGCTTGGGGAGGTCTGCATTGATTCAGTGATAACTTATTATCTAAGGACCATTCTAAGTTCAGAGAAAGTCATTGTCAGGTGTACCCAGAGGTATGAATTCTTCAGCCACAGATACTGTATAAAACTCTCCAAATTTTGAAAAAGGTTCAATTCAATGAAGCATGTATTAATCACCAGTTTTGTATTAGGCTGAAAGATAAATTTTGGGGTTACAATGACAAAAATAAAACCATTTCTGTCCTCAGGGAACTTTGATTCTTCAGGGGAAAATAGCTGGGGCCATGATCTACATTGGTGAAGGTTATTCCCATACTTATTAAATCAATGATGATTCCTGAAGTATTTGAATATTAGAACATTTTTAATATGATAAACCAATATAGTCACTTATTAGTATGCATAACTACATAACGAACATTGTTTTTGTAACCCTTACAACATCATTCTCTTACTACCTTCCCCTTCCTCTACTTTCCCAATCCTAGAGTTCATTTTGCCAGAGTCAAAACCAGTCACTATTTTAAGAGGATTTGAACATTTTGATGGCCTTGGGAGAAGCTGGGCTAAATATGATTAATTTTGGAATATGGTCCCCAGTCTCAAGCTTCCAGGAAGTGCTGTTCTATTTAATGGGGCTTCTCTTAATACATATACTACCTGAATTTTTCACTTTTGGAAATAATTCTGCCTAATAGGGCTTATTTGAATCACAGCACACTTCTCATTGCTAAAGGAGAATTCCTTGGAAGATACCTAACCATTAGTTACCATAAAGTAGGGAGGAGATACATAAAGAGAGATCTATGAATACTCAAAGCCTGATATTTTCCCCTGGGAGAAAGTAAGTTCCTGGAGGACAGAAATGGTTTCATTTTTGTCATTGTATCCTCTACATTTATTTCTCTGCCTGGTACAAGGTGGTGATATGCTTATTATTGAATTGAATCTCTTTCTAAATTTGCTGGGCCCAGCAAAAGGAAAACTTTCTTTCTCTCCCTGGCTCTGAAAGTATCCCTGGGCCTAAGATTCAAAAATGAGATTCTTACTAGAAGTTCTATATCAGAATTATATTATGGGTCAAATGTAAATTAATTAATGAAGCATTTATTAAGTACCTCCTTTGTGGCAGAAGAAAAATAGAAAATAATAGAAGTCTTTAACGAATAATATTCTTGATTAAGAATAGAGAAATCACCACATTTAGATCCAAATCCCAGACATGCTAGGAAATTGAAATAGTATTAAAGGGATGACAAAAAACACCCAAGGAAAGTGCCCAGAGCTGAGGGGCAGGGTCCTTGATAAACATTGGGCAGGGCATAAAATAGGGAGATGTGTCTTCACCAAAAAGTATTCACTACCATGATGTAGGAGATCTAGCACAGAGCTCAGATTAAAAAGGGATTTCCTGTAGATGGATTTCCTGAATGGCTTTCAGAAGTTCCTCTTTGGAGATGACATTGAGCTGATTGCATCAGACCCATAACATTCCATGGTCACGTGGAAGAGATCTGCCATCAGGCAAAGGGATTTGGCCTGGCCAGCTACACATGAAAGACCAAGGAGATACAGAATTTTCATTACCCATGTTATGGCAGGCATTTGGATGGGCCCCCTATTGGGCTTGTCCAATAGTAGAGATATCTGGGTCAGGAAGAACCCAAAGAACTGGGTTCTGAGTTGAACACGAGGAGAGTGTTAGAAGAACCCTAAATGAAGAAATGCTGATTAATTTTTCAGGAAACTGCAAAGCTGTTTAAATGACCTTATTTTCCCCATGGAAGCCAAGTCCCAGCTCTTTAATGACAATATTTTTCTGTTATTGGTCTTTGTCAGTAAGATGTGGAATACCATCTTCTCAGAAGTGCGAACGAATGCAACCTGAGTACTACACAGAGAGCAATGGAGATAAATGTGGGAGCAAGCTTTGAAATGAAGTGAGTTAAGAACAATGAAGAACAGTAGCAAAAGATGTCACCAAAAAGTGACAGGAAGAAAAAGTAGGTGAGAAGGAGAATTAGACAAGTGGCAAGGGGGTTGGGGTGATGGACAGCCAGGGGGTTCTTTCAGTGATGGAGGGAAAAGGTGAAGGTCTTCTCTCCTCCTACCACTGGGATTATGAGTGGAAATGGACACGAGCTGCATGAAATGGGTAGGTATAAATGGACTGTGCTCTGAATCATTGGAGGGATTATTTGGATAGACCCGATCACAGATGCAAGTGTTTGTCAGTCACTGTACTAGATACTCTGGGGTTTAAAGCTAAAAAAATGACATCATTCCTGGCCTCAAGGAGCTTTTATTCTATTGGGTGAAACACAAATTTATCTAAATGTATGCAAAATAATATCAAGCTATTTGGGGTGCTTGATCAACTGAAAAGATTAAGAAATACATTATGGGATATCTGGGGACCTAAATATCTTTTTGGTAATATTTTTTCAGCAAGATACATGCTAAATTTCAAGGAACTGACCTACAAAAGATATTTGCAATATACCTTTAAAAAATTGATTCCCTGCTTAGTATTTTTTGAATTCAATCTTACTCAAGTGCATGAAAAGGAAAGGGTTAAGGCCCCAAGGAACTCTTCCCTGTTCCCATCTTTTCTCTCGCCATTGGCCTGAGCACTGTAATCTAAGAGTGATTGGGTCTCTGTTCTGCCTGTCCTTCTATGGAGCAGGGGCAACAGAGCAGCTGTGTAAACAATGGCCAAGAGGAGGAAATCTGTTATTAGCAGAGTGAGCTGAGGGATGTGGGAGCCCACCAGGCCCTGTTTTCCATGTCTCTGCTCAGCCAGTATGGAATTGGAAGATCACACGGTGAGCTGGAGCTTTGGCAGGTCTGCTCCCAAGCTGGGGCTATTGGCACTCGGCGTCTCCCATCATCCCTGCTGCTCCATTCCTTGGCAGTCTCTCCTCCAACGGTTTTTTCTTTTTTTCTCTTGATGTCACCAGGCCTGTTGCATAAACATATTGTGTTGCTAGGCAGCCCCAGGAACAGCAGCCAATCATCTCCTTTCATCTTGGATTAGAGGAAATTAGGGCTGTGCAAATTGACCAGAAGTTCACCTACAGCTGGTGTTATCGGTTGAGTAGGCCCTCCTACCAGCCACATGCTCCCCAACCTGAATTTTTCAGTTCTTATCTAGGATGCTGGGTTTTCTAGCTACAGAAATCTAACATGCTTGGGAGATTTATTTCTCATTTTACCCTTATTCTTGGGGCCTTAGCTAAAAATAGTTTAAGGTAACTGTACTCTTTTATAGATTCATCAGTGGACTATACAAAAATGAAGAAATGCTGATTAATTTTTCTGTTCTTATCGAGAGATTATATATCGTATTCAGTAGTGAATCTGGAATTGAAGAAACCTAGATTCAATTCTAGTTACTACTTGTAAATAGATGAATGAGGCAGTTTATCTCCCTGAACTCAGTTTCCTCATCTGAAACATGAGGATGACGGTACCTTCACTCACAGGATTGAATGAAATCATATATGTAAAGTGCAAGTGGTTAAGTTTGCAACAGGTTAGTGAAATAGAGAGAGGCCTGATTTTGGTGTGGGATCCGAGTTCAAACTGCCTTTTCTACTTCTTGTGTCACCTTGAACAAATAATTTAATTTCCCTGGCCTTAAATTCCCTTCATTATTATCTAAAGTCATTGATCTCAATGGCTAAGATTTGTTTGAGCATTTATGATTCCAAGTGTTATTAAAATGCAAGCCACAACCATCATTATCCCCCAATTAATGGAGGAAAGTCGATCACATTTGAAGTCAAAGGATGTTACTTACCGTGTATGTGACCTTGGTTCCCATGTAATCTGTGAAATGACGTGTTTGGGGGCAGTAGTCACTAAGGTTTGAAGTCACTCTTCCACCTTTAGGTCTATGGTTTTACATTCCCTCTGGTCAGACTCATCCACTAGGAAGGAAGGAACGCAGTAGGGCCAGGCATTTCACTTGATCTTGCCTCCATTTTACAGTCCAACAAATCGAAACAGGTGCAGTTAAGTGATTTGCCCAGGGTCACAATTTAATGAGTTTCTGTGGCCAGATTTGAATTTAGATTTTCTGACTTCAGACATTGAGGAGCTTCCCAGACAACTGGTCAGTGTCCCAATCACAGTTTATACAGACATACTTTATTTTATTGTGTGTCACAGATATATAAATTACAAGTTGAAGGTCTGTTGCAACCCTGGTTTGAGCAAATCTAGGTGCCATTTTTCAAACATCATATACTCACTCTGTGTCTCTGTTTCACAATTTGATAATTCTCTCAATATTTCAATCTCTTTCATTATTGTTATATCTATTATGATGATCTGTGATCTGTGATCTTTGATATTATTATTAGAATTGTTTTGGAATGCCATGATTCATGCCCATATAAAATGGCAAACTTAATTGAAAAATGTTGTATAAATTCTGACTATTCCACTGACTCACTAGTGGTTCCCCAGTTCTATCCCTCTCCTTGGATTTTTCTATTCTCTAAAACAACTATGTTGAAATTTTGCCAATTAATATCCCTACAATGGCCTATAAATGATCACAGGAAGAATCAATAGATGCAGTAAACTTCATTGTTGTCTTATTTTAAGACATTTCCACAGCCACCACCATCATGACCATTGACATCGAGGCAAGACCCTCCACTAGCAAAAAGATTATTATTCACTGAAGACTCAGATGATGATTGGTTTTTTATAAATTTATATAATTTATATATATATTACATATATATAATTTATATATAAATTTATAAATATATTGCTATAAAGCAATAGAGCATTTTAAAATTAAAATATGTCCATTTTAGACATAATACTATTGCACACTTAATAGACTACAGTTTAGTGTAAACATAAATTTTATATAAACTGGGAAACTAAAAGATTCATGAGGCACACTTTATTGTACTATTCACTTTACTGTGGTGGTTTGGAACTGAACCCTCCAAATCTCCAAGTATATCTGTATGTGCTTGACTTTCTTTGCTGCTGCTGCTGCTGCTGTGCTTTTTTTTTCTCTTTCTTTCTGAATTACTCTTCTTCCTTTCCAGTCATTTCTGGTTTACCCCTTAAGGCCTAGCTCAAGTCTTGCCTTCCTCAAAAAGTGATCCTTGTTCACCCTAACCCATTAATAATCTTTTCAACCCCCTGGGGTCCTATTGTACTTACTGCATGACTCATCCATTGGCACTTCACTGGCAAGAAAGGTCAGTCTATGTTACATATTCAATTGAACAATTATATTATTTTGAAGAGTCTCTTTTGTTTTGGTACTTGAGCACATCTGTGATTTCTTAATTGATATACAGCTTCTGTTGACATAGATCCTAACCCTCAAAACCACTTTGAAGAGGGTGTGTGGAAGAAAATAAGAACCATGATTAATTTTCAATATTTTAGTGAGCTAATCTCCTAATAACCTGATGTCTAATTCTAGAAAACTTTTTGTCTCTATTTTTTAAAAAATATTTTTGTTCATTTCATTAAATATTTACCAATTATGTTATTTAAAGATGAGTTCCAAATTATCTCTCTTCCTCTCTTTCTCTCTTCATTTCTCATCCCTTCTTGAAAATGCACGCCAATGTGAAAGCTATTATACATGTGAAATCATGCAAAACATTTTCATATTAGTTATTTGGCAAACACACACAAGGAAAATAAAGAAAATAAAAAAAAATCTTCAAACTGGGCACAGAATTTCATTTGTTTCTGGAGGTGGGTAGAATTTTTCACTCTAAGTCCATCAGCATTATCTTGAATTATTATATTGATCATATAAGTCTTCCACAGCTGATAATGGTTGCAGTATTGCTGGTACTGTGTATAATATTTTCTTGGTTCTGCTCACTTCATTTATCAGCTCATATAAGTCTTTCCAGGTTTTTCTGAACCCACATTGCTTGTCATTTCTTATAGTCATTTCAGTAGTATTCTATCACAATCAAATACTGTTACAACCCCTCAATTTCCAATTCTTAGCTATTATAAAAAAAAGTTATCATACATGTTTTTTGTAAAATAGCTTCTTCGTCTCTCTCCCTGCACTTTTTTTGGATATCTTTGTTAGACCTAGTAGTGCCAGGTCAAAGGGCATGCACAATTTTATAACCCTTTGAGCTTTCTGTTTTTAATGAAACGAAAATTATATAACTATTTGTTGATTGATTGCTTCAAGGCAAGCTGGGCTGAATAGAACTGGAGGAATGCCCATTTACCAAAGAGGGTCATAAATGATAAGATGGGAACACAACCCACCATTACCTTATGTCTGTTGGTGTGAAATTTCCATCCATTTGTTAAAAGTGTCAAGGTGCCACAACTTATGATTATTACAGTTTCATGACTTCTTACATAAGCACACCTGAGAGAATGGAGAAGGACTTTTAACTAGTAGAATGGATGGAGTGCTGGAGTCAGATAGATGTGAGTTCAAATCCTACTTTGATACTTCCTAGCTCCATAATCCTGAACAATATACTTAAATTGATCAGTCTCAGTTTCCTCACTTGTAAAAATGGAGATAATAATAGCTACTTCCTTCCAGGGTTATTGTGAGAATCAAATGAGATGATGTATGTGAAGCAGATTGGAGACCTCACACAAATGGTGGATCCAATTATGGAGAGGGTATCTCTAAGGGTTTGGCTGTGGCTGACATCCCATGTCTCTGCAGTATGTCGTCCATACGCTTGACTTCAGATATAAGACAACTCAAAACATGTCTTTCCCAAGGAAGTTACAACAACCACAAACACTCATTAAATCCTGACTATGTAAAAGGATCTGTGTGGACACTTATTTGAGATGGGGATTCTGAGTGAGGCTGTCAAGTATGAACAATTTATTTTATGCCTTGGATTAATTGATTGTTTTTGTAAATCAATCAAGGAGGCATTCTCACCTTGTACAGGTATTAGAACATAGAGTATGTTGTTAGTTACATTAATTGAAATTGTGGGTATGTAGGAGTTCTCTCTTTCTATATCTCCAGTTTATCCTCAGACTTTATTACAGTGTCTGGCATACAGTGAGTGCCCGAATAAATTCTGAACTGTTCATCAATCAGCCAATCAACAAACACTCATTAAGTGCCTATTATGTTTCAAGCTTTTAGCTAGGTCCTGGCAATATAAAGAAAAATAAAAAGAAATGATCCCTTCCCTAAAGGAGTTTGCATTCTTTTAGCAAGGAGAAATATACACATATAATCATGTAGGTTGAAATAATTCTATACCACAGGCCAGATTATTGATTAAAAAATAATTCTACTTAATATTCAGATTGTATTTTAAGAAAGAGTTCAAAATGAAAGACACTCTTTTAAAAAATTTGATGACTTTTTATGTTTTAAAAACAAAATACATTTCTCTTAATTAAGTCTTCTTAATTTAGTCTCTTTCATGAGATCATAGATTTAGAAAGAAGTGAATTACTTGACCATAGTCTTCAAGAAAGTTCATGGGAACAGATACTGGGCAGATATTGGGGGCACACTCTCTGCTGTCTCCTTTCCCTTTCTGACATTGGCTCTGGTCCTTTTCCATGTTTGCCACTACAGAGGGTGCTCTGAGGTTGGCCCTCTTCCATCATTTGCTGAATTTAATTTTTTTAAATAACTGCTTAGGAAATACTCAGGTCTTCTTCCCTCTCACCAGGAAAATGTATTCAGGACCTAGCTGCCTCTGAAAATGGAGATAAATGGTTCTGAGAAGCTTTTCTGTGGCATCCTTGACTTCCTTCATTGTTTATTGCTCATTGATTAGCTAATGGCTACTGAGGGTTGAGATGAGGTTTCTTTCTTTCTTTCTTTTTTAGATTTTGTTATTTTACTTATTTATTGCTTTTCTTTTTTGGAAGTGTTGACTATACTCTCATTTTGAGGGTTTTGTGGGCTTAGAGTTTCTGCTCTTCTTGGTAGCTTGATATCCCTTAAGTCTTTCATCCTTCTTCATGTATATTGGACCTTGCATCATATCTGGTTCTTATTTCTCTCTTAGGGAAACTATGTGACACAGTGGATAGAGTTCTGGGTCTAGAGCCAAGAAAACCTATCAAATCTGCCCTCAGACACTTCCTAGCTATTTGCCTCAATTTCTGCATCTGTAAAATGAGCTTCTTATACCAAAAAAAAACCCAAATGGGCCCACAAAGACTCAACAACCAAGTCAGCTCTCTCTCCAATGTACCACACTGTTTTGCTTTTTTCTGAATAATATCAAACACTTTACATTATTTTGCCACCGTGACAATCTTTTGCAGTGGCTAGGATAGTTAATTCATCTCCATTTCGCAGATGAGGAAATGTTTATTCTTTGTTCTTGAAGAGATCCATGACATCCATGGGGAAGTGATGCTGTGACATGCAAGTTAATTGGATTTAAGTGAGGGAGACTTGGGCAAGGAGACCTGCCTCATTTTCCCCTCCAGAACCATCTAGGTCCAATGGCCAGATTTAGATCAGGACGACTAGAGATGGGCCTGGATGCAGTAGGAGAACTTGGCCTTGCTAAGGGCTTTAACAGGACTCAGTTTGAGCCACATAGTGATTAAGGCTAGGTATAAATTAAGTCAAAGAATGGCCTCCAAGTGAAGTCAAAAGTCCATTGTGGGAAAATGACAAACTTAAGTTTAGAATCTGGGTCTTTACTTTCCTTAATAGAGTTTTTGTTTTGAAAACAGAATCTTTTGTTTTCCTTCTCAGTGTCAAACTTTAGGCTAAGCCCATCATTCTTTGAAATACCTTTTTCTGTAAGGATTCAGCTTCCCTTGATTGGGCTGAGATTAGTTGGGGGAGGGGGAAAGGGAGGCAGGAAAGAATCTTGCTTTGTGCCTCTTGTCTGGAAAAAATGTCTTCACTGTAGATTGTTCTTGTACCCATGTGCTGTGCTTGCAATGTGTCCTCTTAAGGGTTTTCTCTATGCCCTTATTACATACTAATTTATTCATATATAACAGATGCTGTTTAGATATGGTGAGTCTTCTTCATTGTCTGTCCTTCACTTAATGGAACCCCTTGGGTTCTTAACCTTTGAATAGCCCTGGCCCTCTTTTCAGAATCATATCTTTAAATCATAAAATAAATTACATAGGATTACTAAGGAAGCCAATTATATTAAAATGTAAGCTATCAAAATATTACAAACCACACCAAGTTCATAGATCCCTGGATAAGAACCCCTGATCTGTAGGCAGATATAAAGAACTGGACTCAGGAATCAGGATGACATGGATTTAAATCCTGCTTCACACACTTAGTAGTTGTCTGGTCATTGGCAAGCCTCAATAGTCTCAATATTCTCTCCTGCAAAATGGGCTTAAAATATTTGTAGCACCTACATCAAGTAAGGAAAATTTCATCTTCCTGAGTTCACATTAGACTTCAGACACTTGCTAGCTGGGCAAATTACTTGATTTCATTTGGAAAGCCACCCTGTTTACCTCAGTTTCCTCATCTGTAAATGAGCTGGAGAAGGAAATGGCAAACCACTCCAGTATCTTTGCCAAGAAAACTCCAAATGGATTCATGAAGAGATAGTCATAACTGAAACAACTCAACAACAATAAAACACCGATGAACGGGCTATTAGCAGGAAACAAAATAACATATGCTTTGCAAAAGTACTACACAAAGATAATTATTATTAGCTTCCCCCTAAATCCTACTTTCTACACTAGCCACTGAGTACTGCTAGTTATCTAGTGGATAACTGCTAGTTACCGATCCTCTTTTCTCTCTTCTTTCTCTTGGATAGGGACAGAACTCACTTATCAAACCTTTTTAATCTCTTTCCTGGGCCATAATTTAGGGTATAATGAATTATTTATTTCCTAAAGTTAAATTAATGTTCATGACTTCAATACAAAAAGTGAGACTATATGAGTGACAAAAATATTGGTAAAAATTTATCAGAAATTAATAAGGAGAGGTCAAAGATGTGATCTACACAGAAACATTCTCTTTGTCTTCCTGTCTCTGTCTGTCTCTCTCTGTCTCACACACACACACACAAACATATATACACATACACACCCCTATGCTCCACCACTCCCTCCCCTAGTCCCTGTATGGATTATTTTCTTCAAGAAAGCAATTGGAACATTGTGAATTGCCATATAGCATCATTCAAAATGCAATTGATTTTGTTTTTATAGATAAAAATCTACTCATTACTGATATGGGATTCATTCTTGAATTAGCTATTTGTGTATAGTAGAACACTGATCTCTTAGAACAAAGATCAAAGTTCAAAACTAGAAAAAAATCTTTTAAAAATAAGAAAAATTCATGGTGTACAACTAAAATAACTCTATCTTGATTTACTCAAACAAGTTTTAATGAGGAAAAATGGGATCACATGAGAAAGAACAAAGATTTCATACAGAAATTATACTAATGTAAACCAATTGCTTTAAAAAGGAAAACATAAGAATTTAAAACATGCCTTGGGCATCAAATACTTAACCAAAGTATTGCCAAAGAAAGCAATATGGTATCCAAAGGCAATACGAAATCAGAATGAAAATTCATTTTTATATCTTATAAAGAATTATATAAGATTATAAGTGATATTAGCTCATAACACTGTGGATAACAGTGAAGAGTAAAAACAGTTTAAAGAAGTTTTTGTTTTGTTTTTTTGTTTTTTCCAGAAACTCAACTATCTATTTAAGAATGAAAGTGTAAGGGGGCAATAAAAAGGGAAAAATATGGAAAAGATTTGAAAACATTTTAAGTAGAAAATTTTTTGACATTGAGTACAGTGGGCCATGAACTTGAACTCTATGATCAAAATTTGGGGTTTCCTTATGGAGAAAATGGAAACAGGGTTAAAGAGAACAAAGACATGCAAAGAGGTTGGATTCAGTCAAGCTATCTTAGCTGGTATTATGCTGTTGGACCTTCATAGTATTAAAAAGGAGACTAAGAAGATTTGTATACTTATATTTTACTGTTTCATGTATATAAAATATTTACAAGAATGATCTGGACACACATTGAAGTTATTGAGGGGATTTGTATATGACAGTCAGTCTTATAATAGACCACAGCTTTAAAATCACATAATTGACTCATTGGTATAAAGGGATTAAGTTTCTTTCTTTCTTTTTTTTTAAGTAAGAAACAAAATTGACTTAATGGAACAAAACATTGATTTAATGACTGTCTCCTAACAAGGCACCTTCCATATATACATGGAAATAATTCAATATTCTTTGAAAGATTTAACAATAGAAATAATAACAATTAGCAACTCTTTGATCATGTCAGGCAAGGCACAAGGAGATATAACCTTGCCCATATTAATCACCATAATAATGGAGAATCTAGTGCAGAGATTGAGTTGGATCCACATCTATATCCACACCTGTACCTATGTAGCCTAGGAGAGGGTTACACCTAAGAGGAGTAACTTCATGGAGACTCCACAAAGGGAGTAAAAGACTTTCAGGAAAGAGGAGCTTCTGCCATCTTTATTTGCTACATGTTTCCTAACTACCATTTCATTGCAAATTTGAGCCCATTTTCCCCAGGGGTCTTTATGAGTAATGGTAGAATGTGCCTCGAGTTTGGTGAGATGGGAAAAAACTGTTCTTGTAATAACTGTCCTTACTATTCTGCCTTAGTAAATATCTTTCTAAAATCTGTCTGGTAATCTTTGGCAAGTATGATGGTGGGAACTTACGGGCAGCATAAGTGTCATAACTCTTTAGAGTCATCCCTCCAATCCTCAACTCAGTAGTAGTCAGTGATGATCCAGAGCCTGGTATTCAGAGGATGTGTTAAAGAAGTAGTCCTAGTGCTATCTTTATCTAGATATCTCTTTATCTATCATTTGCTGTTGCTGGTGGTTCCACATACAGATGGTGTGGTGCTGGCTGATATAGGACCTGTGTTTTCTTGGTGTTGTTTGGCCAAAATTAGCACAAGAAGCAGAGAATTGATCCACACTTTGTTGCATCAGCTTCAGAGGCTGCATTGAGTGCACAATCATCTGCAAACAAAAATCATGCACCAGTACTCCCTCCACTTTCCTTTTGACTTGTAATCTTTTCAAGCTGAAGAATTAGTACAGTGGCTGACTTTGATTCCATATTTATCCTCATTAAAGGGGATTGACAATATGGCTGAACACATCAGGCTAAAAAAGCATGGGAGCAAGTGCACGGCCTTGTTTCACTCCATTGGTGACTGTCCATTTTGCAATACCCACGAAAGCATGTCATCATGCAACTGACATACTATACTATACTGTCTGTCTATCTATCTATTTAATTCACTTATACATCTATCTGTCTATCTATCAACTTATCTATCTACTGATCAGTTGATCTATCAATCTATTGATCAAGTTATCTATCTATCTTTCTAGCTATGTATCTATCTCAATTTGACTTTCTGTCCATTTAGCTAATCATGGACAGATAATACAAAGGGACAATGGCATGTCCAGAATCAAACAGAAAGCAGAGAATGAGTTTGAACATTTTGGGCCAATTGGAATGCTTTTTCAATGACCCTTAATTCATCCAAAGAATAGCCAATCTTTTTAATACTGATATACTACCAGTATATTGGTATATATACTGATAATATACACTATACCAGTAATACCGATATATCACCAATAAATACTTATTGCAAGACTGTGTGTTAAGAAGTGGAAGAGCTTTTGGGATATTGAAAATGAGATCAAGAAGGGTGTAGAATGGGTCTGAATAGGCCAAATCCCACCACAACTAAAGAGCTAGGAGGAAAGCTTAGACTGTCATTATAAAAAAAAAAAAATTGGATTCAGCAAGTTAAGAAACTTGGACTTTATCCTATAGGGTAACACAAAGTTACAGAGTCTATTATATGGTAATAAATAATTTCTTATTGATTGAACTGTAATATGCTCAAAAATGAACTTTGGGAAAATTAGTCTTGTGGGGGTAGATAGGATAAATTGGATGGGAAGGGGTCAGATGAAATGATCATAGATCTAGAATCAGAAGATACTTCAGAAACTATATGGTCCAACCCACTATTTTACAACTGAGGAATCAGATCCAAATAGGTAAGTGATTTATTCAATGGCAGACTGATAGTAACCATTCAAGTTGGAATTTGAACTCAGGTCCTTTGATTTTAGAGCTAGTGAAGGAGTTATGTGAGGGTCTGGGCTAGTTTGGCAATAGAGGGAAAAGAGAGAAAGTTCCAGATATAAGACACATCACAAAGGAAGAATCATCAGAGCTTGCTCATGGATACATGTAGAGAGTAAAGAAAAAGGCAAAGACCAGTGGTTGAGCCTGGGTGAAGAAAAAGATGGTATCATTGACTGACAGAGCGGAGCCCCAAGAGAGGAGTTCAGTTGGGAGGGAAGACGAGAGCTCCATTTGAGTCATTTTGGTTATAGGGGATGGTAGGTTACAACAAACCGCCGACCTGCTTGGCACTCTGCCTATAAGCAGCATCTAGATCTTAGCCTGCACCCTGGGAATCAAAGTGTCATGGTGTAAATGGAAGAACATGGGAGACCATGCCTGAAGTCTTGATTTCCCATTTTCTACTTGTGTGCACTCAGATTACTTCCTCTTTCTAGGCCTCAGTTTTCTTGTAAAATGAGGGGTCTGGACCAGATCATCTCTAAAGCCCCCTGTAATCCCCAGATCTTGACACTAACTTCTCTCTAGCATGCCCCAGGACTTGGCTTATGTTCATCCTCTACTAGTTTCTCCAAAGTACCACCTCTCCTCTCCATCCTAGGTAATCTAGCACTGGAGTTTGTCCTGAGGTGTGGATCACAAGTCTTAATTTCTCACACTCTGGGCTCCCTGAAAATTATGTAAAATGTTATTTTTAGAAGTATATGTATATATGAAGAGCTCACTAGGACCTGCCACAGGACAATCTGCCTAGGTGAAAAACATAACAATAAAAAGAATACTGTGGCAAGGATCTGTGAATCTTATTGGGTTTTTTTCCAGGTGGTTCTACTGGGAATGCTCAATTGGTAGATACAGTCCTTCTCTAGCTCCTCTCTGCAGTCATACTCCTCCAAAGCACGATTCAGAATCATTGATTTCTTTTTAGGCAGTGCCCAAGTACCACATCTCCACTGCACCCTTTCCTAAGTGCTGCCTAATCCTGCTATGGGTTGATACTCCCTCCATCTTGAAATTTCTTTGTATAATTTCCTATGCCCTCTCTTGCATATTTGTATCCTTGGGTAGAATGGAAGATCCTTGAGGACAGAGCATGTTTTGTGTTTCTTTTATGATCCATTTGCCTGGAGAAGCACCGGGCACACGAGACCCAGATAAAACTAGAGCAGGGATTGAATTAGTACAGGGATCTGTTGATGAGGGAACTCTTTTGATCCATGCAGATCTCCACTTGTTCCATAGCTTATAGCTTTAGGGAGCTGCTTGTGGATACCCATACATTTCAGGAGTGATTCCAGGTCACTCAGTCTCTGCTTTTGAATTCAGTTCTTCCTGATTAGAGGCTGGCTTTCTAAACATTACTCCACATTGCCTAGCGCTCAGTGAACTCTTGTCAAATGGAACAAATGTGGTATCCTGGGTTCTTTCCTAAGGTGTATTCTTTAAGAAAGAATTGGAATCCAAACTCTGACCTTATTCTCTATCTTCTTCCTAGGGAAAAAACATCCTAGGTTTAAGGATGGGGCTATATATATATATATATATATATACATATATATATATATATGTATGTATGAAGAATTTTCCTGGACTTTGATGATTCTAGAGTCATTGCTCAGTTCTGCCATCCAAGTCCAGACATTATCCTCACAATATCACTGATCCTGTCTGAGAACAAAGGATGAACAACAACACCAATTTAGGAATAGAATAGCTACCATTCATATTAGCAGGGCTCCTGGAATCATAAGATTTAGGGTTGAAAAAGACTTAGAGATCATTTAGTACAATCCCTTTATCTGAAAGAGGAAGAAATAGGCTTAGATCATTAAGGTGACCTGTCCCAAGTTACACAGGTTAGGAGAAGTAAGTCGAAGTAGTCGGACTCTGCTTAATACCCTTTAGGTTGCACCTCCATGCCTTAATAAGCAGATTCTTCCTAGAGGAAGTAGAATCATTTTAAAGCATTTCTTTGCCTCTGCCTCAGCCAATGTTAAACTTTTCTTATTGACGCCCTTTTCCCATCAACACACAGGGGGAGAGGATGCTACATGATAGAGTCTTTATTTGCTGTGATGTAGCCACCAAGGACTCGATACAAATAACATAATTGTTTTGGTTTGCTTGTGAATAAGCAGAATTCAACTGTGTTTATTCAGTGACTTCTAAGTGTCTGGTATTAGGCTAAGTGAACAAAGCAACAAAGAAACAGCTCCTGCCCTCAAGAGACTTACTTTCTAGTGGGAGAAGCAAACAACCAATGGGGACTTCAAAAAAGAAATACAAAGTAATTCTAGGCACTAACAGTATCAGAGATCAGGGAGAGTCTCTGCTGGAGGCAGCAACAGGAAGTCTAAGTGGACACTAAGTAGAAAGATTAAATAAATTGACAAACAGATTGGGATGGCAACATAGAAACTACTGTTGGGGAGTTGGCTGGAAGGATACAGTTAAGAAGCAATGCATTTGGAAGCAGGAGCTTTATGATTGAGTGCTGGCTTTGCTCCCTTCTGCAATTGAGCCTCGATTGGCCCTTTTGTAGAATGGGCATAATTATACCTGCCTGATCAGGGTGTGGTGAGGCCCTAATAACAGAGAAGCTTGAGAACTTCCAGGGGAGAGTACCCAGACCAGAAAAGGGCTTTGAGTCCTTTTAATTGAAGAAACTGGAGACGTTTAGGCTAGAGATTTAGAAATCTAGGCTGAGGGTGGAGGAGAGAAGGGGCAGGAAATTTTTTGGCAGGACATTTTTAATAGCATTAGTTAATTAAGTAATAATTGATAGTATTAATATGTCCAAGTATTTTCAGGGATTTGAAGGGTTATCCAAATGGTGCAGTTGATAGAGTTCTGGGCCTGGAGTCAGGATAAAACTGAGTTCAAATCTGGCTTCATATACTTATTAGCAGTGAACCCAGGTTCATTAGTCATTTAACTTCTCTATGCCTTAGTTTCCTCATCTTTAAAATGAGAATTGCACCAACCTTCCAAGGTTGCCAGGATCAAAGGAGATAATAATGATAAAGTGCTTAGCAAAGTGCCTGGTACTTAGTGGGGGCCTTTTAAATGTTAGCTGTTATCATTTCATAATATACATACATACACACTTATATATACATACATACATATTACATATACATACAGATTTGTGAGTTGTGATATGGCCATGTAGAAGACATAGTAGACACGCTTCCATGCAGAGGACAGAGTAATGTCTAGAAACTTCAGAGGGGGTAGATTTGATCCCATGTAAAGCTGTGACCGATCAGATTTATCCCAAAGTAGAATGGGCTACCTTAGAAAGAAGGTGCCCATTGTGGGTAAGGTCTTGACAAAGTTATAAAGGCATTCTTACTCAGGGATAGGTTAAACTTGGTGACCACAAGTCCCTTCCAAGCCGGTGAGCTTCTCTGATGGTGAAGTCAATAGGAGCTATGAGAGCTGACAGTCTCTCCTCCTGGTTTTCTCTAGAACCATGAGAACATCTCATCACTGCCTGGATGAACCTCCTGGGCCTCTCTGTTCATAGCCCTTGAGAAGCTGCTACAGAAGCCCAGTGTGTCTTGGAGCAGTTTTTCCTCTCTAAACTTTCCCAGACATTGTCTGGTTTAATTTATTTTTATGGGCAGTCCCTTTGCTTCTGGCAAGCGAAAGATTTTATGGAAAAGTAACATATGCTACAGAAAATGACAATGCATTTCAATGAGGCGTGAGTTCCTTGATTTTGACATGCGTGCCTGGTGAGGGCTCAGCTTGGGCAGAGAAGGACCTTAGCCATTACTTACATCCTCTTATTAATGGACGGCTTTCCCCTCTGTTGTCGAAAGGGCCTTGGCAGAGAAATGAGTCAAAGAGACATGGAAAACCCCCATTGCCAGGTTCTTATAACTGTGATGAGTTTCACAGATACAATCTTCTGTCAGCTAGCTTTTGTTGTCCTGCCCAGTTGGAGTGGCTTGGGGTGGGAGGGATGTGGGCTGGAGGGTACATGTTAACTCCCTGAGAGAACAGCCAAGCCATCAAAGCATCCTAGATGTGGAAGAGATGCTGGGAGATCTGATGTCAGAGACAGCTTGAGAAAGGGGCTCAGATTAAGGAAACAGACACTGATAAGTATGTTTTCAGGACTGGGTTCCCTATGAGAATAAACTACCTGTAAATTAGAGCCATCCAAGAAGGGATGAGTCTGATTCACAATATGATAAGCTCTCTGAAATACATCCTGGAAAGCCCCCAGTAGAGTCTGGATGGGTCATCCCTCAGGTATATTGTAAAAAAAAAAAACCTGATTATAGATCACCATCCTAGGCATTTATATTGCATACGGGCTATTAAACCTGAGTCCATGAAGTTGCTTTCTTTTTTCAATATTATGATAATCCACTCTAAATAGTTTCCTTTGTAATTTTCTGTAGTTTATTTGATGCATTTACAAGTATCTTTCTGAGAAGGTGGGTGGTGACAGTAAATAGAATGCCCAGTCTGGAGTCAGGAAGACTTGAGTTCAAATTTGGCCCCGGATACTTAAAAGCTGTGTGATCCTGGACAAGTCACCTAAACCTGTTTATTTCCATGTTTGAGAAGCAAATGGTTAACCATTCTAGTGACTTTGCCAAGGAAACCCCAAAGGGGTTTTTGGACATGACTGAAAATAACTAAACAACAACACAATTTTCTCGGAAGAGGTCCCTGGCCTTTATTAAACAATGAGTCTTTGACACAAAAAAGGTTAAGACCCTTGATACAGCACATTAAAGCTTAGACATGACTTTATATCCCTTCTCTTTTCATTTTTGAACCTTTGAACCAGGTTAGCAGTTATCATAGAGTCACACAGACTCAACAACAACAGTTATTATTACTGTTTTATAAATGAGCAAATGGGTTGAGGGATATGGTGATTTGTCCATGATCACTCGACTGATAAGTGTCAGAGGCGGGATTTGAATCAGGAATTCCCTGGGCAGACCTAGATGGCTGCTAAGGTCCCTTCTAAATAGGTGACTCTCCTCAAGGTGATGGACCCCCTGTCCCTTGCCCTGGGAGGCCCACAGCTGGGATATTGTATTCAGTTCTGGGTATTACAATTAAGTATGACTGAAAAGCTGAGGAGTGTCTCGAGGAGGTCAGTGGAGATGTAATGCTACCTGGGGAAGGGCAAGATAAGGGGGACCCACCTCCAAGTATTTGAAGGGTTACCACATGAAGAAAGGACTCAATTTGTTCTGTTTGTCCCCAGGGGAGAGAACAAAAAGAGATGGTTGATATTGGCAAAGAATCGACACACACACACACACACACACACACTCATGTACAAACTTCTGAGTTCCTTTTCTTCTGTGATCTGTGACTCGGTGATACCAGTTGTTATCTGAATATTAATTTTGCCATTAGATACCTTCAAAGGGCATTGCTGGGAAGTGCAAGGACACAGATTTTGTGCCAGTTTGAGAAAGCTCCAAAGTCCACAGCTATAATAGTCTCCTCTGTGAGGGAGTGAGCTTTCATCGTTGGTCATGTTCAGGCAGAGGCTGCTTGACCACTGCTAGTCAAGGCGATTGTCACAAGGTAAGTGCCACAAAGGTTTGGATTAGGTGAAAGATAATGCCCAAAGCTTCTTTGGAGTCTATAGACTTTTGCCTGATTTTCCCCCACCCTCTCTAATCTAATAAGGTGAACAGTCAATAGACTCCTGAATCTGAGCTGTGTGGGAGCCAAATCTTGAAAATGTGACTTTGTCTTTAGACACAGGTACCTGGCAGGAAGGTGCCTGTGGGCATGAGAGCTGACCTTCACATCAGAGCAATGCTCTAATCAAGAACCACTGGATTCAAATTGTTCTGAGATTTTGACTCTTTGCAATCCAGCATTCAGATTTATTCTTAGATTAATGACAAACCTCGGGGGTGTCAGGAGCCAGGACCAAATGATTAAATGGCAGTTATTAAATGGAGCAAAAAGAAAAGTCCTTTCAAAATGGCACAAGGGGGAAGGCACCAGGTTTAAAGCCCAAGGGCCTGGACTCCATTCTAGGGATTAGCACCCATTGGGGGCCTCTGATTATATCTCTCCTCTGCCTCTCTGTGCCTCATTTTCCTCATCTGAAAAATAGAGATTAGAAGATCTTCTCTATCTACTCCATACCCATGTGTGTGTTAAAGAAAAATAACCTATCAAGTTGATAAACCTTTTAGTGCCAATAAAGGTAAATTGACAAAACTCTCTGTGGAAGACTAGTTTAAGTCCCTGAGGTCATCGCTTATGGATTTTAAGCTAAGAAAACCCCCAAAAGTCTCCTGGCCCTGTTTTTCCATTAACAGATGAGGAAACAGAGGGCTCCAGGGCACCAAGAATCTACCCAAAGCTAAAGAGGGAGCAAAGAGCAAAGTCCATATTTATATACCAATGGTTTCCTTAATCATCAAAGGCTCTGACATTTGGCTCTGACATTTTTTCTTTTTTTTATATATATGTTATTTATTTGTACTTAAATATGTGTATAAATATAAATATAACAGTACTTTGTGTTGCACCATATAATTTGAAACTAAGAGGAAAATGTCCATTAAATGAGAAATAGCTGAACAAATTACTCCACCTGTGAATATAAAGCAAAGTCTCTCAACTCCCCACTATCTTTCAGGTCTGATATCCAATCCGTTACCAGGGCCTGTTAAATGTACATTTTAACATATGTCCAATAGCTTTTCTTCTCTCTTCTGATCTTTGTCACCTTTCTCCTGTAAGTTTTCA
Organism: Myrmecobius fasciatus; assembly: GCA_023553655.1. Taxonomy (NCBI): domain Eukaryota; kingdom Metazoa; phylum Chordata; class Mammalia; order Dasyuromorphia; family Myrmecobiidae; genus Myrmecobius; species Myrmecobius fasciatus. The sequence goes on along the minus strand of JAJPUD010003392.1, from coordinate 129,712 downwards.
TCTTCTCATGTCTTGATTATTGCAATAACCTCCAGATAAGTATGCAGGCTTCAGATTTCTCACCAGTCCAAACTATATGCTATTGAATCATTGAAGTAAATTCCAAAAGGACAGTCTGAGCACATCACTCACTACACAATTAACTCTAATGACACCCTACTGTCTTCAGGAGCAAATATAAAATGTTGTATTTGTCATTCAATGTTCTTGATTGTTCAGCTCCTTTCTATATTTCCATATTTTTTACATCATATTCTATGATATGTACTTTTCAATATAGTGATACAGGTCTCTTCTTCTAATTGGTCTATGAACAAAATACCTCAGGTATGCTCTTTAGCTTTACTCTACCCTGCCAGCAATACTCTCTCTATTTTCCCCTAATGACTTAGCCACTTGATTTTCTTTAAGTTTCAACTAAAATTTTGGCATCTATACACTATCTTCTGAGGCCTTCTTAAATCTAGTGACTTCTCTCTGGCAGGTACTGCCTCCTGACACTTTTTGTATCCCTAGCACTTAGGATAGTGCCTAGTATACAGTAGGTATTTATTTATTTATTAAAAGCTTTTTATTTACAAAACATATGAGTGATTTTTCTACATTGACCTTTGCAAAAAACTTTTTTTTTTGTTCCAAGGACATTTTTTCTTCTGAAGTTTCTCTCAGCCCTGACATTCCAATCTCTGTCTCTGTCTCTGTCTCTCTCTGTCTCTCCCCCCTCCCTCTCTCTGTGTGTGCTTCTCGTTCTCTCCTTCTCTCTCTCTGTCTTTTTGAGTTTCTCTCTATCTCTCTCTCTGTGCTTGTGTTTCTTTTTCTGTCTCTGTCTCTGTCTCTCTGTCTCTGTCTCTGTCTCTGTCTCTCTCTCTCTGTCTCTCTGTCTCTCCGTGTGTCTTGTTCTCTCTCTGTCATTTTGATTCGCTCTTTATCTGTCTCTCTATGCTTGTGTCTCTTTCTCTGTCCCTCTCTCTGTCTCTGACAATACACGTAATGCTTCAAATCCTCTGCAATGGGGTGAGGGAGGCTTTTCCTGTGCCTCTCCTCTGGGCCCAGGCTTGCTATTTGTAATTTTGCAACCTCCATTTGGAGTTCATTTTGTCATTGCCATAGTGGTGGCTGTTTGAGCTGAGGACTTAGTTTAAGCTGTAATAGTGGAGGCTGTTTGAGGATTTGGAAGGGAATCCAGATTGGAAGGGAATTCCAAAGTCACCTAACTGAGCCCCTTTTGTAGAGGAAGAACTGGGGGACAGCAGGCAGGGAAATGATTTGCTTAGGGTCACTTCACTAATAGATGTGGCTGAATAGTTTCTTGAACCCCAGCCCCTGTGTCTCCTGGTCCAGGACTCTCTCCATGGAGCCATGTTACATTTGGAGACAGCTTCAAATGTTAGCAGAAAGGGCAGTGCACAGAGACCCCATTGTGTGAGAGAGCCCCACAATGAAACACAAGTTTCTTACTCAAGTGTGACATTATTTTTCAGCGTTGCCATTGAATCTTAGCTCTGGAAAACCCAATTCTTCTGTGGCTTTCCAGGTGAGAGCTGGGAGGCACAGAGGAAGGTTGGAGAGGAGGGCAAAGGGGGCAGGTGGGGAAATGATCTTGATCCAGGCAATTGAAGAAGGGGACTGAGCTGGGAGGCAACCTTAGAGGAGCAGGCAGGTCTGCCTGGATAAAGGAGCCCTTTGTGCTGGTCTTCCCCCAGCAGCTCACCTGGGCCCAAACAAAGGCATCTTTCAAGTCTCAGCCAACAGCGGAAGCCTGTGGCTCTCCCTCCTCCGACAGCGCAGGGAGCCTCTTGGATCCTTCCCATTGGGCCAGGGTTTATCTTTCATCACGATGCTTGGTACCTGTCACCAGCAGGGAGCCTTCTTCCTCCAAGGCTGCTGAATTTCTGCATTTCTGCAGCTGTGATATATTTCCTGCTACACCTGTCTGGTCAGAATTAGCCCAGCAGGGGAGTCCACATTGAGTGTCTCTGTGTATGTGTACATAGTTCATACATATACACACTGTACATTTACATACATGTCCATGTGTGCACTCAATTGTAGGCCCACATGCATGTTTGAATGTGTTTGTGTGTGCAGCAACAGTGGAAGGATACCATTTACACAACTATTGGAAACTCTACTTTAGCACTAGCTGGACAGAGAAAAATAATGATCTTGCCATACAAGGAGCCGAGTGTGAAATTTCTTAGCTGTAGCTAGTTATACTGAAATACAGACCAATGCAATTGCTCTGGGTGGGGAGAGAACCTGGGATATCCCCAAGCTCTAGCATAACTGGAGACTTCCATCTAACTATTGGCCAACTGTGGGCTAAGCTCAGTTACTTTTACACAATAGAAGGTACCCTGTAATTCTCAGTATCTTGTGTCAAAACTCTACTTTTGTAACTAGTTATGGCTTATCTATGAGCCCATTTTAGGGTTTTTAGCCTGTTGTGGATCATTCTACAGGTGAAACTTAGGGACCCATTCTCAGACTAATGCTTTTGCAATGAAAGGAAATGCTCAATTTCAGGTAGATGTTAGTGAAAATAAGTTGTATTTCCTTCTCATCCAAGCTGATGGGCCCTCTGAAATCTATCCATAATTTTTTCAGGGCTTTAGAATTACAAACCCCTACCCTATTTGAGGGGCAGCCAGCTGTTGTAGTTCATAGAGTGCTGGGCCTGGAGCCAAGAAACCTCATTTTCATGAATTCAAGTCTGGCCTAGCTGTGTGAGCCTGGAAAAGTCACTTCACCCTGTTTGCCTCAGTTTCCTCTTTTGCAAAATGAGCCAGAGAAGGAAATGGTGAATCAGTCTAGTGTATCTCTGCTAAGAAAATCCTAAATGGTGCCATAGTCAGACATGATTGAAATTACTGAACAAGCCTATTCAAACTTTGTACCTTGTTTTAGCTAATGCACATTTCTATTGAATAAACCTTATTTTCTTCCAGTTTTTAAATGTTTTCCCTTTGCCAGAATGTCCCTTTCTACTGGAGTTGGGAAGATCTGATTCCAATCTTGCCTCATATGTTTACTATTAGTATGACCCCAACCTGAATCTCTCTGGGCTCAATTCCTCATAAGTATATTAGGGGGCTAGATTTGATGACCTATAAAATCATTCAGTTCTAAAATTTATGGTCCGTTATCTTTAAGCTTCCCACAATCTTACCCATGTTGATTAGCCAAGCTCAATACTCTCCTATTAACTCCCATAATTCTTTTGGTCTAGGCCAATCATCGGGCAGTTAGCCCAATTAGGTTGCTTGGTTTTGGACATGGTAAACCTGAAGTGCCAGTTGGACTTCTGGGTCAAAATGTCCTGAAGGAAGGTGACTATGTGGGCTGAGAGCTCAGAGAAATCTGGACTGCAAAGACCAGTGGAGAACTCCACGAAGAAGCAGCTGCCAAGACAAAGAAGGTCAAATACAATATTTTGTTTGGGCTCCTGTCTTGCAAGATGGGGAAGGATATGAGGAGCCAGAGGAGGAGAAAGATCTGGAAGGCTTTGGAGGCTGGGTGGTATAAAGGATAAAGCACTGGATTTGGAGTCAGGAGTTACATGTAATTCCCTTTAATTTATTTGTCTGTGTCTTTCATTTTCTCTCCCCTCCCTTCTGTTTTTCTATCTCTTGTCTCTCCCTTCCTCTCTATGTGTCTCTGTGTCTGTCTCTGTCTTTTTTCTCTCTTTCTCTGTCTCTATTTCTCTCTCTGTCTTTGTCTCTGACTCTTTGCCTCTACCTATCCCTCTCCCTTCCCCCTTTTCTATCCTGAATCATTCTCTTTCCCTCTTCCCTGGCTCTCTCTTTCCTCTCTTATTTTCTGTCTGTCTGTCTGTCTTTCTGACTGTCTCTCCCTCTCTCTCTCTCACACACACACACTCTCACACACTGCAGGTAAATAGTTATGTTCCTGATGTAGGAACTGTTGCCTAGGTATCTTTTTCTAAAGTTTGAGAATTTCCAGTGAAGACAACTCTTGCACTAAAGCAGGTCAGCACCTGCTCTGTGACTTATAACAGGAAGTTGGTTGGGGTTAAAAAAAAAAAAAAAAGGTAATTGACTTGTCCAGAGTCATACAGTCAGGTTGTGCCAGAGTTGGAACTTGAACTCACATCTTTTTAACTCGGAGACTCTCTTTCCAACTACTAGGTCATGCCATTTTTTTGGGGGGGGTTGTTTTGTTTTGGTTTGTAAATAGCAAGCACTTAATAAATCCTTCTTAAACAGATTAAATTTCTCTGTGACTAGAGAGACAGAGCAGAAAATAGATAATTATATTAAGAAATTTAGGGGAGCAAAGAAGGAAAATTGAGATTTTAAGTTTCCCCTACAGAGTGTAACTATTACCTAAAGCACTAAAGATGTTGAGCTTTGAGGAGAGATTTAGGAGGGTATTCTAACTATTTTTACTACTTTAAAAGCTATAATTTGAGAGAAGGAAAATGTGTGTTCTGTTTGGCCCCCTGAGTACAGAATTAAGAAGAATGTTTGTGGTATATTGTTGAGGATGAGGAATAGATTTTACTGAGTTGTAAGGAAGAATCAATAAACAATTTGACCTATCCAGAATTGGGCTGCTCTGTGGGTGGTGCTACCTGCATGACTGAAGGGCTCAGGTCATGAGGAGGGTGGGGAAACAGGCTTAACTTAGTGTTGCATACTTGGGGAATGAGCATGATAGCAAAACTTGGAGAATGGTATGGTTGGTCTAGAAGGGACATCTATTTGGTTGGTGTGGACTCCAATACTGAGCACAACATATAGTTGTGACTGACCAATGGCAAAATTGGAATTGGGTAAAATGTGATTTGGGGCTCTTCTACTTGCCTTTTCTTTCCATTTTATGAATTCTTGTATCCCTTCCTTTACCCTTCATCTTTCCTTTGCCTCTATCCCCTTTTCTCTAACAGATGAAGAAAAAGAGACCCAACAAGCTAAGTGAATTGTCCAGGACCACCAGAGGGTAAATTTGAAAGGAGGGATTTGAAATTCTATTTCCTGATTAAATTGAACTTATTTTCCACCATTCTGTGATTCAGTCCTAATTGTTGTATGTTCCATCTACAGTACACGTCTTTGAATGAGATTTCTCTAGCAACTTCATCATCTGGATCATCTGGATAATTTCATTCTTTATATTTTCATCCAGAGTGTCTAGTCCAGTGTCTGACATAGGGTAAGTACTTAATAAATCCTTTTGAAGCAAATGGAATGAGAAGATTTTGGTCTAGATGACCTTTCAGGTACCTTCAATCTCAAACATCTACGATCCTGTGGATGATTGTTGAATCAAGATAGTCATTATTTAAAAATTAGCGCCAAAGATATCTTTGAATGAAACCTATCTCACAATTTTCATTTGATATAATGCCTTCCTAATGATCAAAACACTTCACTTTGCTGTTCAGGTTTGCTTTAAGCTCTTCAGAAGTACCAGCATGCATCTGTCTAAACTATTTTTAATAAAAATCAAACTTCCATGCCAGCTTCCCCTTTCTTTCTAAGTAGCTCTGAGTTAAGTTATCCTCTGCAGAAACTCTGGGCAAGGTCTGTAAATCACGAGAGTGAAATGACTCCTTAGGAATGTCTGGGGGATATAATCTATATTCCGGGCTGGACCTTGATAATTAAAAAAGGGGTCATCTAAATTCTGATGCGGCACCAATGACCTGTTGACTTCATTAGATCTGTGGGTTTTATGACCTACTGGATTATCTGGGGGCATCTGGGGAAGGCTCTGCCTCGGTTTGGGGATATAAATCTATGCTGACTTCACTCTATTTTTCTGGCAGGATTTATGAGCTTAACAAAAAGAAGGAATATTTGACATTAATAATAAAGATCTTTTCAACTTTCCTATGGGGGCTGCCTTTAAAATATAATGGATGCTTATTCATTTCTCCTTGCCCAAGTATTTCTATTCTTAGTCATTTTAATGTTTTTCTTTTTCCATGTTGGAACATCCATCTTCTCTGTGGTGCTAAATTAGAGTGTTCTTGACTACTTAGAGAATTAAGAAGTGGCAAAGTGCCTTCCAGCCCTGAGCTTTGATAATAGATTCTTAGGCAGTCTCATATTCTGCCTGGGAGAAAAGGCCATTGGGTGCTTTTTTCATATCATGTCTTTTCTCTTCTCCCTCATTTTTAATCTTTGCTGCCCATGAGAACATGGACATATCATTTCTCTGGGCCTCAGTTTCCTCTATGTAAAATGAAGGAGCTGGACTAGACGGTTTCTAAGACTTCTGAGATCTAGGAATCTATGAACTTCTATGAGATGTTAGGCAAGTCACTCAACCTCTCTGGGTCTCAATTTCTCCATCTATAAAAATAGGGAGTTGGAATAGACAGATTCTTAGGGCCCTGTCTTCTTTAGTTTTAAAATCTCATGATCAGGATACCATCCCATGTGATGTTCCATCTCAGACTGACAATTGTGTCCAATCAGCAGTGAAATTGAAGTTACTATGGTGTTTCAAATGGATCTGTCATTAAATAAATCTAATGATCCTTCCCAAGGATGACTTACTCATGTCTATCCATTTTCTGATAATCCTGTCCTTGCCCTCCCATGTATTTGTTACAGAGGTCACCCACTATCGAAGGTCTTCCTCACTATCTCCTGATATCTAGAGGAAGACAGATGGAGAACTCTAGCTATTCCCCTCTCCTCATATATCCTCACCAAACAACCAATCTCTTTTCTCTTCTCATTTCCATGATGTCATCTAATCTTCTTCCAGTTTCCTTCCTGGTCAAAGTTTGTTGCCAGCTCACACCCACCATACACTTCTCCATTGACCTATGTGTGATATTCATTTTTCCAATCTTTCAAGACACTTGTATTCCCTGTCTTGTTCCGATCTCTCCACTACAATACCAGCATTAAAAATGGTTGTTTATTTCCACTCATCTCTTGAATTTATCAAAAGAGCTTTGCACTTTCCTGATGGCAGTTCCTGTTGAATTCTGGGCTCAGTTCGTTGTCCATCCCATTGTCTACATGACCAAAAACACTAACATGCCCTCAGATTACATTGGTAGGAGTAAGTGTTGAGATGAAGAAAAGCCATAGTTCTGCTGTCCTCTGCACTGGACAAGCCAGTTAGAGAAATGTTGTCTAGTTCTAGGTGTCACATAGAACTCCCTGAATCTTAGAACAAGGTGAGGGGAGTTGACAATTAGGTGGGTTACTTTTCTGCCAAAATATTTTTAGTCGTTCCCTACTTTCTACTACATAAAGTTCAAAGACAAATTACAGAATTTTAGAATTGGAAGGAAATCCTAGTCCAACCTATGCCTATAAAAGAACTCCTACTTAGAAAAGGTTTAGAAATCAGTGAGGAGTACTGCTTCTCTGGATTTGATTCTCATTAATGAGAAGTAACTGGTTGCTGGAGTAGAAATACCAGATACCCTGGAGAGAAGAGGCAGGTCTCCCTTTGAATTGGGGTAAGAAAGGAAAAGAAAATCAGTTTTGATCTGATTTGCATTTGAGATTTAGGAAAACAAATTTTAAAGGTCTCAGAGAAAGGACGGGTAAGCAGTATCCTATAAACTATTGATTTCACAGACATCACTTCAGAAATAATGGGAAACTCTTAAAAATGAAATTCAGAAATAATAAAGAGAAGCAATTCTGATGAGGATGAAAAAAGGCACTCCCAAAGAAAACTCACTGATCCATTGAGATTTTAAATATGGTTCATATTAAAGATGGAGTCAGGGATAAGTGACAGCAAATGATACAAAAACATGGAATGGTAATGTAAGATTAGTGTCATAGAATGTCAGAATGGATGTGGAAAAATTAGGACATGAATGAATTATTGGTAGAGTTATGAACGAATTCATTCTAGAGAGCAGTTTGGAACCATGCTCAAAGGGCTTTGACCTAACAATAACACTCCTACGTCTGTATTCCATAGAGAACAAAGAAAAAGGAAAAGGACCATATGTGCAAAAATATTTATAGCAGCTGTTTGTGGTGACAAAGAACTGGAAATTGAGGAGATGTCCATCAATAGGGGAATGGCTGAACAAATTGTGGTATATGATTGTGATGGAATACTATTGTGCTATAAGAAATGATGAGTAAGATGGCTTCAGAAAAAACAACAAAACAAGACAAAACAAAACTTGGGAAGACATATATGAACTGATATAAAGTGAAGTGAGCAGAACCAGAAGAACATTGTACACAATAACAGCAATATTGTATAACGGTCAACTCTGAATGAATAACCTATGATCCAAGACAATTCAATAGAACTTAATATAAAAATACTGTCCACTTCAAGAGAAAGAACACCTGATGGAGTCTGAATGCAGCTCAAAGTGTACTTTTTAAACTTTATTTTTCTTTATTTTTTGTCTTGTTTTTCTTTTGTAACATGGCCAAAACATGGCCAAAAGTTTAGTTTCAAAAATGTACCGAGTTTGGAGTGGAGTCTAAAGTGAAGTTACAGTTTACAATTTGTAGAACTGAGTTTTTAGTGAGCTATTCTTAGGTGTATTGAAGAAAAGAGAGGACACAAGTCAGGGTTGGCCCTTTCCAGGAAGTCTTTGATTCAGGTCTGGATGATTATTTGTTGGTAATGTTTTAGGGAGGATGGGAACTCATTTTCAAACATGATAGTCTAAATAACTTTTAAGGTTCCTTTCAATGCTGAGGTTCTGTGATTTTGTGATCACTTTTGGGTTGCGGAAACAAGGCAGATTTCATAGAAGAAATGGCATTAAGACTTGGACTTTGTGTTGTAAAGTAAATTTTTGGTAGGTAAAGATGAGAGGGAATGGACTTTTAGCTCTAGAGCAGGAGTTCTTAACATGGGATCCATAAATATGTTTAGTATTCTAATAACTGTATTTCAATAAAACTAGTTTCCTTTGTAATCCTACAGATTTTATTTGATATCTTTAAAAAGATAATTCTGAGAAGAGGTCCATAATCTTCACTAGAAACAAAAAGGGACCAGGACACAAAAATCAATCAGTCAGTCAGTTGATAATCATTTCTTAAGTATCGACAATGTACCAGACATGAGTCAGATACTGGGAATAAAAACTAGGTAGAAGATATTCTTTGATCTCAAGGAGCTAACTAGTGTCCATAAAGCACTAGAGAAAAAAATAGGGAATCATCTCAAGTGTTCATGGAGGTAACAAAATTGACCAATTTGACTGGACCAAATAGAGTGTTAGCAATGGAACCAGTTAGTAAAATTACCTTAATGGCAATGAAAGGATTTTCCTAAGAGCTTCCCTGATTTTGGACTTCTCTGAAACCTTCCAACATGTTTCCAAACTGGGTATCTACTTCTCTTCTCTCTCCTCCACCCTTCCTTTTTAATTTCTTCTTTTGTGTTATCTTTTATCATAAGATTATAAGATCCTTGATTGCAGAGATTTTTTGTTTTTATTTGTATTCATATCCTTAACAGCTTAGCATAGATTACTTGCTTAATGATCAACTGTTGAGTGTTTGACTGACTGGATTTATTCCCCTAGAAAACTGGGAGTTATTGAAGGTATTTGAGCAATGGAGAAATTTAGGAAGATTGATCTGGTTGGTGGATAATATCTGGTTGGGGAGATAAAGAGAGGAGCTTAGCAAAGTGATTCCCATGTACAGGAGAAAGGTAATGAAGGTGAAATGTGAAGAGGATCTGGATAAACTTTATGTCAGTGAGAATGGGAAATATAAGATGTAAATAAAAGCTATCTTGAGAGTCCGTGCTTTCTAAAACTAGAGAACAGTATCTCAGGTCATGATGAGAAGACTAGCTTAGAAACGAAGTCTTTTGATCACCAGTCTAATGGCATTATTAGTGTTCAGAATAAGCCAAACTTTTGGATAATCTCCAAAGCATTTCTAGTTGGCTTGGGAACTTTTAAAAATATGTATTTACATTTAAATATGGATTTCCAGACATAGGTCTTCAAATACTTTAGATGTATCATGGAATTGTGGGAAAAATAATGCATTTAAGGGACAGCTAGGTGGTGCAGTAGATAGAACACAAGACCTGAAGTCAGGAGGACATGAGTTCAAATCTGGCTTCAGACACTTAACACTTCCTAGCTGTGAGACCTTGAGCAAGTCACTTAACCCCAATTGGTTCAGCAAAAATTAAAAAAGAAAAGCAAAGAATGCATTTAACATCCAAAGACTTAGATTTGAGTCTCAGTTTTATTATTTATTGTTCATGGCAAATAGGAATTTTTCAGAACCTCAGGTGCTTCAAGCAGAATAAGAATAGTACAAGTATTATTAGCCAGCATTTTATAGTCCTTTAAGATTTCTTGAGCTCTTTACAGATATCTCACTTGATCCTCACAACAACCCCAAAAGGTAGGTGCTACTATTGTACCCTTTGTATAGATAAGCACACTGAGGCAAAGCAAAGGAAAATGATCAGTTAGGATCACATGAATGCTAAATGCCTGAAACAGAATTTGCAGTGAGATCCTTTGATGAGCAAGTGCTCGTTCCAGTGCACCTTGCCTAATAAGGCCAAGACTATAGGGCTTGCTGCTATCTTGGCTAGCTGGTAAAGAGCTTGACGGTAGAGTAAGATGCTTTCTGTATATGTCATTGTTCGGAGAAAGCCCTCCCCTGGCTATGATGAGCCCCGAGAGAAACTTCATGGATTGCATATGTTCTTTCCAGGCCGTTAGGCATAGACTAAACATTCATCATTTTCTTTCATAGATCTTTTCTCAGGTTTCCCTCATTTATAATTTCTCTGTTTGCCCATCTCTGTCCTCCCCCACACACACCTTGACCCTACAGCAGGAAACAAGCCCACTCAATTCCCCAATGAAATGATCATCTCTTTAAACACAGAAAATCAATGCTTCTGACAACTGTACATCATTACACTATTTACATGACATACAATAGTCCCAACATCTGTTGCTTTGTCAGTTTCCCAAACTCAAGTTCACTAATAGCAAGATGGGCTGATTGCAAACTTCAATGTTTTCCCTCACTCCAGGGCTCTGTTTTAGCTAGTCTGCTGGAGATCAGATCTATACTTTAGCTTCTGTGACAAAGAGAAGGAAGTTTCCAAAAAAGATGCTCAGGGAAAAAGGCAGCATCTTCTTGGCCAAGAATGGAAAGTCAGTGTGACTTACTCTACCTTCTCTGCACTCAGCTACTGAGTGCATCACAGTTCCTAAAGGATTATCATTTTCTCCTTGATCCTCACTCAGTGTGTCTGCTGATGCTTCAGAATCTTAGAGTTATGAGTGACATCATGTAGAGTGGTCAGATCATGTGGATTGAATTCCTTGCCAGAAGCCTGAATTCCTCCTATAACATGTCTGACAAGTGGCCTATTGGAGCAGTAAAAAGGAACACACTTCCCCATTTTTAGACATTTCTCAATGTTATAAAGTTTTTCATGCTTTTTTCCTAATCTCCCATCACCAACTGACCTTTGGTCATTTCAATTACAGTGTCTCATGGGCATCTCAAATTCAGTGCCTCCAAAACACAACTCATTTTCTTTTCCTCAAACTTACTCCATTTCTGAGCTTGTTATTATTATCATTAACCTTTACTATCCTTCTGCTCTTGTAGTTTCACAAGCTTACAGTCAACCTTGAATTCTCACTTTGTCTCACCTCCCATATTCAATTGGTTGCCAAGTCTTGTACATTTTGCCTCCTAACTTCACCCATGATTGTCTCCCCAGTTCATATTCTCATTGCCTGTGCATTAGTTCCTAAATGGTCTTCTTGTCTCTCTTCTCCTCTCATCTTCCACACATCTGCTAAAGCGATATTCCTGAACTACAGCCCTGACCACATTAATTCCATCCTTGACAAATTCCAGGGGCTCCCTAGGACCATTAGGATCAAATACAAACCCATCTGTTTGGCATTTAAAGCTCTTCACTACCTTCTATCTTCCTTTTCAGTCTTGCTTCCCACACTCAGCCCCACTGATCTTCTTGTTCTTCACATAAAATAGTTGATTTCCTGCTTTTCTTTGCACAGAGCCCTTCCCCAGATGCCTGGAACACACTTCCTCACATTCTGCCCTTTGGTATGTCTATCGCCCTCCATAATTTCACAATTCTAATGTCAGTTTAAGCTTTCTACATGAGACATTTTCTGATATCCCTGAAATTCCCTGGCATTTAATTTACTTCATATCTATCTATCTATCTATCTATCTATCTATCTATCTATCTATCTAT
>JAJPUD010003392.1:76318-117051 GCA_023553655.1 Myrmecobius fasciatus | reverse complement strand
ATCTATCTATCTATCTATCTATCTATCTATCTATCTATCTATCTATCTGTCTATCTATGTATCTGTCTATCTATCTATATGTCTATCTGTATGTTAATTGGTCTGTCTATAAACCTATCTATTTATCTGTCTGTCATCTATCTATGTATCCATGTATTTATCTATCTGTCTGGGACTGTTCTAAAAGTTTTAGTTTCAGCTGTAAGGCAGAAACCTTTTATATGGATTTTCTTTCTCATTAGAATGTGAGCTTCTTGAGGCAGGGGCTGTCTGCACTTTGCTATTTGTAGCCTTAGAACTTAACGAGATGCTCTTCACAGAGTAAACACTTAATGCTTTCATTCATTCATTCATTCATGAAATGAGGGAGTCAACTTCTAAAGTCTTTTATGGTTTTAAATCTATGATTTGACTTACAACCTCTATCCACTGATCCCAGTTGTGATCCCCGTTCCTGAAAAAGGCTAATCCTTTTTCCAGTCAATAAGTATTTATCAATTGTCTACTACATATCAAGCATTGTGTTAAGTACTGGAGATTTGAAGAAAGACAAAATGGAGAGTCCCTGCTCTCCAGAAGCTTGCATTTTAATGTTGGGGGCAATGAAGAACTTCCTGATGAAGAAATGCCCTCTACTCATGCAGGTTAACATTTTCTCTAAATTTCTAAGTGTGCAGAATTGCCTAGAGGACTGAGACAATAGTTAATTTGTTTAGGGTTACTTAGCCAGGATAAGGTGAGATTTGAACCCAGATCTTTGTGGCTCAAAGATCAGCTCTATTTATTATGTGATGCTGCTCCTATTTAAAACTTATTTTATTTAACAAATGTACCTAGACATGTTGTTTTGAGAGCTCTCTTTTTTATAGAAAAGCAAAAGAGGAGAAATGGGAGAAATACTGAGATTGGTTCATATTTCTTTTTCCTCTTGTGAGTGGCCATATTTTATTTTATTTTGTTTTGTTTTTTCAGCAATTGAAGTATATTAATGATGCCCTAATGTATTACAATTATAATTGGTTCAGCTACTGGTACAGTAAAAAGATTGATGGCCTGGCCAGTGGATCTGAGTTCAAGTCTTGACTCTGCTATTTATCTCATTGCAATATCTCTCTTAGCCCCATTTTTATTGGCAAGATGAGGGAACTGGACCAGGCAAATTTTAAACTTCTTTCAGCTCCCAGGTTATGGATACTCTTCTGATTTCGGGGATGTGACTGCTGTCCAAAATCATAGACAAAAACCAAACTAATTTTATTGCTCTTTCTTTTGCAAGGATATACAAATACAAAATGCCTTTGTATTTGGTCCTGGAGGTGATAGAGTCACTGGAGGTAATTAAGCAAGGGGATGGCATGTTTGAATGCAATTATGGAATGCTTCAAAATCAATTCCTCGTGAAAGAGGTTTCACAGGAAAGGTCCCTGTGTTCCTCCCAAGCCCCTCTGGGACCCAGACTCCCCTCTGGGACCCATGCTTTCAGACAGCACAATCCCAGACCTCTGGCCCACTGCCTGATATCACAATCCACATCAAATGTTAAGGAATAATTTATGGGCTGTCACTTCTTATTGTTTAATGACTTTGTCAAAAGTTATATTGTACCAAAAATATGAGCCTGGGGTTTAAAAAATATTTTTTTATTTGAGGGATTTTCCCTCCCCTTAATTACAAACAACTTAAATATTTTTATTTCTTATCATCTTATTTTGTTGTCTTAGGGCAGGGCCTGTTTCACTTCTGGTTGTTGCTTCAAGGCTTAGCAGAATTCTTAGTACCTAATGGGTGCTTAATAAATGTGTATTGATTGAAAAATTACAACAATTATCTCTATCCTTGAATCTTTATTAATTCTATGTATGTTTATAAAGTACCTACTATATGAGGCATTATTCTTTATTTTATTTTATTTTAATTTATTTTTTTGGTGAGGCATTATTCAAGGTGCTGAGGGAGCTTATATTTGGAAAAGAAGGGTACCACATGTACACATTTTTAGCAAAATATATAAGAAAAGGTTCCATGACTCTGATATTATTGTCAGTGGACACTCACTGGTACAAAAATTTTCTTTAGGGATGCAGGTCAGACATTTTGTCTATAACCTAAGGTCTATACTGAGAGGTTAAAGGTTTTCTTGCCTTTAAGGCTAACTTTCTACCCATAATGCTATACAACCTTTCTGGAAAAAAAAAAAAAACATTCGAAGCATAAAAGTAATGTCAGGCAAGCACTGACAAATCGGGGGAGCAAGAAAAGCCATGAATCAAAGGGGAAAAGTGAATTAAATTGAAGAGAACTAGGAGTTCCAAGACAAAGAGGTGAAAAGAGAGAATATTCCTGAGATGAAGACAAGTCTCCACAAAGACATGGAATTCACAGTTAGAATACTGACTTCTGGCATTAATAAGGAGACCGGTTGGATTCGAATGGAGAGTTCATGAGATGGGGTAACAGGCAACCAAAAGCCCATAGACATAAAGCTGGAAAGCACCTCAGAGAATATCACCCCTCATTTTACAGAAGAATAAAATAAACTAATGAACATATCCACAGGAATGTAGATACCAAATGGCAGGACCAGGTTGTGAACTCAGGTTTCCTACTCTAACACTCTTTCTTATTTAATATTTTATTCCCCCCAACTACATGCAAAAACATTTTAAACATTCTTCCCCCTCCTCCAAATTTTGAGTTCCAAATTCTCTCCCTCTCTCATCCCCCATTGAAAAGGCAAACAATTTGATTTTTTATATACATGTATAGTCATGCAAAACACATTTCCACGTAAGTCATTCTGTGAAAGAGAACAGATTAAAAAAAAACCCAAGAAAAATAAAGCAAAGAAAAAGTATTTTTGATTTGCATTGAGGCTATAGCATTTCTTTGAAATGGATTGTACCTTTCATCATAAGTGCTACAGAATTGTCTTGAATCTTTGTATTGCTGAGCATAATTAAGTTATTCATAGTAGATCATTATGCAATATTACTGTTACTGTGTACAATATTCTCCTGGTTCTGCTCTTTGCACTTTGCATCAGTTTATGTACACCTTTCCATGTTTTTCTGAGAGCATCCACTAATAGTTTCTCAAAGCACAATAGTATTCTATCACAATCATATACAACAACTTGTTCAGCCAGTCCACAGTTGAAGGATATCCCCTCAATTTCCAATTCTTTGCTGCCATTAAAAGAACTGTTCTAATTTTTTTTTGTACTTTTTTTTTTATCTCTTTGGGATACATATCTGATGGTTCTATTGCTTTGGCCAAAAGACATACATGGTTTTATAGCCCTTTGGGCTCCAAATTGCTCTCTAGAATGGTTGAATCAGTATACAATTCTACCAACAGCCGTTAGTGTTTTAATTTTCCCACATCCCCTTCAACATTTTTCACTTTCCTTTTCTGTACTATTAGCCAATCTGATAGAGGTAGTAGCTCAGAATTGTTTTAATCTGTACTTCTCTCATCGATAATAATTTAGACCATTTAAAATATGACTATAGATAGCTTTGAGTACTTTGTCTGAAAATTGCCTATTCTTATCCGTTGACCATTTATCAGTTTAGGAATGGCTTTTATTTCTATAAATTTGACTCAGTTTCCTATACGTTTCAGAAATGAGGTCTTTATCAGAGAAAATCACTGTAAATTTTTTTTTCACAGTAATGATTGTTAACTATTATATTTCCCTCTATTCTGTTTCCCTCCCTGTTTATCCTACTCTCTCTCCTTTTACCCTGTCTATTCTCAAAAAAGGTTTTCCTTCTGATTTTTTATCTTCCCCAAAATGTCTTCCCTTCTATCACTTTCCCCCCTCTTATCCCCTTTAATATAGAAGATGCTAAATCTTGTGTTATACTGACTGTAGCTCCACAATATTTGAAATGTTTTTTTTTTTTTTGGCTGCTTATATTATTTTCTCCTTGATCTGGGAGTCTGAAATTTGGTTATAATATTACTGGGAGTTTTATTTTGGGATCTTTTTCAGGAGGTGGCCAGTAGATTCTTTCATTTCTACTCTATCCTCTAGTACTAGAATACTTAGGCATTTTTCCTTGATAATTTCTTGAAAGATGATGTCTAGGCTCTTTTTTTTTTATCATGACTTACAGGTAGTCCAATAATTTTTAAATTATCTCTCCTGCATATGTATTTTCCAGGTAAGTTGCTTTTCCAATGAGATAGTTCACATTTTCTTCTAATTTTTCACTTAAAAATTTTGATATCTCATAAAGTCATTAGCTTCCAATTGCCTAATTATAACTTTTAAGGAATTATTTTCTTCCTTTCCATTTTGGCCAATTCTATTTTCCAAGGAGTTCTTTTGAATGACTTTTTTTGTGCTTTTACATATGGCCTATTTTGGGTTTTAGGGTGTTATTTTCTTCAGCATTTTTTGGTATTTCCTTTACTAAGCTGTTGATTTTTTAAATGATTTTCTTCCATAACTCTCATTTCTCTTTCCATCCCCTCCTCTACCTCCCTTATTTGATTTTTAAAGTTCTTTTTGAGTTCTTCCATTGCCTGAAACCAAATCATATTTTTCTTTGAGGCTTTGGATGACTTTATTGTCTTTTTCCGAGTTTGTTTTCATTTTCCTTGTCACCACAGTAATTTTCTGTGGTCAGAATTTTTTCTTTTGTTTGCTCATTTTCCCCTCATTTTAAACTATGCTAAAGTGGGGCTCTGCTTCCCAAGTAGAGGGATATTATTCTAAGCCTCAGGTTTTTTTTTTTTTTTGTGTGTGTGTGGCTCTTTTCAGAGGTAATTCTGGGGAGCTCTAAGTGTTGGACTTTTCCAGAGTGACATGATCTAGGGAGAGGTGTGTTTACTACTTTCCTGCATTGTGTTTTGATTTGTAAATGACCACAAACACTCTTTTCAACCCTGTAATTGTAACCAAAGCCCCTGCTCCCTTGTGACTGGAAGTTCTGTTGTGATAGTATTTCTTCTAGTACTTGAACTAAGACCTAGAACTGCAACTCATATCCAAGCATCGGCAATGCACAGAGTCCTGCCCTGATGCCCACAAGGGAATCTCTGTAAATCTGTTTTTAACTTGTTGTCTGATCTCCTATCTGTGGTCTGAGAATCTGGAAACTGCCATGGCTGCTACTGATTGAGTTACCTTAAGGTTTAATTCTAGTTGGCTGGGGCTCAGTCTTCTCTAACATAGTCTTTGTTTGACTGCATCCTCTCTTATCTGCAACAGACCTTTCCTATAAACCTTCTAAGTTGTTTTGGGCTGCAAAAAACCCCCAACCCCCCAATTTTTTTTGTGGGTTCTGCCACTCTGGAATTTGTTTAAATTCATTATTTAGAGATATTTGGAGGATTTGGCCATAAGCTCAGTAAGTCCCTGTTGATACTCTGCCATCTTGGTTCCACCTCTCCAATTCTCTTTTAAACCATATTGCCTTCTACCAAGTAATCTCAGAAGTTTAACTTTCTCTTGGGAGCATTTATGATAACCATGTCTATTTGATAGTTTGCTGCCTTATCTCCCCTGATGCCAGAGATGTGATTTAAGGAAGTTTTCTCAATTTATAATTATGCACTTATAAAATTGTGCTCATGGTAAGCTCACACTCCAACTTTCAATGTAGCCCAAATCTTGACCTTTCTTACCAGCACAGAACTGAGACTTTCATGTCCCCCCCTTCACTTCTATTTATTGCCTGTGATTTCTACAAAAACCACAATTCAATGTCAACTCCTTTCCCTCCCTTCTCCTATGACACTCCTTTAAATGTACAGTGGGGATCACAGTAACTATATCCCAAAGATATCCTAAAGCCTTTCCTCATGGTTATACCCAAATCTCATCTCCATTGCCTCTCTCTTGGTTTTCTTTCACTGGAACTGGGCTGATCCAAGATTACTTCCTGACAATTTAAAACATAAATCTCAAATTTTTCTCTATTTATTTTTCCCTGGGAAATGGTCTTGCTGATGGCAGTAGAACATATGGATCTGACAGAGCCCATATGAAAACTGAAGCAGCCTTCACTCTGCAGACAACAGATGCCCCAGGACAGTATTCTGACCGCTTCATTTGGCTGGCAAAAGGGAAGCAGGCCAGCCACCTAACAGTTAACTGTGATTTTTTCTTTTCCTATTAATTTTCCATTTTATTTTCATTTCTTTGTTCAAAGCAACCAGAGAGCTAATGGTGGGCGAATTTATTATGATTCATTGCTGGGCTTGAGGAACGAACACCAATTCTTCCAGGTTCTATGTTCGGACTCCCACCTTTGTCTACTGTTTTATTTTGCCATTCTTTTTGCACACATCCAACACATGCTGAGGTTATTGAAAAGCATAGATTACATGAAATTCAATTTGCATATCTATTCAAGGGGCCAATTCCACAGTCTTAGCTCAGGCAAAATGCCCACTGACTCGGAGCTTGCTCACCCTTCTCATTGGCATGAGCAGTGACTTCCTTTTCAGTGGCTTCTAGTGGACCAGAGCCTTCAAACTTAGGGTGCTTTCAGAAGCTTTGTGAAAAGAGTTTATGGAGAAAATTTTTTGTGTTTTCTGTAACCACTCTAAAGATCTAAGGGATTGGCGTAAAAGTGAATGCTATGAGTACCCTTTCAAAGACTTGTGTTGAAGTGACTGCACTGGAGTATAGTAAAAATGGCATGGGATTTGGTGTCTGAGGCACTGGATATAAATCTTGGCCCTGTCGTTTATTGCCTTTTTAATCTTGGATCAACTACTTCCCTTCTTGGATAAATTTTGGCTTCAAATTCCTTGTCTTCAAAATGAGAGGGTTGAACATAATTTTTAAAGTCACTTCCACAGTCCCTGTTACATATAGGATGCTTAATGAGCAAATAAGATAATGTCAGAGTAACCAAATTATATTTTTATAAAGTTCTTTACTGAGAACATAAAAGGCACTTAATAAATACTTATATATCCTTTCTTTCTCCTCTCCTCTCCTCTCCTCTTCTCTCCTTTCCTTTCTTTTCCTTCTTCCTTTCCTTTTCTTTCCTTACATTTCTACTTTCCTTCCCTTCCCTTCCTCCTTTCCTTCCCTTTTCTTCTTCTTTCCTTTCCCTTCTCTTCTTCTTTCTCCCTCCCTCTTTTCCTTTCTGCCTGTCTATTTTTCCTTTCTATCTTCCCCTCCTTCCACTTCATCATATGCAAATTACCTCTTAATTGTCAAAAAACAATGCTCTTTTCCCATTCTCCTTGACCCTATAGTGTCTACCATTATATTTTCCTTTTTTCATGCCCTTTCTCTTTTAATATCCTCTGTGTTATTGCTTTCTTCTGGTCTTCCTTTGAATTCTCTGAACCAATCCATTAAAAAAAAGTTTATTATCTTTCTTATGTTGCTTACTTTTGACTGTTCTTTAATATTTAATATTTGATTCTTTTTCTTCTCTATCTATAGTACCTCTCAGGTATCTACATCTATCTACTGGAATGCCTTTATTGTCCTTGCCTTCATTCCTTCTATGGTTATTGCCATAGCTCCCAACTCACAGACACTATGGGACACGGTGTTCATCCCAGTTTACATTGGGTGCTAATCTTAAAGTTTGTATTGGTGCCAGCCAACTCTGGAAGGTGAGACCCATCTTAGCAGTAGCCAGGTTATACTTGAAATTGAGTTTGATATTTTTAGTTTTTGAGTTTCTAAGTGACAGACCAAGTAAAAGCCAAGAACTAGAATTTACAGATGGGACATATCCTCAACTGGCAAATGGGATCAATGTCTTGGTTCTCTTACTTTCTTGGTTATGAGGCTACCCCCAAGTCTTCTAGACTTGGAGTGACATGTAACAGAAGAGGTTACTATACAAGGCAATGCATGAAGTCATCAGTGAACATTTATTAAGCATCTACCATGTTCCAAGTTCTGTGCTAAATATTGGGAGTACAAAGAAAGATAAAGAACAAAAACAGTAACAGCAGCAACAACAGACCCAAACCAATCTTGTTCTCAAGGAGCTCACAATCTTATAAGAGAAAGATTTTGTGAACAGCTGCATAAATAGCATATGGGTAGGCAGCCAGGTGGTGCAGTGGATAGAGCCCCAGCCTTGGAGTCAGTGGACCTGGGTTCAATCTGGCCTTTAACATATTGCCTGTGTGATCTTGGGCAAATCATTTAATCACCTCATGCCTCAGCTTCCTTATCTGCAAATAAGAGTGAACGAGGTAGCTTCTGAAGTTTCTTTTAGCTGGCTCTTTCTGGTCTTCTTAAATCTTCCTTGGGTAAATTGTCACTTCATGCCTCAGTTTCCTTATCTGCAAAAAAGAGTGAAGAAGGTAGTTTCTGAAGTCTCTTTTAGTTGGTTCTTTTTTTTATCATTCTGGTCTTCTTAAATCTTTATTGCCTTCCATGTAATCTGTGACTCAATGATACTGACTTTCTTGGTATTTCTCAAACATGGCACTCCATTTCCTAACTTGGAACTCTCCTCTCTCTGTCTTCCATGACTGCAATGTTATCCCTTTGCACTTCTTTTTCTTAGCTTCCTTCAAGAGTCAGCTTAAATCGTATCTTTGCCAAGGGATCTTTCCTGGCCCCCATCTCACCCCTGCTAGTGCCTTTCTTTGGAGATGACTCCCATTAGGTTGCGTGCTTCTTGAGAGCCAAGATTGTATTTTGCCTCTTTTTTGCATCCTCAGCACTTAGCACAGTGCCTGGCAGATGGTTAGCCTATAATAAATGTGTGTTGACCGATTAACTTGATGTTCTGAATCTATGATCCAATCATCCCTGTACAATTCTTGGCAAAGTTGTCAGTCAGTGTTCTTTTGATACTCCGGGAATCATTTTGTGCCGAATAAATAGTAGCTTACGCTTGCATTGAACTTGATCATTTCAGAGAGGAAGAGAAAGAGCAGGACCTAAAAAATCTGGAAAGAGATAGTTGATTAAAAGAGACTCTCTTACATGAAAGCACAAGAATTGCAAACTTACCACGGGCAGCCTGAAAATAAAAGGCAATTGTCTCAACACCTCCTGCATCCATGGATGACTCCCAGCTCCACATGTCAACCGTCAAGACATCCTGTGGGCTCCAAGGGATGAAGTGGTAGTGGCAGCTAAGCAGATGCCAAATGGAAGGGAGCCAGGAAAGACTAGAATCCATTCTCAGCCTCTCAGGGTGGGTGGGGATGCTGAAGGGACAAAGAAACTCACCTGCTGCTAATCGGTAAATGGTCAGGTTCCTTTGTCATGGACAAAGCTGAGTACTGTCCACTTTTGAGGGGGAAAATTGTGAACCTGAAAATCATGAAAGATTTTTGTTCTTTCTTCTTTCCCAAATCTGTTTCTACTAATCAGACTCCGATATAGAGAAATACGTTGAAAATTCTATCCCTTGTTAGCAGGTGGTACGTGGATGAATATGTGTGTATGTCTGTGTGTGCATTGTATATTTCATTGAGTTGTTTGGCCATCCAAGCACTATACACAGTTTGACAACTTCAAGAAAAATAGAAAGAATATTGATTTTTGTAGGTGATGGATATTCACAAACTTTTGAAAAGAAGACATTTGAGTAAGCAGGGAAAGGCATGGTGCTAGGAAAGTCTATCAGTTAAGAAGCATTTATTAAGCACCTACTATGTTCAGAGCACTGTGCTAAACAATGGGCACTACTGTGCTAAAGTGGCTTAAATCTAGCATGAGTTGACATCCTCAAAGCAGCAAACATTAGGATCAGAAAAGGGAAATCTATGATAAGAGTTAGAGAGTACCGCCTTTGAGTAAGGAAAATCTTGGCTCTCATTCCACATCTTCCACATACTAGTTATGTGACTTTAGGCAAGTCCCTTATCGATGCTTCAAGCAATGTCCTAACACTTGAAGTTTCATGGGATGTTAATCTGTATCCCTGAAGGGAGTTTCCTTCAATAGGAGGAATCCCCAGAATAGGAGTGATAGTCAAGAGATTTAGGCAAAACAGCAAAGCACAACTCAACTATGGCTTGGTGGACGGCACACTAGACTTGGAGCCAAAAGTCCTGATTCAAGTTCTCTCACCTCTCTTCCTCACATGAATTGGGCAAGAAACTTCTCATAGACTATTTTTGAATTTGCAATGTGGCAATAATAATACTGATATTCTTGGCTTGGGAAAATCAAATGTCAAAGTGCATGTAAAATCTAAGGGAATTTTCACCCATGCTTTTTCATGCATCTCCTTACTTGAACATAGTTTTTTACTTTCTATAAATTTTCATAAACCAATGGAGCTAGATCTCTCTTTCACAATGTCATTTGCAATTTTGTATTATATTCATCTGTGTCATTATAGTAAACCATTAGCACCTTGGGGTAGGGATATTTGATTTGGGCCTTTGGCTCTCCAATGCCCAGGACAGTACCTATTACATAACAGAGGCTTACTAAGTGCTTGTTAACTTGAAATTCCCCCAATAAACCCCACACTCCATGAATTCAGGGTCCTATTTATATTATATTTTATTTTTTTAAATTAAAGCTTTTTATTTTTCAAAATATATGCGTGGATAATTTTTTGACATTAATCCTTGCAAAACCTGGTGTTCCAATTCCCCCCCTTCTCCCACCCCTTCCCCTAAATGGCAAGTAGTCCAATATTTGTTAAACATGGTAGAAGTTATATTTTATTTTTGCATCTCTCAAGCGGAGCACAGAGCCTTGAAGGTCATAGTGATTTACAAACAAAATTTGCCAAATTTTACTGAATTCAATCAGTAAACATTTATTAATAACAACTATTATGTGTCAAGAACTGTGGTGACACTAGGAATACAAAAAGGGAAAAATACAATTGCTACCCTGGTTTTGAAGGGGACAGAGTACTGTGCCTAGAGTCAATAAGTCCTGAGCTCCAATTTGGCCTTAGATCCTTACTAGCTATTACTTTGAAAGTCATATAATTCTGTTTGTCTCAGTCTCCTCATCTGCAAAATGGGCTGGAGGAGGAAATGGCAAATGACTCTAGTATCTCTACCCGGAAAACTCAAAATGAGGTTATGAAGAGTGAGATATCCTCAATAAACTTATAATCCAATGAACTCAACACAGAGTTATGATGGAGCCATTCGTGGGAATCAATAAATATTCATGAAGAAAATCAAAAGGCAGCAGATCCTTTCCAAAATCTTTCACCATAACTTGGGAGGCACAAATCTATTCACACACCAAGAAAACAGAATTATGATTGATTACAAAGCACAAGGCACTTCTCCTCTCTGGTTTCTCATTTCCTCATTTTTAAAATCTCCACATCATCAGGTCAATGGAATTCCATTCACCTGAGTGCCAGAAGCATTTGTGAAATTACTGTTATGTTCCAGGCACTAGGGAAGACACAGAAAATATGGAGGACAGAGAGAGCAGAGTCCCTGCCTTGAGTCCTAATCCATAGTTTGGATGGATATTGATCGTCTGGGGAAGGTCTAAAAAAGAGCAACCAGGTTGTCAAAGAACTTTGAGTCCACAGCATTTGAATATTATTTGAGTTTAAATCTAGTCTCAGATACATCCTGTGTGACCCTGGGCAAGTCACTTTACTTTGTTGATCTCAGTTTGTTCATCTGTAAAATGAGCTGGAGAAGGAAGTAGTAAACCATTCTAGAATCTTTGCTAAGAAAATCCCAAATGAGATCACTGAGAGATCATTATAAATAGTAACAGCAAGACTGTGTGATGGACTTGGCTCTTCTCAGCCATGTGACGATGATTCAGGGCAATTCCAATAGACTTGGGATGGAAAATGCCATCCACATCCAGGGAGAGAACTATGGAGACAATGTGAATCAAAGCCTAGTATTTTCACCTTTTTTCTTGTCTGTTTGGTTGTTTGCTTTTTCTTATGCTTTTTTTCCTCTTTTGGGTTGAATTTTCTTGTATGACATGATAAATATGAAAATCTGTTAAAAATATGGCTCCCAGAGTTTGTTTTACTAAAAATGTTTTTGTCCAAGTATATGCAGTCTCTTACTAGCAAGCAAAGGAGTAGTGAAAATGTGTGTGTGTGTGTGTGTGTGTGTGTATGTGTGTGTGATTGTGTATATGTGTGTGAGAGAGACAGAGAGACAGAAGTAAAAATAGACAGAGGGATGGAAACAGAAAACAGAGAGACAAAGAGAGACAGAGAAAGCAAAACAAAGATAGAGAGAAAATTGAGATTTTGTAAGGCACATTTCCACTTAAAAATAGATTCTGAGCCATGGAAGGGGTCCATTGGAACTAATAATGGTTTTAACCTGAGTATTTGGGTTTGAATCTCATTTGTGCCATTTATTACCCATGTGAACTTGCTTCTGTGGGCCTCAATTTCCATCATCAAAATGAGAGGGTTAGGTTTGACCTGTGATAGCGTGCAGAAGGCAGGATAAAAGCCCCATTAGACATTGGATCTTTGGGCCTCCTAAAGTCATTCATGGGGCCCCTTCTGGATCTAAATCTCTCCTTTTCTAGATGACAGTGTCCTCCTTCCCAAGCTTATATGGCATCTATTTTCATGCTTTATGTGTTCTATATGCTACATATGTTTATTGATTCTTAATTTACAATAAAAGCTTGTCAAGGGAAGGGCTACTTTTATTTTATCTTTTGAACCCCTGTGCTTAGCACATGGCCTGGTACGTGGCAGTTATCTGATGGGCTCATCTTTCTTAATTGATTGATTGATTGATTGGGGCAAGGAAGCATGCTCAGAGACTGAGGAAGGTGAGCTTTAAAGGGCTGAATATTAAAAACAACATTGAATTTAATATAATTGACCATGTATAATCTTTATCTGATTACTTGCCATCTTGGGGAAAGAGAGGGGAACTCAAAATTTTATAAAAAAATTAGTGTTAAAAATTATCTTTATATGTAATTGGGAAAAAAATAAAATACTGTTAAAATAAAAAAAAATAGCATGGAACTTAGAATCAGAAAACCTGGCTTCACCAAATCCCAGAGTTTCAAAATTAGAGGGAACTTGTCAAACTCATACTCCCTTCTCTAACATCTCACATAAGTGATCATTTAGCTTTTTCTTAAAGGATTCCAGTGATGGCGAGTTCAATACTTTATGAGGAATCCCAGTTTACAATACAATGTAGAATCAAAGACTTTATTTAGAGCCAGAGTAGAATAGAGAAGTCTTTTACTCTAACTCAATTTACAAATGAGGAAACTGACACATGAGCAATGAAGTGAGTTGATGAAGCTTACTCTGGTACCAGGACTGGGATTTAAATCAGAGTCCCAGATTCTAAAGCCGCCATTTTAAAATGTCATCTTATTCCCTCATCTGCCCCAGTACCATAATATACCAGAAGTCCGATATGTTGTAGAGGAAGGTTAATGACTCTTGGACTCAATTACAGGATCTTCCAGAATTTCCACCAAGCTTTTCTATTTGCTACCTTGATGATCTTGGGTAAGTTACTCTCTGGATCCTAGTTTCCTCATCTGTAAAATGAGGGGGTTGTAATGACCCCCAAACTCACTCCCAGCTCTAAAATACTGATATAATGACACTATCTGTGTCAAACCACCTCAACCTACTTACCTGTAAAATGGAAAGCTCTTGAAGGTCCTTTCCAAAGAAAAATCCTCAGGCTCGTTCAATCCGCTGCCTTGATTTTTAGAGGGAGAAATGAATGCCTACAGGAGAGATTAGATCACAGTTACTTTTAAAAGCTCCTGACTCCACATCCAAGCTCTTTTCCATTCTGCCCTAGTTGTTTCCTGGCCAGCAGAAAGGAGCACAAAGGAGGAAGGCATCCAACAGCTGTGGTGGTGACTGGGAAATCTGCCTTGGTGTGGAAAATGAGAAACAAACAAATAACCCTCATCCTCACCCCCCCACCCCCCGCTCTTCCTTTTCCCCTCCACAATTCCCTTCCATGACGATGAGACTTTTCTCCTTGGAGGCTACTCAGGCAGCCATCCCTGTGCCAGGAAGGGAGCCATCTGGGTGGTGGAGTGGGTGCAGCCTGCCTTGGGGGGCCTTTAGCCAGTTCACTCGAAAGCCGGGGTCTGTCCTGTCCCATCACCCAGCAGCGATGGAACATTTGTTCCCTGAAGGGTCGGCAGGTTGCCAGCAGCAGGTGTCGTTCTGTCCTCTGGGAGGGAGGCAGCAGGCATGGGCATTGATGTGTGGCCGAGACAAGATGGTGCAAATCTGCTCTCCTCGTGACGGTGACAGCATCTGGGACAGCGCTGCGAGCCACCATTCTGTAACCATTAAAAACCAGTTGCAGCCCCTTTCATAATAATAAATTAAAATATCACTCCAAATTATTCTGGTTTTGTGAAGCAAAAAAAAAAGACACAAAACAAACAGTGTTGGACCATATGTTATCAGTTGGGTTGTCTATAAAATTGATAGGATTGTTGGTAATTACAGAAAAGCTTGATGGCGGCTTTTCAAGATGTGATTTTTCATTTTTCTTAAAGAATTGCATCCCCTCCCCAACTTTCTCCCTCTCCAAAAGGCGAAGAAATGGGAAATAAAAAGGAGAATAATGACTAAAATCACAGAATGATAGCATACCTGTTTCCACTCTCCAGAAGGCTTTGCAAGACTGCAGTCAGCTCTTTTCTGGGGAACCAAACATGGTAAACCAAAGATATATGATCTTCCTCACAGCCTGTGTCCCTCTCTGCCTCTGGGCATCCTGAGATCCTTTCAAAGCCCATCTCAGCTCCTACCTCTTACATGAATCCTTTTCTGATAAAGCCAAATGGCTGACCTCTTCCTCCTGAAATTAGGTTGTATTATTTGGTTTATTAATTATTCATTTTGAAGCCGACATAGGACCATAGATGGAGAACTTAAAGTGATCCAGCTGAAGCCTCTCATTTTAGAGAGAAGATGGAGTCACAGAATAGCTCATGCAGGCTGTAAGTTGGAGTTTTTGCTCTGTTTCTCTCTGGATCCTTCCAAATCCAGCTCTCCATGTTGCAGGTCTCCTGGTAGAGTTTTAGCTTCCTGAGAACAGTACCTGTTTTGCTTTTCTCTATCCTCAGCGTAGAGCAGAGTGCCTGGTAATTAGTAAGTGCTCAATAAAAGCTCATTGAATGAACTAATATTTGATTGAGTGATCAAATAAAAAATAATAGATGAATTTTCTTGGTAAACTCAGTCCCTTCTGAAGAAATGCATTCTCCATGGGCAAGCCCTGATTCCCAGTATGGGGAAACTTCCTTTTCCAATGCATATCTGCATTTGTATAATAGCTGAAAATCACAAGGAATTGCAGGGGCCCTAAGATTATTCAGCTGGTAGGTATCAGAGAAGAAACTTGAATTCAGATCTTCCTGACTTCCCGACTAATCCTCTATTCCCAGTTCCTCCACCCCCACTCCTATCCAATGCTTGTCTCATGCAATTCTGGAGCAAACCACTTCCTGTAAGCAGCCTTGGAAGTTTTGACTTTGTGCTTCTGAAATCTGCCCTTCTTTGATTTCTTTCCCTTACTCCCAGTTCTGCCCGGGAAATGCACAGGCATCAGAACTGAGACTCTGAAGAAGTAAAACTAGGGAGACTTCTGGGCCCTAGCGCAAAATTTGAGTTCTTTCTAAAAGGATGTATCAATGTCTTCACTCAGCCAAAAGCTAGAGGTGATAAAGACTCATGAAACAATGTCCAGCAATGACCAAGAAAACCATGGTGGTAGCTCCCAGAATGGATGCATGAAGAACTGGTCATGTGACCTGCTCCATTGGGAGAAGCACAAACACCGCAATACCCAGAGACAAGGCACTGAGATGAGGGACAGCTTGGCTTTTTCTGTGTCTGGAAGACTAGATTATGGCTCTGAGGTTCAGGGTACCCCTGTTTTTAAACTTAAGGTTTCTCCAATTTATGTAAAAAAAGTGGATGGGAGAAGGAAAGAAGGAAACAAGTACTTTTTTTTATTAAAGCTTTTTATTTGTATAACATATGTATGGGTAGTTCCCCAACATTGATCTTTACAAAGCTTTCCATTACAACTTTTACCTCCAGTCTCCTCCCCTCCCCTAGATGGCAGGAAGTCCACTACATGTTAATAGTGTTGAAATACTTGACAAGTTGTGCAAGAAAAATCCTATCTACAAGAAAAAAAAAGAAAATCAGAGAAAGGAAATACAATGCAAGCAAACCTCAATAGAGAGCATAAAAATGTTATGTTGTGGTCCATATTTCATATCCCTCTCTCTGGGTGTATATGGTTTTCTTCAATGAACAATTGGAACTGGTTTGAGACAATTCTTTGTTGGAGAGAGCCATGTCCATCAGAATTTATCATCATATAGTATTGTTGTTGCCATGTATGATGATCTCCTGGTTCTGCTCGTTTCACTCAGCATCAGTTCATGCAAGTCTCTCCAGGTCTCTCTGAAATCGTCCTGCTGGTCGTTTCTTACAGAGCAATACTATTCCATAACATTCATATACCATAATTTGTTCAGCCACTCTCCAATTGATGGGCATCCCTTCAGTTTCCAGTTTCTAGCCACTACAAAAAGGGCTGCCACAAACATTCTTGCACATGTGGGTTCCTTTCCCTCCTTTAAGATCTCTTTGGGATATAGGCCCAATAGAAACACTGCTGGGTCAAAGGGTCTGCACAGTTTGATAACTTTTTGAGCATAGCTCCAAATTGCTCTCCAGAATGGTTGGATCAGTTCACAGTTCCACCAACAATGTATTAGTGTTCCAGTTTTCCCACATCCCCTCCAACATTGAAACAAGCACTTATTAAATATTTAATAAATGCTACCATACACCAGACACTGTGCTAAAACCATTTTACAAATATCTCATTTAATCTTTACCACAACCTTGGGAAGTAGGTGCTCTGATCCTCATTTTACATCTGAGGAAACTGAGGTAGGCAGAGACTAAGTGTTTTCTCCCAGGGTCATGGCTAATCTATGGCATTTATGACTCCAAGTCCAATTTTCTAACCACAGCTCCTCCTTGCTGGCTTTGGAGAAAAAAATAGAGAGGCAATCATTGATGAGGGACAAGTTCATTTTCTCTGCTAACCTTCAGTCAACTCCTAATCTTTTAATGTGAAAACATAGTCAATCAGTGCTTTTGTTTATAAATTGCCAATGTGTCTACTTACAGCCTGGAAAGAGTATATGCCTTTCTAAATCATGCTCCTTATTTCCTGCCTCTTATATCTTGCAAAGAGGTGAGTCAAATCCTGAAAGGGACCCACTGAGGAAGAGACCTCAGTTTTGTGGTTGGAGAAATACCCACCAGTGTCTTCCACCATATGAGTTAGCTTTCCCTATTGCTGTACCACTTATAAACCAGATTATTTTCCCCATAAAATTAAATAAAATTGTTCAAATGACTTGTTCAGCTCAAGGCACTGAACAGGAAGTCATTGACACTTTTTTTTGCATTCACCTGAATAATAATAATAAGAAAAAAACAGTAGATAGAGAATCAAAGGTGCCGGGTTTGGGCTTCTGATGGGCAAATCAGAAGCAAGACCAACAAAGTGAACTGTGCTTGATTGAATCAAAAAGGCATCCTTTCACCATTTTGAATGTCTGCCTCTTGCTGTGTGATGTAACTCCTTTTGTGAACTCTTAGATGATCTATGAGTGCCTCCTTTTGTTCTAGCATCACATCTGAGCTGCCAGCCTGGCTTGTTACCAAGGCCCACTAAATACTCAACAATTGGTCACTCTGTGCATTGTACTTGAAGACCTTCAGTGAGGCAATTTTTTAAAAATAATAGCTTTTTATTTTCAAAATATATTCAAAGATAATTTTCAACATTCACCCTTGCAAAAATTTAGTTTCAAATTTTTCTCCTTCCCTTCCTCTCTTTCCTCCCCCATTCCTAGACAGCAAGTAATTTAATATATGTTAAACATGTACAATTCTTCTATACATATTTCTACAATTATCGTGCTGCACAAGAAAAATCAGATCAAAAAGGAAAAAATGAGAAAGAGAAAAAAACAAGCAAACAACAAAAAGGCAAAAATACTATGTTTTGATCCATATTCAGTTCCCACAGTCCTGTCTCTGGGTGCAGATGGCTCTCTCCATCACAAGACCATTGTAACTGGCCTGAATCATCTCACTATTGAAAAGAGTTATGTCCAGCAGAATTGATTATTGTATAATCTTGTTGTTGCCGTGTAAAATGATCTCCTGGTTCTGCTCACTTCACTCAGCATCAGTTCATTTAAGTTTCTCCAGGACTTTCTGAAATAATCCTACTGATTGTTTCTTATAGAACAGTAATATTCCATAATATTCATATACCATATACCAAGAATTCAGCCATTCTCCAACTGCTGCGCATCCACTCAGTTTCCAGTTTCTTGTGAGGCAAACTCTTTTCACAGAGGGAGCTAGGGTGCTCAGTGGATCACGTTCTGGATTTGCAAATAGAAAGATCTGAGTTTGAATTTTTCTTCTGACATTGGCTTTGTGTTGCTGGACAAAACTTTCGGTTTCCTCTTGTGTAAAATGGAAAGCTCGATTTTGGGGCAGCTCGATGACTCAATTGATAGAGCACTGGATCTAGAATCAGGGAGATCTGAATTAAAATTCATTCTCAGACACTTGAAATCACTTCACTCTGTTTGCCTTAGTTTCCTTGTCTGTAAAATAAGCTGTATCCAGTATCTTTGCCAAGAAAACCCCAAATGGGATCACAAAGAGTCGGACACTACTGAAAAATAACTCAACAACAAGAAGTGGGGATTATTATAATACCTATCTCAACAGGCTATGTGAGAACCAATTGAGATAACGTATTTAAAGGGCTTTGCAAACCATATAGTACCAAGTAAATACTAGTTACAATACTGATAATTACAATATGATAATATAATAGTAGTGGTAATAAAGTAATTGTTCCATATAATATCTCATTTAGAAAGGATAGGAATAATAATAACTTAACTCAGTTCACATAAAGAAACTGAATTTCAGAGATCAAGCTATTTATTTGTTTGTTTGTTTATTTGTTTATTTATTTATTTGAAGAGACATTTGGGGTTAAGTGACTTGCTCAGGGTCGAGCTATTTATTTTTTAGTCATAAAATTGATACGTGCCAGGGTTGGGCTGTAAAGTTAAGTTTTTGTTAACTCTTACTCAGCTATTTTTAATACATTACTCCCATATGGTCTCTTTTCCATTGTTATTCTTATGTCCTTTTAAAATTTTAGATATCTATTTTTCTTTTTCTTTCTCTTGTTGTTGTTATCTTTATTTTGGCATTGAGGGATTCAGGGCTGGCAGAATCTACTCAAAACTTTGTATATTTAAATCACTTCACATTTAGTAATCTCCAGATACCAAGGAGATATTACATCAAAATGTCCTCACGTTATTCCTGAGAGGCAACCAGCTGGCACCATCCCCATTTTGTTGATGACAAAATGGAGGTATACATCTATGCCAACATTCTATTAACAATATGGTGAACTGGCCCGAGGCCTATATTTTATTTGAAAATCAGGAGCTTCTAGGAAGAGTTAGGAAAACAAAACAAAAATAGTATTTGGATTTGAAACATCGTCGGATAAGGGTCATTTGAAGGCACTGGGAAGAACTATCTGTAAATGGAACGGTCTCACTTTATAGCCAGTAGTCTGTGGGTCTAAACTGGAGTAGAGATTGACTGGATGACAATTGGTTGTAATGGAGATTCCTTTTTCAGTGACGCTTTCTATGACCTACATGCTGAGGGGCTTTCTAACCCTGTAATTCTGTGATTCTCCGAGGAAGGAAAGCATCGAAGATAAATTATAAATGTCTTCAAGTATTTGAATACTGATGTGGAATGAGGATTTGATTTATTCTTGGACTCTTATCATTTCCCCAGGAATCACAATTCGATTCATTTCCCAAAGCTATTTGAGTTTCAGGGGCAGAGGTAACTCATTACTGAACTATTTCTCAAATCTTACCTAATAGACAAGCTCATAGTCCATTTATACATGCTGGGCCTGCTGATGAGATGTTTGCAAACGTCCTCCAAGGATCCTGAACACGGCTAGGAAACTTTTCTCAGGATGTTGGACATTTGTAGACTTGGCAAATTTTTAGACACCCTGTAAAGACAAAGTTCCTAACAACAAGAGCTACCCAAATAGTGAAAATGCTGATCAAAATCTGATCAAATCAAAAGCTGATATCTTTTCTCTCAATGGAGAGACAAAGGCTTGATGATAATTTACTGTGGATGTTGTAAAGGGGGATTTTGTTTAGACTTTAGAACTGGATAGTTGATATCTTTTCAACCTCATGGTAGTTGGATTGTTAAAGTGCTGGAATCAGAAAAACCTGAGTTCAAATCCTGCCTTAGGCACTTACTAGCTAATATGAGAATAATAAGTCATTTCAATTCATGTCAAATGCCTATTGCTATCAGGTACTGTTTGGGGAGGAATAAAGACAAAAACAAAACAATCAGTGTAAGAAAGGGAGGAATTGAACTCAATCCTCTTCCTTAAGAGACTTATATTCTACTAGGGATCAACATAAGGATAGAGATTTACATCCCCAAAACATACAGAGCAAACATAATATAATGTCAGGATAGAGAATGACATTAACAATACAGTGAATCCCAGTCTCCTTGGAGGAGAGGACATCTGAGAGGATTCTTGAAGGGAGCTAGGGATTCAGAAACAGAGATGAGGAGGGAGGGCAAGCCAGACATTGAGGACAGTGGGGACTGTTTAAAGGTGCCCCCCAAAATACTACAGATGGCAAGGAGGACACTGGGATTGAAATACATATAGAACGTGTGTGAGAGAGAATAATAAGGAATTCATAAAAACAATAGCTAGTTTTCATAGAGTACTTTGTGGTTTGCACAGTGCTTTATGAATAGCATTTCATTTTGTCCTACCAGGAAACCTTGGGAAGGAGGTCTATTATTGTTCCCATTTCACAGCTTAAGAAACTGAGGCAGATTGAGGTTAAGTGGCTTGCTCAGAGTCAAACAGCTAATGAGCGTTAGAGGCTCAAACCTTCTCTGTGTTCCCACTGTGTTTTTTAATTCTGGAAAGATAGGCTGGGGCCGGGTCATGAAGGCCTTGAAATGTCACAGGGTTGGCAAGAGGAAAGTGCTTTGTAAATCTTAGGTTGCTGCAGTAATGGGAACTATGGTGATGATTGTGGTTGCTATTATTTCCACTGCATCCTTCCAGGCATCTGGCAGAATACCACGCTCTGTGGAGGAGCTCAGTTAAAATGTTGTTAATTGATTTGTACCATCAAAGCCATCCACCTTCATTTGGAAATCATGTTGCTTGGTAATTCTAATCTGGAGTGGCAATGTGACTCACTGCAGGCAGGGGTCACCTACCTAGAAGCCACCTGCCCCCTCCCTCTGCTCCTTCTCCCTTTCTGTTTCTTTCTCCCTCCCTCCCTTCTTTCTTTCACTCCATCCTTTCCTTTCCCTCTCTTTTTCCCCCTCTCTCCCTCCCTCCCCACCCCCAGTTTGTTTGCATGCACCTGACAAGGAACTTCAAAATTGTTAGTGAATGCTGGCAGAAACTCAAATAGTGAGCCTTCAGCCATATCCCCCAGTCCAGCTAACTCTTCCCTTCGAACAATGCTCATGTTCGAAAGTCACAGCCAAAGGCTCATAAAACCATGCTGTTCCCATGTAGCTATCAGAAATCCGTGTCTTTGGAAACCATTCTAAAGTTTAGAGGGTCAAACCCTCTCCAGCTGCAAAACAGCTGGCTGCAGTTCTCTGCTCTCCTTCCCAGCCCCATTCTTTCAGATCAGACTTTAAATATTTAAAAGAAATAAAAACGAAAGAAAACTAGAAACACAAAACCAATGAAAGGTAAATGGAATGGGTCAGTTATTGAAGTCAAAAGATTAACAATAGCTTAGAGGGTACAGAAATTCAGGCATAAGGAGAGAGAATAATTTTCTCAAATTGACACAGCTACCCATGAACCCAGAGCCAGGGCCACTGTGGGAGGATACTTCTCAGCCAAGCTGAATGCATGGCAAGGGAGTCAGCAGGCCTTAAATGTTGCTTATTTTCTTTTAATTAAAAATTATTCTCCCTGCTCCCCATATTGAGGGAAAAAAGCCTTGTAACAAGTATTCATATCCAAGCAAAACAAATTTCTGTATTTGTCTTATGCAATATATACCTACATCTGTGTATGTATGAATATATGTGTCTTATGTATACATATATATATATGTATATACATATATTCAGACATAGATATGAATCTGTATGGATGTATGGATATATATAGTGGTATGTATGTATATATGTATGTATGTATTTCCTCCCCATATATTGAGCTCATAATGTCTCTGTTAGGGGATAGGGAAGAATATGCTTCACTGTGGTTCCCCTGAAATTACAATTGAATATTGTGTGGATCATTTTTTTTCAATGTTGTTTGTCTTTCCAATAATATTATTTCACAAATTGTTCTCCTGGTTCTGCTCATTTTATTTTGCATGAGTTTGGGAGGGAGTCAAGGTTTTATCACACTCTCTAATTCATTGTTTCTATCTCAGAGTTTGTGTGTGTGTGTGTGTGTGTGTGTATGTGAATCATTAAATAAAATCCAATGATGAAAAAAACAACTTAATAATGGTTCATGTCTATGGTTTCCCAATGTCCCTTATAGACAAGGTGCTCAGTGAATTAAATAGATATTAGGGAAAGGATAGCTGTTTAGCTCATCTGCAACGAAAGAAATGCTTAAATATTAAGCTTCATAAACACACAGTAATAAAAGCTTAAAAAATAAAACATTTAACCATCACCTATTGCTATCTTCATGAAAAAAATACAATATAATATATATGTATATATATATATATAGATATCATAAAGATTATAATTCATAAAAACAAATATACCAAATATGAAAAATGTATATATGTTTATTTAGGGCTTTCAGGCTACAAAGCACATAATAACTGTGTGAAGTAGGGGCTGTTATTATCTCCATTCTATAGAGAAAGAAACTGAGGCAGATAGGAATTAAGGGACTTGGCCAAAGTACATGTGGCTAGTAAGTATGTGAGATCTCATCTGAACTGCTGCCGTCCCGCTGCCCTTGTAGGAATGCTCAATAGAAAGTTTCCATTCATCTCAGACTTGGCCTGTCTGTTCTAGTCACAAATGTCCAGAGATCCTGGCCAACAAGGGATGTCTTATGGTTTTTTCCTTTTTTTCAGTCCTTCCAGCTGTCACATCCTCCTGGTGGTTTCTCCTGCTCATAGTGTTTCTCCTCTGAGACACAGTATAGTTACAGGAAATGACTCCCACAGGAAACAAGTTCAGCCTGACTCTAGAAATTGAGATTTCTCAAATTTTCGAGGTAGACATCAAGGCTGGAAGAAGGATCCATCTCTCAGTATTGCTGAGTGGAGGGCTCTGATCAAGAGAAAAAACACAAAACAGAAGAAGCAGCCAGATCTCTTGAGGATCATCTTGGCAAGTGTCTATTGAGCACAATTGCTATGTGCTTTCTTCAGATCTCCTTAGATTCTGGGGTGAGGCTGAGAGTGGGGAAAGGAATAAATTCCCTCCAACCACAGGATTATTGAAAGTCTAAATGAGAGCTGGCTTAAATGGTCAGTGGAGGAAGATTTCAATTTAGTTAACTTAAGAATTCTACTTTGAGGCAGATCTTTGAAAGGGAACTGCTTAGGGAAGGGAAGGGGGGGGGTTTCCTTCTCTCTCCTCTTCCATTTTTTCCATATTATCAGAGTAGGAGAAAATGCATTCATTGGGAACAGAAAAACACACACTATGAACAAGTACAGACCAAGACAGACTCGCCCTCCCACCCTCATCATGAAGAGAATGCCAACTAAGAAATCTAGAAAGTCATCTTTCCTAAGAACCCATCAACGCGTTAGACCTACAAGAAAATGAATGAGAACTCTACCAAGGATAAAAGGATCAGGACTTGTGATGGATTCTTACCATAAATGTTTCCTCAATAGGTACTTCCTTAGTGACCTTTGTCCTTTTAAGATAGATCTTCTCTACCCAGGGATATCATATATGCAAAGAGGTTGTGTGTCCTGGGTTTGAAGGAGATGTTTTATGCCAACATTTTTTTTGTTATAACATCTTGGTAAATGGCTTTGTTAAAACTGGATTGAATCCACTGGCTGATAATCAATGGGAAACCTATAAGATGGGGGCTCATGAATGATTATACAAGAAACCCAGCACTTCAATGTTGTTGTTAGAACCCAGAGTAGGAGCAGTAGCCATCCTCTAGAGACTTAGCCTGCCAATCAAAGTGGGAATTTGGGAATTAACCCCAGAAAGGATGCTCTGAATGCATTTCAATCACATTAGGCAAATGTCACCAACATGTATGAGAAATATAATGAGCTTCAGTAAATTCCAAATGAAGTCATTCCAAACGAACAAAGCAGAACCAGATGACCAGAATACCCATATAGAATTGTGGCTATTCCCCAATCCAAAGGGTTCCAAAAAAGTGGCCAAAGATTTAGTTTAGGAGCTGAGATTTCCAACATGAGGACCAGTCTTGAGAGATGAGAGGAGCCTTTCTGAGGGGAGGAGGAAGGAAAAGAGACTTTTTCCTCTATAACCATATAGGAGGAAAAGAAAAAAGGAATGAACAGAGTTCTGTTGGAGATTTAGAAGGAACCTCACAGGTCAGTTCATCCCCTTTAAGTTATATGTGAAGGAATGGGGACTCAGGAATTAAAATGACTTGCCCCCAAACACCCAGTTACTAAGTCACAGAAGAGAGATTTAAATCCAGGTCCTTTAATTTTAAAATCAATATTCTTTCCATTGTGCAATGTGTGGGGTAATTGGGAAATATTGAAATAAATTTAATTAAGTGTAAATGATTACAAACTAAGTTTAATTAATGGTATTTTATGTTTACTATTAAGTTTTTTTGAAAAATATTTTTTAAAAGTAAAAATATTTGAATTTTGTGCTAATCGGTTGCATAAATTCTGAGAGGAGAAGACTATGGCCTTTCATTCTGTCCTCCAATCTCACTATTTGGGCTATCTATGAACTTTTAATTGATTATTATCTTGGATGGACTAGCTGGATTCTGCTGGACTACTTAGTTGGTTGATTCCATGGTATACAGAAACTCTGAAGAGACTAATTCATCCACCTCAATGCAAAAATAAGTTATAAGCTATGGGAGTCTGCATATTCCTCAATAGTTCATTAGGCATGGAGGTGAAAGAGAATGTTCTGGCTAGGCTCCCCAAAT
Source organism: Myrmecobius fasciatus (assembly GCA_023553655.1). Classification (NCBI taxonomy): domain Eukaryota; kingdom Metazoa; phylum Chordata; class Mammalia; order Dasyuromorphia; family Myrmecobiidae; genus Myrmecobius; species Myrmecobius fasciatus. The sequence goes on along the minus strand of JAJPUD010003392.1, from coordinate 91,830 downwards.
GGTAGTGGTATCTATGACCAAAGTACACTGTTATCATAAGGAAAGTCCATGTGCAGTTGTCAACCAGAAAGCAGTGTTAGCTTCATATAACTAGCTTAGTTGAGTAGGATTAGTCAACTGTAGTCATTCCCCATTCTTTGAACTCATAGGAATATTTGAATCAAACTGATTGGGATGTTACCCCCAAATCATGGGCATTTACAGGACTCAATTTGTCCAGTATTTCATCATTTCTCCCAGTTATTTACAGCCCTAGTAACAGCTTCAGGTCATGCTAAATCCAGTTGGACAAAGTCCCAGCTGGCATTTCCCCAGTTTACTCTCCTTCTATTCTTTCAATAGCACAGATGGGCCAGATTTTGACGTTACTGTTGTTGTTGTTATTGCTTCTACTACTATTACTACTACCATTTCTATGTAGTCTAGTTCCTTGAGTTTCTGCTTTCTGAGCATCTCTTCTGAATCCTGATACATCAAGAGATATTTACAAAAAAGCCTACTTGTGCATGGCTCTAGACACAATGAATAAAACAGATGTGCTCTGCCAACCTCCAGGGGTTTCAAACTCAAAGCAGAAAGACAAGACAATGCTAACCCAGATCAGCATTCAAGTGTGCCCTGCCGACCCAATAAGAAGCACTGAAAATGGGAATTTGAACAAAAGGTAAATTCTACAAGCTGTTATTACTTTACACAAAGCTACTCCTTTTTCATGTCCCAACCCTCAGGAAGGGGAGTGGGGAGTGGATTAGACTTCCCCTAGAGCCTGGGAACAGCAGCCTGGTCCATTACCATTTTTTAAAGTGATTCTTTGAGTTCTCTCCCACCTCTTTGGCCAAGGAAATATTTCAGAGTTTTGTGATAACGGGAGACCTGGGAAGTGTATGAGGATCTGGAACATTCTTCCCATGTATGGGCAAGTGGAACCTGACTGCTCTTCCATGAGGTGGCTGTTGCATAAACAAAAGGATTTTCCAAAGGGTCTTTTTTCCAGCTCATCCAGTAAATTTGAAATCTGATTCAATTGATAGGAATGACTGACAAAAATGTTTTCCAGATGTATTAGTGAATTAGACATTAGTTGTTTTTGTTTTGAAAAGCACTACATATCTGTGAGGGAGATTGGAAAAGGGAGCTAAGTCCCATTTGTTAGATAAAGAAATGGAATGATTCATCCACAGTCATGCAGCTAAGAAATGTGGAAAGCGGAGCACTGATGAGATCCTGCACTGGGTGGTCATCATGTGAATGGCAAGAGGGAATGTTGAGATGGATTCCCAAATAGATGTGCTTTCTTAATGGTATTTTTAAAATAAACTTCTTTGTGTATATTATTTCTTTCTCACAATTTCTTATGCATATATAAAATACTCCATCTCCCATCTCCATGCCTTAGCATTGGGTTGTCTCACATACACACACACACACACACACACACACACACACACACACACATACACACACCCCTCCCATCTCCATGTCTTAGCATTGGGCTATCCCCCATAAAGAGTAGGTATTTTTCTTCACTACTTCTCCATAGAATCCCTCTTTTTCTTGAAGATTTCACTAAAGTGAAAGTGAAATGAAAACCTTCTACTTCCTCTTTCCTTATCTCTTCTGCATCCCCAGTCTTTCCTATTGGTATCTACGCCCAAGATATATATTATATGTACCTTCTCTGTGTTACTTTATATGTATAGATCATCTCCTCAGCTATATTGTACACTCTTTGAGGGCAGAACCTGTTTGAATGGATTTTATTTTCCAGCTTCTAGAACAAATTGTGGCATATGTGGTTTGAGTAGAATTTTTTTTATTGAAGCTTTTTAATTTTCAAAAAATATATATTGATAAATTTTCAACATAAACCCTTGCAAAACTGTGCTCCAATCCCCCCTTCTCTTCACTCCCTTCCCTAGATAGCAAGTAATCCAATACATATTAAACATAGTAAAATATATATTAAGTACAATATATGCATACATATTTATACAATTATCTTGCTGTACAAGAAAAATCAAATCAAAAAAGAAAAAAATGAGAAAGAAGATAAAATGCAAGCAAACAACAGCAACAAAGTGAGAAACCTATATTGTGATCGACACTCAGTTCCCACAGTCCTTTCTCTGGGTATAGAGGGCTCTCTTCATCACAAGACTATTGGAACTGGTCTGAATCATCATTTGTTGAGAGTTGCCATGTCCATCAGAATCCATTATTGTATAATCTTGTTGTTGCCGTGTATAATGATCTTTTGGTTCTGCTCATTTCACTTAGTATCAATTCATGTCAGTCTCTCTAGGCCCCTCTGAAATCATTCTGCTGATCATTTCTTATAGAATAATGATATTCCATAATGCTTATACACCATAACTTATTTGCCCATACTCCAATTGATGGGCATCCATTCAGTTTCCAGTTTCTTGCCACTACAAAAAGGGCTGCTGCAAACATTCTTGTGCATGTGGGTCCCTTTCCTTCCTTTAAGATCTCGTTGGGATACAAGCCCAGTAGAAATACTGCTAGATCAAAGGATATGCACAGTTTGGTAGCCCTTTGGGTATAGTTCCAAATTGTTCTCCAGAATGGTTAGATCAGTTCACAACTCCACCAACAATGTATTAGTGTCCCAGTTTTCCCACATCCCCTCCAACATTTGTCACTGTCCTTTCCTGTCATCTTAACCAATCTGAGAGGTGTGTAGTGGTACCTTAGAGTTGTCTTGATTTGCATTTCTCTGATTGATACAATTTAGAGCACCTTTCCATATAACTAGAAATGGGTTAATTTCTTCATCTGAAAGTTGTCTGTTCATACTCTTTGACCATTTATCAATTAGAGAGTGGCTTAATTATTATAAATTTGAGTCAATTTTCTATGTATTTTGTAAATGAGGCCTCATTTATTTTATAAATGAGGTTTATCAGAACCTTTGAATGTAAAAATGTTTTTCTGATTTATTGTTTTCCTTCTAATCTTTTCTGCCTTAATTTTGTTTGTACAAAAACTTTTTAACTTAATATAATCAAAATTATCTATTTTTGTTCAATAATGATTTCTAATTCTTCTTTGGCCACAAATTCATTTCTTCTCCACATATCTGAGAGGTAAACCATATTTTTGTTCTAATTTGTTGATAATATCACTCTATGTCTAAATCATGAACTCAGTTTGACCTTATCTTGATATACGGTGTTAGGTGTGGGCCAATGCCTCGTTTCTGTATATTAGTTTCCAATTTTCCCAGCAGTTTTTGTCAAATATTGAGTTTTTATTCCAAAAGCTGGGATTTGGGGATTTTTCAAACACTAGATTACTGTGTCATTAATTTTTTTTTGTCCTGTGAATCTAACCTATTCCACTGATTGACTCCTATTAGTAGATTTTTTAAAAGCTTTTTATTTACAAAACATATGATGGGTTGACCCTTGCAAAGCCTTTTGTTCCAAATTATCCCCTCTTTTCCCCTATCCCCTCACCTAGATGGCAGGTAGTCCAATACATGTTAAATATGTTAAAATATATATTAAATCCAATATATGTATAAATATTTACACAGTTAATCTTGCTGCACAAGAAAAATTGGATCAAGAAGGAAAAAAAAAACTGAGAAAAACCAAAATGCAAGCAAACAACAGCAAAAAGAGTGAGAATGATATGTTGTGATATACACTCAGTTCCCATGGTTCTCTCTCTGAGTGTAGATGGCTCTTTTCATCACTGAACAAATGGAATTGGTTTGAATCAGCTCATTGTTGAATACAGTCATAAGTGTTAGAATTGATCCTTGTATAGTCTTGTTGTTGCTGTGTATAATGATCTACTGGTTCTGCTCATTTCACTTAGCGTCAGTTCATGTAAGCCTATGAGTAGATTCTTAATGGATGTTTGCTTATTGGTCGATTGACCTGCATTGACTAAAAGAACAAATTCAGGAGATGATACAATTTTGTAATCATATTACATATAAAAATGGTTGAGTGGGCCTCAGCATGGGGGCGGGGGAAGGCACGGAAATTCTAGGATCATAGACTTAGGAATGACTTTGTCCTATTCCCTCATTTTATAGAGATGGAATTTGAAAACTATCAGTGACTTAATCATGATCATCCAATAGCACAGCTTGAACTTGAATCATGGCCTCTGGCACCAAATCTACTGTTCTTGATACCAAATCAAACATTTATCTCTTATATTAGGTGGACACCTCTACCCCATAGCCTTCCTTACTTAATCTCCATTGAATGTTCGTGGTTTAGAATGAATCTGTTAGAAGATTTTTGCCTTTGAGAGAACATTTATTTGAATGACTTTGGGAATCTTTTTCTTTAATCTTCAATCATCATATTAGAAATGATCAAACTGGGGTGACTACATTTATATTCTAATACCTCAAACTGTTTTTTTTCTATCTTTTTTCCACTCCCCCATTCTAGAATTTCATTAAGATGAGTGTGCAGAAGCAAAGCGTATAATTAGAGAGAAAAATGTGGTATCGATCTCATTTTCCATCCTGATAGTATCTCAGGCAAGAAAAAGTCATTTTTGATACAATTATTAAGATTAAAACCACAAAATATCTGTTATATCAAGTTTAGTTTTCATTGTGTAATGCAATTTAAAATATGGGAGAGAGCTAGTTTATCAGGTTTTATTAGATAGAGGGTAATGTCATGCAACTATAAATACTTATAGTCTACTAATTTCAATCATATCTTTAGTGGATAAGAGGTCTTTCAGGAACTCATATTAATGAAACACAAATCAATAAGTAAATTCTCTTATTCCAAATGGTCCTTTTCCATAACAGATAATTGGCTTAGTACAGAAAAAAACCCTTTTTCCTTAGACAGGTTTATCTCTCCCAAGCCTTAGTGCTTAAGATTTCACCTTCTGGTTCTGCATAATGGAGACTTCCAACCACTCATCCGTCCATCCATCCATTTAATGATCATTTATTAATTCCTCCATAAAGAAATGCTCAACAGTGAAGAAGAAATAAAGTTTAGCTTGATATAATGACATTGCATTCAGGGACCTGGGGTCAAATCCTTTCTTTAATACTATCAGTGTGACCCTGAGTAAAAAAAAAAAACCAAAAAAAAACCCAAAACAAAACAAAAATTAACTTCTCTGGGCCTCAATCCCTCATCTGCAAAATGATATATTTGGAACAGATAGCCTCAGCTGTTTTCCTATCTCCAGATCTATAATCCTACAAGGATAAGAGACCTGAAATTACTTGCCCCATGAGTTTACAAGACAAAATTTGAATCCATTTCCATAACAGAAATTCTTGTTTCTTCTTACTGAAAAAAGTATTTTTCTTTGAGGTAGGACTAGAGTAGGGCAGGGCTAAATATAAATCTTTTTCCTTAACCAGTTGACTTTTCTTATTGGAGAGAGAAAGACAGACAGAAAGACAGAGAAAGAAGACAGTGGAAAACAGAAACACACACACACACACACGCACACACACAGAAAGACAGAGACACGTGTAAGAATGATAGTCGTAAGCTCTTGAAGGAAATGGAAGGGAATGGGACCTAGATCCAGAGATAGAAATTAGCCATAATAAGGAGGCTAGGACACTTTTTTTCTCTCTACAAAGTCCCTAGGATTTTTCTTTGATGATTCAGAAGAAACTTTAATATCCTATGATTCCTCCACAGTTTCACTTTGAAGATTTTTTTTTTGGCATTTCATGGGACTCTGTGGGAAGGAGAAAGTCCTGTTTATCTTTAATTTCTAGTTATTTGGATTCTAGAAAATTTTGCTCTCAACAAATATATGGGTGATAGTTGAAGACAATCAAACAATTTCCCTGTGGATCTTTATTGTCTTAGTTTGGTGGAAAGGAGAGAACTCCAAAGTTTTCCAAGGCCTGAATTCCAGTCCTAATGATGTCTACTCAAAGATGCATTGCATTGGAGATTCTAAGTTTTTTTCTTTACCTATAAAAGTAAGATGAGAATATTTGGATTCTCCACTCACTTTATAGAACTCAATTCAGCCAACAATTACTTATTTATTTTTGTTACTTAATTATTTTATTATTTAAGAACAATTTATTTTCAGTGCCAGATTCTCTCCCTCCCTTTATCCCATTCCTTACACTTCAAGAATGAAAGAAATATGATACTCATTAATGCATATGAGATCATATAAAACATTTCCATGTTAGTCACATTGCAAAAAAAGAAAAAAAAGATATGTTTCAATCTGTATTGAGTCCCTCCATTATTTCTTTGTAGGTGAATAGAATTATTTATCATAGGTCTTTTGAAATTGTTGTGGATTATTTTATTGAGCAGAGTAAAGTTTATTGTTGTTTTAATATTGCTACATATATATGTGTAGTATATATATATATACATATACATATGTATATATATATATATATATATATATATATATATATATATATATATATGATTCTGGCTACTTCACTTTGTATCAGTTCATAGTAGTTTTCCCAGGTTTTTCTAAAATGATTTCCTGCATTGTTTCTAATAGCACAGCAGTATTGCACCACATTCATATAGCTTAACTTGTTCAGTTGTTCCTCAACACATGGGGATCCCTTCAGTTTCCATTATTTTTTATTGTTGGAAAAAAAAGAGCTGCTATAAATTTTTCATACATATGTGTCCTCTTCATTTTTCTTTGACCTTTTTGGAATACAAATCTAGTAGTGGTATTGATGTGTCAAAGGGTATACACAGTTTTATAGCTCTTTTGACATGTTCAGAATGGTTGGGGCTAGTTCATAAGTGTACCAATAGCACATTAGTGTACCTATTTTGCCATATTCCCTCCAGTATTTGTCATTTTCCTTTTTCTGTCATTTTGACCAATTGATAGATGTAAGGTGATATTTCAGAATTGCTTTAATTTACATTTTTAAATTATTAATGACTTGGAGCATTTTATATGACTATTGGTAGATTTCTTTTCCTGAAAAATACTTGTTCATACCCTTTTACCATTTATCAGGTAGGAAAAGTCTTTTTGAAAAATAAAATTGGCTGAATTCCCTATATATTTAAGAAAAGAGACCATTTTCAAAGAAACTTACAATAAAAAAAAAAATTTCCCCTAGTTTCCTTCTTTCTTCTAATTAGACTGCATTGTTTTTTTGCATGTACAAAAAGGCCTTTTAATTTAATGTAATCAAAATTATCCATTTTACCTCCTGCAATCTCTATATTTTGTTTGATTATGAACTCAAGCAGCTTTAAACATCTTCCCTGTTCCAGGCAATATGATATGCTCTGCAGAAGTAAGACAAAAATGAATTCTTCCATCAAGGACTTTCTGTTCTACCACTGTCTGTAGCGGGGCAGAGCACAGGGATAAGTAAATGCGATGTATGTATATATATATATATATATTTATATATTATATATACATATATATATTAAATTCAAGGGGAAGTTTCTCCTTAATTTCAGTTTCCTGGGAGTGATCAAGAAAGGCTTCATGTAGGAGGTGTCATTAAGGTATGCTTTGATAGAAGGTAAAATTTTTTCCAGGTGATGGACAGGAGAGAGTGAAGTCTAAGCAGAAGGGAACTCTTGTGCCAACTGGGAGTATCAAGGAAGTGGGAGCTGGAAAGTGGTAAATATACCCTTATTCAATACATTTGGGGAGGGGCAAGGATAATGACGAAATGCAGGATGCTTGGAGATTCTCATCAGTGATGAGAAACAGGCTGAGGTGGAGTCAGAGAAGAGTAGCCACGCCAAGGAGAAATATCAGGGAGCTACATTTTTTTTACTAAGAAATTGGAATCTCCTGGGGCAAAGCCCTGGTTGCCCTACCCTAGACATGGCTCTGTTTGACTGAAATGGAAAGTACCTGAAAGAGTAAAGAGGGGAGAACAGGAATATGGGGTGTGGAGTGGACGTTAGAGACTTTATGGCTCTTCATCCTTGGGTTCCCACTTGACTTTTGAGTTTGAATGACTTAACTAGAAGGAGTCACATCATGGAGGCAGGGAAGTCCTGTGCCAGTTTCTTGGGAATGAACAGTTTTGTCCCTTTTAGAGATGACAAGTCCATTCTCCATCCATCCTTTTGTGAAGACTTCACATCTTATTAGATTTGCAGGACAGAGTTTCAATAATTCATGCCTTTCGTTATGATAAATATTCATGTTTCATTTAAGGGAGACAGCAGTTGTCTAGATTAAATAAAGTTGCTGGGGATTCAAGAGCAGGGGATCTCTCCTGCCAAAGAGGATATCAAGGAAAGAAAAGATATGTGAAAGAAGTAGACAAGGGGAAGGGAGGGAAAAGTTTTACAAAGCCACTGAGGGTTTCCTGCCACAACCTTAGATGCATTGATCTAGTCAGAGGATTCCCTGAAGCAGTTGCCAAATGTATATCAGGAGGGAGCTTGGAACAAAGAAAAACTAACCGGACAGGGAATTAGACACATGGGTTTCTGGACCTGACTCTTCCAATCATTTTCGGTGGGACCTTCAGTGAAATATCTCTTTTTTATGGTCTTTATTTTTCTCATTTGTAAAATGGAGGGGTTGAATGGATTCATCCCTAAGTTCCCTTCCAACTCTGATCTTCTTTGAATTCTAAATAAAGGGGCAATCTTATTTTTAAGCAGAACAGAAAGCTTTAGAAAACAACATAATAGAGCGGAAAATACACTGGATTTGAAGTTAGAATACCTGGATTCAAATCCGCATGATTGAGGTTTACAGGACCATGTCTAGGGTAGGGCAACCAAAGCTTTGTTCCAGGAAGTTCCGATTTCTTTGTTAAAATATATAGCTCCTGATATTTCTCCCTTGGGTGGACACTCTTCTGTGACCCCACCTCAGCCTGTTTCTCATCACCGGCTCCAACCTTCTAGTATCTTGTGTTTCTTCATCATCCTTCCCCTTCCCCAAATGCATTGAACAAAGATATATTTCAAACCACTTGGCTTGAGAAAAGGAAGTACTAGCTTTTTGACTCAGAGAAATCAGGTAAGTTACATCTCTCCAGGGCCTCTGTATTTTCAGCAATAATATAAGGAAGACTGGATTGAAATGATTTAGAAATTATATCTACTAAGTTCCCTGTGAGCAGTTGCTCTCATCTAAATAGAATATTCCTCACAGGGAGGTTAGGAACTCTCTTATGAGTGCTTTATTTACCGTGGATTACAATGAGCCATTAGTTATTTTCATTCTATCCTTCCAAGGCTGTATAGGTCATTCTTCTTAGTAGAAGAAATAGAACAAAATGAGTGTATCATGTTTTTCCTTTTGTCCATCTCTTTTTTTCTCCACAACCATGTCAAATGTGAATCCTGCTCTTTTCTTGATCTATCTCCTACTCCAAAATGGATTAAGAAATGCTTTGAAAAATTGCCTGTAACACTTATCACCAGTCCCAGTGCATTGTGGGCATATGTTTTCCAGAAATTATGACAGGACCACTGCTTATTATGCTCTTGCTTTCATTCCCAGCACTATCCTTTTCAATTTTCAATCTCTGTATAGCCATATTTATCTCTGTTTTCTTATTCCTGTTTGTCAGCTTCAGAATCAATGATCTCTAGGGCATCAGAGTTCTGTTTTTGAGAGAGCCCCATACTCTTTTACTGGAATTCTTTTATAGAATTTTACATAACAAGATGCTACCTAATCTATCTTTATAGAATCCCAGAACTTTAAAGTTGGAAGGAGGGATTTTGAACTTTTTCAAATCATGGACTCCTTTGGCAATCTGATGAAGCCTATGTGTCCCTTCTCAGAATCATATTATAAAATATAGATGTGGCAAATTTCTATTAGAGTTAGTGAAAATACAGGTACATTTTTCTACCTGAGTTCATAGATTCCCTTAATTAAAGAACCCATAGGATCGGAAGAGATCTCATAGTCATCTGATCCAACCTAGACCCTAAACAGTATAGGGGCAGCAAAGGAGTGTAATGATGCATAAAAGACTGGATCTGGAGTCAAGAAGACTCAGTTTTCCAAGTTCAAGTCCAGCCGTAGACACTTATTAGCTGTGTGACCCTGGGCAAGTCACTTTACCTTGTTTGCCTCAGTTTCCTCATCTGTAAAATGAGCTGGAGAAGAAAATGACAAATCACTCCAAAATCTTTGCTAAGAAAACCTCAAATGGGATCAGGAAGAGTTGGGCATGACTGAAATCACTCAATAACAGCAACAGCAGCAGCAACAACAACAGCAACAGCAAGAACAACAACAACAATATACCTACAAAGGAATCCCCAATGTAACATGCCTAAGAAATGGTCATCCAGCTACAATGAGGGGGAGCTCACTATTTTGTGGGCCAACATGGCTCATTCCTTTTTTGGGTAGTTGTAATTATAATGAAGTTATTTCCTTCTTCCACCATGCCTAAATGTGTCTCTTGAGAATTTGTACCCCTTGCTTGTGGTTCTTCCCTCTGTGTCTAAAGAGAACAAGTTGAATCTTTCCTTTTAGATATCTGTATATGGCTACCATATTACCTTTCAGTCTACTCTTCCACAAATTAAATATTCTTTCTTCCTTTGGCCATATGCAAAGAAAATATGAAATACCCAAAGGAAGATGAAAATGAGTAGGGGATTATAGAATCAATGTTTTGTAGAAGGGGGAATTAAACTGGACCTAGATGGATACTTTGATATTCTTTGTGGGAGAGGTGAGGAAGAAGTGAAGTGCTTTCTAGGAATGAAGAAATCCTTTTCAAAGGCATAGAAATAGGAAATGGGACCATATCCCAGGATCACTTCATGGGAAATTCCCTTCACTGTCAATCCGTGGCGTTTTAAGACTGTGATTCAAATCTAGTCAGTCCACCAATATTGAATGCATCTCATTGTACTATCACCCAACCTATATTTTTCTATCTTTCTGACCAAATTACCAGAAACATTTTATTAAAAGCCTTGCTAAAATCAAGTTAAATTATAAAACTAATTCATCTGATTTATCATTCTACTAGTAACTATCAAAAAAGGGAATGAATCTGATGTGGAACAACATACCATTGATAGAGCCATGTTGACTCTTTTCAATCAAGATTTCCTTTTCTAAATAAAAAGACCGAGGCTTAGGGTGACCAGGTGGTGTTTTCAAATTTCTTCCACACGACCTGTTGTCTGCCCTCCATCCCCTCCCTCACAGATTCTATCTGTTAGGATTTCTGAGTTCCCAAAAGATTTTACTTTAACCCCACCTCCTACAGAAGGATTTTCCAGCTGCTCCTAGCTTCCCCCTCTGAAGTTACTTTGTAGCATAATATTGTGCCTTGATATCCCAAAGTGACCTACAATTATTATCTCCCTTAAACCTCACATGATGCTAGATGGTAGTTGCTATGATTATTTCTATTTTATACATGAGGAAGTTGAATCTAAAGTGGGATTTGAACTCAGGTCTTCCTGACTCCAAGATCTGTGCTCTATCTACTTATCTATCTATTCTGAATATAATTTATATCTATGTGCATGTTGTTATCTCCCCCTTAGAAGGAAAGCAAATTGAGGACCGAGAACATTTTGTTTTTCTTTATATCCCCAGCGTACAGCTTAGTAAATAGTTAACAAATGCTTAATGAATGACGGATGGACCACGGTTACAGAGAGAGGAAGTGGCAAAATGAGGTGAACACAAATCTTTTGACTCCAAAATTAGGATTCTTTCCATTATAGTCCACCCCTTCTGTCTGCTTACTTACATACATACATACATACACATGGATGTATATATATACATATACATATATATATGTAGAGAGAGAGAGAAGAGAGAGAGAAAGAGAGGAGAGAGAAAGCGAGAGAGAGAGAAAGAGAAAGGTGTATATATCTATATGTACAATGCACCCAAGGCACATACATGCACGATACATATACACAACACACACATATATTTGTGTGTATGTATGCATGGAAGCAACTCATCTCTAAAGGGCATACATGCACATTTAACCATAAATGGCACACACATGCACAAAACACATACATGTCTGAACACACATGAACAAATTTCAAGCTTCCGCGCGCCTCTATGTATATATCCAAATCATATGTGCATGTGTGGAGATGTGTATGTATATATGTAGAAACATGTGATTACATACATGTATACACACAATTAATCCTACATTTTATATAATAGTGTTATTTGATTATTTTAAGCATTTAGTGAGCTTCATAAGGCCAGTCTTTATCTCACTTTGATTCTAATCATTATAAGTTAGCATTTATAAGAGTTTTCAAAGCAATTAGTACATAATATATTCTTTGATTCTCATTGCTATCCTCATTTTACAGATGAGACAAACTGAGGCTGGGAGAGATTAATTGGTTTACCAGCATTGTCCCCTTAGAAAAAACATCAGGGGTGATTTAAACTCATCATCTTTCTGATTTCAGATCCAGATAGAGCTCTATGTCTTCTGCCCATTAGCTTCCCAGTAGGGCCCCAAAATGGTAGAGTTAAAAAGAGAAGCCAGGGCTATCCAAAGGAAGAAGGCTTTGTCTTCTCATTTGGCACCAGAGGGTGGAATTAGGAGCGAAGGGTAAAGTATCTCAAGGAGGTAGATTAGGCTTGTCCATGACAAGGTTGGGGTTTTGGGTGGGGAAGGGACAAAATTGACAAACAAAACCTTCCCCAAATCTGAGCCCTCTGTTCCTCTCTTGGCTGTGACCCTGATGCTGGACTTTCTCAAGTCATCCCCAAGCCCTGCCCCGCTTCAGCTCTCTTGTATATATTGACTCCTGCCATTTGAATGGAAGCTCCTTGTTGGAAAATGCCAGTTTTTTGCTGGCAAATGTGTCTGCAGCACTGAGCAAAGTGCCTGGCATAGAACTTGACTTGAATGGACAAGTAGGTACCCTCTTGCTGGAGGCATCTTGGGGATGACTCCTTGTTGGACATATTGTAGCTAGGTTTCTTGGTCAGAGAGTCTGGATTAGACCACATCAGAGGTCCCTACCCAAGTGGGAGATCCTTTGACTCGCCATTGTCCAAGGCTGGCCATAGACAGTAGATCCTCTGACTCCCACAACTGCCATCTTTCCAGGAGAGCAGCCAGCTTCCATACAGCTCTTGGAGAACAAGGCTGTACACGCATGGGGAAAGTGAGCAGGAGAGTGGATCCCTTTGGAAGAAACTGCCAAATACTGACCCCCTATGGCGAGCATGAGGGCTCTGCTTCTAACCTGGTTTGGGCAACCCAGGTGGAAGAGGACGTGGTAGATGCTCAGGAGAATTAGTGGGAATCTCTCCCATTCTCGTCTCCCTTTCTGTGTTCCATTTCCTATTCACGGGGAGCGTACACGACTGATTAATGAAAAATGTCTGGCTCCGGTTCCGTATCTGGCTGCAGCACATTTGCTATTTGATATCTGAGATATGTACAACATGTTCACAGCAAATTCTCCGACTGAAAACAGTAGAGTTCAAACCGAGTCAATTAATGCACGGAGGGGATGGATTCCAGCCCAGAATCGCGTGTCTTGCGGAGGCCTTTTTGATTCTCTTGCCAAAAGATATCTGTTTATAAATGCAGTCAACGTAACTCTTGGGTACTTATGGCTCTTACAACCTGATGGGATTTTTTCCTTGTTATGGCTGAGCTCAGATAATTGAGTTATATTTTGCAGACGTTTCAAACGTTCTCTCTCCACACTTCTTCCTCTCCATGCTTCCCTGGGTAGTATCTTTCAGGCAATGTTTTTGCTAGCTTCTATCATTTCTCCATCTTCTTCCTTCCCTCCCTCCCTCTGTCCCTTCTTTTTTTTTCTCCTTTTTCCTTCCTTCTCCTCCCCTGTGTTCACCCTCTTTATTTCACTTTCATATTCTCTTTATACAGCACTTTGCAAAGTACTTCATATATATTATCTCATTTCATAGAATGAACACTGAAATGTCTCTCTGTTCCTTTTCTTAAGCGTATCCCATCCTTACCTCCCTCTCCTGGCAAGAGGATGGGGGAAAATTAAATCAGGAAATTGGAGGAGGGTGAAAGGACTCCCATAGAAAAGGGAGGTTATGTCTGCCAAAGCCACCCAATATGGATGTGCTGGAATCAAATCAAACCCAGCATGGAGAGCTGATTGTTAAATTTTCAGTGTAAGCATTTAACACTTCAGAAACGAGATTAAAGTCTGGCTCTTACCCAAGTGGCTTCCCAAGAACTGATCTGTGGAAGCTGATGAAGCTGCCCAGCCTGGTAGCCCTTCTGCCTCTGGCACTGCTTTATGTATTCAGTGGATGGCACAGATGGAAACCACAACACAGCATGGGATTTCTGGAGCAGAACTTAACCTCCCCAGGTCTGAATGGCAGGTGTGGAGAAGGAAGTGAAAGGAAGGCCCCCAAGAAAGGCTAAGGGCAGGAGGGAGAGGGGGAATACAAGCTGGAAAGCTGGGATTGTTTCCTCTTGGACTCCTTCCTGGGGAGGGGATGTTGCTTTTTCTCTTGTTTATTATCCTGGGGTCTGAAGCCAGCCACAGAGTGGTTCAAGGCATCTCTTTGCAGTTGCTTGTTGGGACATCAGTGAAAAGGGAAGCATGGTGTGGGGTAAAGACTGATTGATCCTCAGTTTCCTCATCTGTAATATGAAGGGGGTGGGCTGGATGATCCCGTGGATACTTGCAGCTCTATCTCTTTATGCTCTATGATTCTATGATATATTGTCTATAGGACTCACAGTCCATCATTTCTTCTCTTTGGGCCTCAGTTTCCTTATTTGTTAAAATAAAGAAGCTATTCTAGATGGCCTCATGGACACTTACAATTCTATCTATGAGTGATCTATTACATATTACCTATGTGACTCAGATTCTTTATCCTGATTCCTTATTGTCTCAGTGAGGATAGAGGGGAAAGAGAGAGAGGGAGAGAGAGAGAGAGGGAGAGAGAGAGAGAGAGAGAGAGAGAGAGAGAGAGAGAGAGAGGATAGAATAGGAAAAATAGAATATATATATATATATACATATATGTATATGTACATATATGTATACATATAATAGGATAGATAGAGCATATTATTTGGAACTTCAACTTAAAAAAATAAGTTATTAAATTAAGGCATTCCACTCAGTGACTTCTGAGGTTCCTTTCCTGCTCTAGAATCCACAAAGTCTTAATTTATAGAGCAGTTGTGAGAATTCAGTGATATCATGGATGAAAAAATGTTTTATCACTGCAAGAAACCACTAACCAATCACTCAGTCATTCAGTTTGCAAACATTTATTAAATGACTACTATATACCAGGTACTATGTTAAGTTTCTGGAAATATAAAATCCATTTTTTTAGCTCTATTTGAGCAGAAATCATTATCTGTGGAAAAACCCCAAACAATGTACCAAAATCTAGGTTATCATCTCAGCATCATTTTTGTCTTATTTGAGACACTGGTTCTATCCCCATGATTCAGTTTTATCATCTGTAAAATGGACATAATGTCAATGTTAGCATGTTTAAAATGGATACTACTAACGGTTATGGTTTTGACTCATTGAGTAAAAAAA